>JARHVA010000548.1:805000-1385000 GCA_037957365.1 Torreya grandis | reverse complement strand
AACAGGAGAGGAGGTTTCTGAATGTTGCTGAGTTGCAGAGAAGCTGGGGTCGGTCTGATCAACCGAAGTCGACAGGATAGCAAAGGGAAGCAACTGACATCGGTCATATATCAGCCGACGTCGGTCACCTCCAGGCAGACAGGGACTGACGTCGGTCGCCTGTGTGGTTCGACTGCGAGCTAATTACGGGCAGTTAGCTAACGAACCAAGTGTTTGCATGAAGAGATCTATTTTTAGACTGAGAGCTGTGGATCTAATTATTGTAATTAGATGTCTAATTATTGTAATTATATGTCTAATTATTGTTTGATGAGATCTATATATTAGACTCATGGTTGTATTGGAAAAGTGGGCTAGTTTGAGTTGAACAAAGTTTGTTCCTTCTGTGTGTGAGGTGAGCAAGGGTGTTCCTCCTAGTTCCACAACAGTACCAGGCATGTTGGTGCTGGTTTGGAGAGTCAGCTGGATTCTTCAGGAGTGTAGGATCTTGGTCACAGTTGCATGGCCTATATAGGAGATCTACATGGTAAGTAAGATCGTTGATCTGCAGGTGTATGTGTGTGCAAGGTCGACGTTCACAGGTGAGCAGAACCGTTGTTTGATTTGCAGGTGTGCAAGATCATATAGATAGCAACACAACAGGGAGCAGTATCAGGCAGGATCTACTTGGAGTACAGGTGTGTACTCGGATAGAGCAAGACAAGAAGGCAAGGGAGTTCCTTCCATAAGTATGGTCTGTTGAATTGCAAATTGTTGCAGATTCATGGGAGATCTACTTGAAGTACTTTGAGTACTTGTGGAGCACATGGAGTGCTTGTGGAGTGCGTGGAGCACTTGTGGTGTGCATGGAGCATGGGAGGTGAACACCAACTCTGTATTTGAGTTGGGTGTTGGGACCTGTGAGAGGGAGAGCTTTGGGGAGAAGAATTACTATTCACTTGAGGTGTGGGAAACCTCTGTAAGGTGGTGGAAAAGAAGTAGCATCTTCTTTATTGTATTCTTTTCTGTATAAAGTATTAATACAATTGGTGTATTGTCTCTCATATGCTGTGTTATTCTGAATTCTAGTTACTTGGTGAATCTGGTTATTTCCGCATATTATAGTTGCTTGGTATTTGGTAATCAATTGTATGCTTCCGGTGTTTCGCATCCCTGACAAGTGGTATCAGAGCCTTGGTTGTAGGTTCTTGAGCTTGATACCAACAAGTGGTATCAGAGCTAAGGTTGCAGGAAGCAGGTTGTGTTTTGGTTACAGGGCACTCTCAGGGGTTTTTGATTGAGTGGGAGTAGAGCAACCGCAGATCAAAGTAAGCTAAGAATGGAGGAGTTGAAAAGCACAGATGGTTACTCACGGTCCGATGGAAAGAAAGAGCAGGTAAAAGAATATTGTTGGTTGGTAGCAGATCAACATGAAGAAATTGAAGATACAGATGTAGCAGGTGTTGTTGCATAGGATGTGTTTGCAGGTTTCTTGGATAAAGTTGAATCTTGGATAAAAGATTCGGTTGCCTCTTTCCATGCAGCCCCAGGTAGAGGAGCTGGTAAGCCTTGCCAAAGAATTGGCAAAGGGGAAGTGAAGCTGAAATTGCAGGCAACCAACACACAGGTGTTGATGAAGGTCATGCAGGTCCCAGGTCTGGAGATAGGGTTAATTTCTTTAGAAAGATTGGGTGATGAGAGATGCACAAGAACTCTCACAGCGGTAGCACTTGAATTAGCTGGTGGTAAGAAAACAGGTATACTTTATCTACTTATTTATATTACTGATTCTTCTTCTATTGTGGAGACGTGGCTTCGTAGGCTTGGTCACATGAGTAGGAAGGAGATGCATGTTCTTAAGTGGAAGACAGATATATTTGACAGGCTTAAGAACTGGAAAGCCTTGGTGTTCTTGGAGGAGATGGCGGACAGAGTTCAGTGGATGAGGCTGGATACATCTGAGCAGAGCAGTTTGGACATGTGTTTTGATCCAAAGGAGCTCGCGGGTAAAAATTCATCACTCACAGGCGAACACAGACACCGATGTCAGTCAGGAGGAACCGGTGTCGAACAGACAGGTGCCGATGTTGGTCATGTGCAGACCGAAGCCGGCGATGTTGGGCAGGGTAAGACCGACGTCGGTCATGGAACTGATGTCAGCAGTAAGTAAGACCGATGTCGGTCAGGAGGACCAACATCGGCAGCAGGGACACCAGCGCTGGCAGGCTGGTAGTCAGGTACAGACGCATGGAACCGACGTCGGTCGGATGCAGACTGTGGAGTGACCAAGGTCAGTCACTGTAACAAATTTTGGGTGGACAGCACGCTGTCAAGGAGTCTCAAACACCCATACGGAGGACTGAAGGCGTAAGTAGGCCCTCAAATTCGTGTTCCTCTTCTTCATACTTGTTGCTGATTGTAGAGCAGGAAGGATCCAGAAAATAGGTGGGAGCTAGGCAGGGATATGATGCAGAACCAAACGGGAGTTTTGGTAGGTTTGCCAGCTAGATGAAAACACAGAGACGAATGGATTCCTTAGTAGAAGAATAGAGAAAATGAATACATGAGATGGAAGACCAGGGCATATGGTCTTGAGGAGCTGCAGGACAGTGGTACCAGGTTTGATAGGTGGAGGACGAAGCATGGCTTCAGTCAATGTCATGGTAACTACTGTGGTTTGACTTACCAGGGGGATGATGATTGCAACATTATTCTGTTGCTGTATGTGGATAGTATGCTAGCTAGCAGGGGTGTACATACAGGGTTTTACTGAGCTAAGGGTAAGATTAGTTCAGTGGCATGTCATGAGGAGTTTGGAGCAGCGAAATTCTTTGACATGGGAGACATGGAGATCACAGGTAGATTTTGTCTCTAGTGGGAGCTGATGTGAATCAGGTGTTGGTGAGGTTCGAGATGTAGAGCCGGAGCACACTAAGGGATGGACAGGTACAGTGTCCAAAATCACATGAGGTCTGGTATAGACCTGAGTATTCCCATGTAGTGGGAGCTGTCAGAGAGTTAGGAGCCAATTCGGGGAAGTGGATTCTCAGGTATTTGAGAGGGACCGGCAGCAGGGATTCATGCTATGCAGGGTCAGGACTTCACTACATGTGTTTATAGGTTCGGATGTGGCAGGGTACTCGGATGACAGGTGGTACACCACGGGATGTGTGGTGGGTTGTCTTTAGGTGGGAGCTTGAAGAGGGATACAAACCAGGAAATATATTAGACGGGGTACAGGTACAGGTATAGTGCAGCTGTTTATCTCCAAGTGGGAGATTGTTAGGATTGTGGAGCTAAAAGCTTCACTGATGTAAATAGGAGAGGAGGTTGCTGAGTTGCAGAGAAGCTGGGGTCAGTCTGATCAGTCGACGTTGGCAGGATAGCAAAGGGAAGCAACCGACGTCGGTCATATATCGGCCGACGTCGGTCACCTCCAGGCAGACAGGGACCGACGTCAGTCGCCTGTGTGGTTTGACTGCGAGCTAATTACGGGCAGTTAGCTAACGAACCAAGTGTTTGCATGAAGAGATCTATTTTTAGACTGAGAGCTACAGATCTAATTATTTTAATTAGATGTCTAGTTATTGTTTGATGAGATCTATATATTAGACTCATGGTTGTATTGGAAAAGTGGGCTAGTTTGAGTTGAGCAAAGTTTGTTCCTTCTGTGTGTGAGGTGAGCAAGGGTGTTCCTCCTAGTTCCACAGTAGTACCAGGCGTGTTGGTGCTGGTTTGGAGAGTCAGCTGGATTCTTCAGGAGTGTAGGATCTTGGTCACAGTTGCATGGCCTATATAGGAGATCTACATGGTAAGTAAGATCGTTGATCTGCAGGTGTATGTGTGTGCAAGGTCGAGGTTCACAGGTGAGCAGAACCGTTGTTTGATTTGCAGGTGTGCAAGATCATATAGACAGCAACACAATAGGGAGCAGTATCAGGCAGGATCTACTTGGAGTACAGGTGTGTACTCGGATAGAGCAAGACAGGAAGGCAAGGGAGTTCCTTCCATAAGTATGGTCTATTGAATTGCAGGTTGTTGCAGATTCATGGGAGATCTACTTGAAGTACTTTGAGTACTTGTGGATCATGTGGAGTGCTTGTGGAGTGCGTGGAACACTTGTGGTGTGCGTGGAGCATGGGAGGTGAACACCAACTCTGTATTTGAGTTGGGTGTTGGGACCTGTGAGAGGGAGAGCTTTGGGGAGAAGAATTACTGTTCACTTGAGGTGTGGGAAACCTCTGTAAGGTGGTGGAAAAGAAGTGGCATCTTCTTTATTGTATTCTTTTCTATATAAAGTATTAATACAATTGGTGTATTGTCTCTCATATGCTGTGTTATTCTGAATTCTAGTTACTTGGTGAATCTGGTTATTTCCGCATATTATAGTTGCTTGGTATTTGGTAATCAATTGTATGCTTCCGATGTTTTGCATCCCTGACACTGGTCTTGCCAAAAGAGGGATCCTTAAAATGGCTAAAAAAGCCAACTTATATAGAAAAAGCATACAAAAGCCAAGAGATTGCCATTGCAAATAAAAGAGGAGATCAACTCGCACATCAGCCCAAGTCCAACTCTAGATATGCCAAGATAACCAAGCCTTCAAATAATATCTTTTGTCTTATGCCTTGCATGAAAAGCTCTTTGGCATTGAAAATTATGGTGAGCCCATTTCATAATCCTTATTTAGAATAAAGATTTAATTCTTCAAATGTGCATGGATCTTTGGTAATTCAATTATTTTCATGGATGATGCTACACCAATCTTCAAAGAGAAAACTCTACTTGAAGCTGAGTTGGAAGTGTTTGAAAAGGCTTTGATTAACAAGATAGACAAGAGTGCATGCATGAAATTCTATGTTAAGCTCTCCTTGAACAACCATCCAATGTTAAACTCTTCAATCCCTTCATGCATTTGAGTCTCCCTTTTGAAACTAAGAGAGCCATGCTTGAAGGTAGCTGCGCATCTTTTCCAAATCTGAATAGTTTGATCATTGCATTAAAAATTTGATGTGCTCCTTACTATAGTCTAATCTTACTTGGACCACTTTGCATGTTATGAATGTGAGCTTTAGATCACATCATCATAGTCAAAAGGGGAAGTCCTCTTCTACTGATTGGCTGTTAAAATCCCACTACTTGAATACACTTATGCCACTTATCCCTAAATAATTGGTCCTTCAGATTTACACTGGGTAACTTTATATTTCCTTTACCCTTCTCTATTTTGGCCAATTACTGTGGGTTTTTTGTTTGGGCTCTTTGTAAATTCCTCTTCTCGGCTTTTCTTTCTTTCAGGCTTTTCTTTAGACAAAATGTCCGCAGCTTAACTCTTGGACTTTTCTTTCTTTTGGGTAATTTTCCCAAAAGAATTGTTTCTTTCTTTCCTTCGAACTTTCCCTTTGGACAATTTATCTAAAACTTTTCTCTTTATGCACTTTTACTTCAAACAATTTATTCGAAGGAATTTATTTAAATGCCTCTTCAGCTTTAAGAAAATGCCCTTTGGGATTTTTGACAAGGACCTTTTCTTGCAAAGTTTTTGTCTCTTTCACCTTGAACAATTCCTTTGGATAAATTTTTTGAAGGAAATTAGGTCTTCGGGTTTTTTTTGTAATGGAAAATCCCTCGAACTTTTTGAAAAACCCAATTCATTCGGATTTGTTGAAGATGAATCTTTTAGGAAAATTACAAAGACCAATTCCTGACACTTAGACAAAAGACATGGTTATGTAAGTGTCTAATGATAAGGGTTGTAGTTTGACTTGTGGGGTTAAAATTGTCAATATTAGCCCCACATCTTGGGTAGACATCACACATGCATCTGAAGGTGTAGACATAATAATGGTATCTATAGCAATAATCTATACACTTGTGGTGAAATCAGTGTCTCTAAAAGGTTGATAGATAATGTTAAAGTTATCTTACTATTGTGTTTTAGATGTAACATCCTTAGATTTATGTGAAGCCTTAGATTCTAGGATTAAGTTGAAAATCTTATCTAAATATTGAAGATTTTTACAAATTCAGTTTCAAAAATGAGACAAGGATTTAACTTGGTTTAGATCTACTATGTTAAGTTATTTAAGATTTATTCTATTTTGATTTTCCTGATTGTCTTGATTATCATGGTCTAAATTAGGCATTTCAACATAATCATTAGTTTGTACATAGTCATTAATAATTACACCATCGAAAGAAGAAGAAAAATGAACATTCATTGCATTTATTTTATCCATTTTAGATATGTTGGTGAAATATTTGGCCCTTTAAGAAATCTAGTATTTCACAATAGTGATGGAGACAAAATGTCTCTCCTCTCTTCGGAGGGGAGGTTCCCTTTATTTAAAATAGGAAAAACATAAATATACCTATTCACAATATTTATAGGTTGAATGGAGGATTGGGTCTTATTATTTTAACCATAGATAAAAAAAAAGGAAGGAAGATGAAGGGTCACACATGAGTGAGCAAACACAAATTTCATCTTATCCATGACAAGAAGGATATTTGAAGAGTAATATGCTTGTTTGAGAACAATACAAGTATTTATTGAATTGAGAGATATGTATTAACATAATAACACACACATCCACAAAGAAAACACTAGACACAAAGTTCTATAATTTCCCTTGTGTTCTCTATTTGAAGAACAAACATAAAGTTTCTTTATCCTTCCCTTCAAGAAAAAGTATAATGAGTATCAAACAACACCAATATAATTCTCATTTGTCCTATTTATAGAGATGGAAGGGAATGGGCTGGCCTTTTGTATTCTTCTTGTGATTTTTGGCATTCGAACTTTTGTAAGACAAGATTTTGCAATTCCTTGTTGACTCATAATAGACCTTTTCAGGTTTATGAATCTCATCAAGAACTTAGGGTAGGTGAAACATTTGAAAATATTAATTTTTTTATGTACTATGTAGACCTCGTCAGACCCATTAGGTCCATGGAGTACTCATGGTAATTTTTGTCCTTTAATCTGGTCAGGTCCATTGACATTGGAAGGCACTTGTGCTACTAAACAAGATTAAATCTCTTTCTCTATCAGACCTATTGAGCCTATCGAGCACTTCAGGTATCCATAGTACATGTGTAAATATGACTATGTTGGGTCTATCAACATATTATTTCACCTCATGCACCATTTTAACTTCTAAAGACCACATAGAGCCATCGGGTGGATTAGGGACTTTATGCACTCACAATACTAAGTGAACCATGATAAAATCAAGCTTGTTGACTTTTTATAGATACTTCAAGCACCATGCAAACCCCATCAACTCTATCAAGCCCATCGATCACTTAAGACATCTTAAGAACTTGAGGAACTAGACCCTACCTATCCTATCAATGACTTGTAGTACCTTGGGAACTAAGACCCCATTGGGTCTATCAACATTTCTTGGCACTTAGAGAACCACAAATTAAATTGGATTTTTTCCTTTGAAAAGAACTTAAATTTTGAAAATAAAATAAAATTATACACTAAGTGTTTGTAATCAAAATTGATCACATCAACTTGGTATATTCATTATTGAAAATATTGTGGAAAATTAGAGACTTCAATTTTTTACAATAACTCGCTTTGACTGTGGGACTGCATTCCCTAACAACTAGTTATTGAAGACATTCATGATCAAGGCAAAATCCATGAACTAGTTATTGAATAATTTGATGATGAGGAAGATGCAAATAAAGAAATAGAAGTAGAACCATATGAGTCAAATGCCCTTATTGATGATCTAGAGCAAGAAATCCCTATTTTTATTAGCATCCCTAGACAGCGTTAGGAAAAGGAAGCTCAAGAGGAAGAAACAAAGGAAGAGGATGAAGCCCTTACCATTATTATATTTAATCTAGAGGAGGAAGATTTATAAGTAGAGGTAGGTAGCCGTAACATTATAGTAGACCTCATATTGTCCAACCACCAAGTCGTATACCACTAGCTTTTCCTAAAAGCTTTAAGGCTAGTGACAAATGTGTTAAAGATAAGTTCATCTTTATATTACTAGATGAGGTAGTCACAGTTAAACTTAGGTGGGATGAATATCTCTCTATATAATATTTTTTTAAAGAGTAACTTTATGAAGTTGAACATGAAGCATTAGACTGGGATGATACCCAGTTCAAAATGAGATATGGAGATGAGATTGATTGGGTAGAAGAAATTCACCATGCTAAACAAAAAGAATAATATGTAGATATAACAAAGTGAAAATTGGTATGCTCAATTAATCCATTACCATAGGATCCAAAAACTACATAAAATTCACAACTCATAAATGGTAGGTATGATCAATTTATCTCCATCAATATTAACAATAAGCATATGTATACTTAGGTAGCTATTAAGTCATTATCATTTTGTAAAACAATTGTACTTGATAAGGGTACGTGCACGAAGTTAGGGACAATTTCATGGATATTTCCCATGACATGTACACATTATGATCATAATAAATACATGTTATTTGAATTTAGGCTTGAGATTTCTTAAACTTTAAATTTATTTTAGTAAATATAATAAATTAAGGTCACTCTACATCTGATAGAGTAGGTATCATAATTGCATGCCTTACAATACGGGAGATAGTTTTTCAAAATCCAATATGGCCAATACTTAAGCATTTTTAGGGTCACAATATTGAACCTAGGGATTTTAGGGCATAATTTTTGTATTAGATGTCCATTTTGGTAAACATATAGTCATTTTTTAGGGTTTTCTACCTTCCATATTGCTTGTTGGGATTTATAAGAGTCCCAGGTTTATAAAAAATGAAGTTTACAAACCACTCACTTTGAATTCAAGCCAAAGTGGTGTGATTGAGGTAGCATAGGTCACATTTATGACCTACACACCTCCAAAGATTGCTTTGTGTTTTTTTCACTTGCTCATCATCCCTCCCTTATACCTAATCAATTCTTCCCCATAGCTCATCCGCTGTAATCACTCTCTCCTTATTCCTTATTGTCCATAATCACTCCCTTATTTACCCTCACCATCTTTCATCATCTTTAATCACTCCCTCATCATCCCTAATCACTCCCTCATTAACCCTCACCATCCTTCATCATATTTAATCATTGATTCATCATCCCTCATCATCCCTAATCACTCTCTCCTTATTTCTCCTCATCTTTCCTCATCCCTAATGTCTCCCTCATTAAGACTCACCATCCCTCATCATCTCTAATCACTCCATCATCCCTAATCACTCCCTCATTGACCTTTACCATCCCTCATCATGTTTAATCATTTATTCATCATCCCCCATCATCCTTAATCAATACCTCATCATCCCTCATCACTCCCTCATTAACCCTCACCATCCCTCATCATCACTAACCACTCCCTCATCATCCCTAATCACTCCTTCATTGACCCTCACTATCCCATATCATCCCTATTGACTCCATAATCATCCCTCATCATCCCTACTCACTTCATCCTTGTCCCTTCTAGTGAACACATGAGGAGGGGAGACCATTTAAGGCCTACTATTAACTCCAATCTTTTAGGGGTTCAATAACACAAATAAACACATAAGCATTTCATCAAATAATTGATGATCACGTAAAAGAGATCAAAATACTAGAATTAATACAATAAAAGTTAGATTTATTAAATGCCACTATTGGGCTTATTACATACATAACTTGGAGGAAAACAATAGATGAACACCTACATTTCAAACACTGACCTCTACCTTTATAATGGTAGTCTAACATACCTCCTAGAAAAATACAACCAAAATATCATGCAATTCTGGTCTTCTCCTCTATTTTTCTAGTTGACCCCTCAAATGAAATGGCTATTTGCTTATAAAGATGAAAATGGGCATCCAATGAAATTAGCCTCCCATTCTTTTGTCTTCTCCAATGATTTAAGATTGTCACATGCATTTTCCAAAACCACACAACACAAAGGAAAGACCAAACCCATTACTCACCTACAGGTGGTTCAAATCTAATTTTACACAGAGCATAATAAGATATAACAAATATGTTTTTCACTAGAAGACAATATTGGGATTTTAATTAGTATACAATATGCAAACCTATCGGGTTTCACATGGGTGTGAAGAGCTAATTTGAATAAGCATGAGACCTAGTCAATTATAGATAATGCATAACATTGCATCAACACATTTGGATTTCTCATGACTCCATTGGGCTTTACATAACTGATTTACCATTATGGAAAAACTTATATGTATAGATGTTTACAAGATTCTAAACTTCAAACAACATAGTCAAATACCATGTTGATTCCAATTGACCTATTCATAACTTACCTTACTGCATACCACTGTGTGAAACAACTTTATACATTCAATGCTTAATATGAAATTAATCTTCAATTGATCATTTATTAAAGACTTGTCTTTGAACACAAACTTATGTGGGTGTTTAGTTCTGAATAACATAATCACATGTTACTTGAGTGATCAAGAGAATCCATTGAAGGAATAAATTTGATCACCAAAGGAGATAAAACAAGAAGCTTTTAAGACTTATGTGGGCTTCACCACTTTGATTACCACTATCAAGTAACATAAAAAGCATATGTAGACCCATGCAAGTTTTCCTTTATCTAATAGCATTTTGGATTATATAAAATACATAAGGCCATAAATAACAGTTAAAATTCCAAGAAGGGAAACGTGACTCAAATAACATAGGAAGTAAATAAAATGTTTCAATAAGACCTAATAATTCAATGAAATATGAATAAAAAAAATTATAATGTCTCACCCAAGAGCAAACCAACAAATATAAAAGGTGATTTTTTTTGACCAAAACTCCAATACAACAAAAATTGTACATGAATGAATGTTGAAATCCAAAGTTATAAGCACCAACATGAACAATCCACAAGGAGAATGGCCAATATGGACATTGAGGAAGCAACCTCCCCCAATGAAGCACACTAAAACTGAGATAAAGAAGCAAACAATGAAAGAAGAAAGCACTCTATTTTTTACAATGTAATATTTAAGACCACAAATTCTCCTACATAACCTCCTCATCTTTAATCACTCCCTCAAATACCTTGATGGTGGGTGTAACAACTTCCCTTTTGTGCCGGATTGACTAATGTTCCAATTCCAAATTTTACTCACTGAAATAAGGCCCAAATAAACTCTTCTTTCCCTTATCCTCTTTCACAAAAATAAAGAATTTAGAGATATCATCTGATTGTTTAGTTGGATTCAAATATATATATGAAAATCCATACCTATACAAATATATAAATAGGCAATCACTAATCTAGTAGAGTGTGTTTTGATCCAGTAGTTGATAGAGTGTGCTTCCCAACCCAATTTTATCATACCCAACTTGATTTATACTCAACTTGACATATAAAAGGAATGAATGGAATATACCTTAATCCAATGTATCAAGGAGGGGCCACTTAGAGTTTGGTATTGGCTTTATTGGCCCTAAAATCTAGACTAGGTTCTTGCCATACTATGAGTATTCCCTAGTCCCCAATATAATATATCAAAAGATAGAGGAGGAATGGGAGACCCACCATAGATTATAGGGGAACCATTTTGAAGGCCCCTACTCAAATCTCAAACTTTCCCTACCTATTAAGGTAATGGAATATTTCTCTAGCTACTTCATCTATGCTAATGAGTAGGGCACATAAAACTTTGCCTTATTTATATCAAACTTTGCTTCACCTAATAACATATCAAAGGAATATTTAATTCTCAATGGATATTAAAGGAACAAGGCATAAGTATCAAGGGAAGTTTTCCAAGTCCTGATATCTAGCTTTGCTTTGCTTCTATATTAATGCATGGATGTCAAAGGAAGCTTACTTTATGATAGATAACTTTGTTCTTACCCTACCTACTTAGATATGCCCTACCCAATAAGGTAAGGGAATCTCCTTCCTGATATATAGATTTGTTCTTATCATACCTACTTTCCCTTTATAGAATATATTCTTAACTATCAAGGGAAGCTTGATTCCTAATTTATAACTTGTGTATATTCTTTCCATACCTACCTAGCTATGACTTACCTACTTAGCTTTTTTTTTTGGCAAGGGAAACTTTATTCATGATAAATACAATGAGAAATGAATTTTTTAATCATGTTACGTATATAATAGATTTATACCATTGAGTATGCCCTACCTACTTTACCTACTTGAGTATGCTCTACCTGATTGAATATCTAAGTCATTTCTTGATCTTGAGTATGCCCTATCTAAATACCCAAGCAATATCTTGATTTTGACTATACCATACCTACCTTCTTGTGCTTGAGTATGGCCTACCTACCTATATTGTGCTTGAGTAAGGAGGTCCATATAGAGTTGAGTTTAATTAGTTGTTTCTTGTGGGAGAAGGGCCTAATCACCACCTACCCGTCTCCTAATATAATACCTAATACCTTAATCACCCCTTTCTATATACATGGCCAAAACATCTAGATATAAGTTGTGTAGGCACTATCCCCTACAAAATATTGTACTTGATAAACCAAATCACTACCCTACCCATGTAGTTTAAGTTGGCCCAATTGGGAATATTGATGTAGGTAAGGTTAGATAGATAGGTATGGTCAAAAAGATGGGCATGGTTGGGTTGGATAAATAGTTACTCTCTATGGATTGGATGGGGATCCAAATAATTAAATTATACTAAAATTAAATTAGAGACATATTTATCACATATATAATAGAATATGAGATTCTATATGAAGGTGTAAGTCACTATTGTTATAGGGATATAGCTAGCCAAGTAGTCAATTCTTTGCCTCAGTATTTCATATAGTCTCATCCTCATAACGGGTCAATTCCACTATATCCTATCCCTCTCTATAATGATATCATCTCATTTTGTATGTTGTGTTTCATAGTTTATTATATATAGCCTCATAACCAGTCAATCTAAATTGATAATATCTAGTTTATCTATCTCAATCGATCGGTAGGCTTGATAGACTATATATAATGTCATATAGGTTGGATTGATATTTATAAATTTGAATTGGTAGGATCCCCATCCCCATCCCATATAGATAAGGGAAATGAAAGGAAAGGAAATGAAAAGGGAGGGAGAGGGCCCAATCGATAATAGTCGATCAAATCTAAGGGACTATCTATATGCTCAATCAATCCCAAATGCTCATAGTTGGTCCTATCTCTAGTGAGCTCTCAATATTTCAATCAAGAATAGTAAGTCAAATATGAGGGAATATTTACATACTCAATATTATGTGTTTAGAGGGCCCAATATATCCAATCAATCCCTATCTATTAGTATGCTCCTCATCTAGATAAAGGGAGAGGTCCCAATTGATCATACAATGGGCTCCCCATATAGATATAGGGCCCACATGTTAATTCCAATCAATCAATAGGACCTAAATACCATCTAGATAGAGGTCCCAATCTATAATATCTGAGTTATATAGTTTTATATATATGATAGTTTTTCTATCAATATATTCATTTTCATTGAAATAAAATTGGAGATAGAGAACCGCCCTGGGAACACCTTTCACCTAATTTGGTTTGTTCCCTTTCGATATCAAATATCAGTGGTCATGAAATAATGGACATGGATATGGGTGATGGCCTAATCACGTTAATCAAAATAAAACATAACACATCTCTAAGTCGATGGATTTACGATACAACCCACAGAAGGGGTATATATATGGCTATAAATCTAATCTATAAGTACTACCCTCAATCCAAAAAACACCACCCCTAATATATATATATATATATATATATATATATCTACCTAATTTTCAACCCCTATCTCTCTAAACACTTGCAACTTTAATATTTCACTTTGCCCCTTGATCAATATTAGCTAGATGAATAACAACCACCCATCTATCTAAAATATTGCTAATCACTTAGAACAACCTCATTATGAGATAAAAGGCCATGTGGCACACTATATATCCACTATTCCCATGAAAACACACTTAGATTAATCAAATTACCTTTAGTGTAACCCTATATTTTAGTGTAATTATAGTCACCACCCATGAACTACATCTATCATCTTCTCCCCAGGGAGATCCCTATTTATAAATGGGCCTAGTGGAGCGCAACCCACCTAGTGAACAATAGATCAAGAATGAAGGCATGGGATGGAGTGTAATGAATCCCTATACCTAGAGGCCTTTTCCTTTAAGCCCTCTACTTTATCCTCCAATGGATATATGTCTATAAATAGACAAATAGCGTATAATTATCTAGATATAAAGAAAGCTTTATCTATTTGGGACACTTATATCCCAGATAAATAGAGGAGATCTCTAAAGGCCGAGGGGGGAATACATACAAAGATCCATGAGGAAGGGAGGGAGATAAGTCTCAAACCATGTGTTAGGTTAGTATATCATACAAAGGGTAGGTAAAAAACTATGATACACTTGGTCATTTGGGCTCCAGGTGTTAGGATCAACACATATGCATGGCTCAGGTACCAATATCTAAAGCCTAAATCTAATACAACTTGCTAGGAAATAAAACATAATCCTAAACATGTATAAGAATTAAATTCATAAATAAAAAAAGCTATAAAAATATAACACATAGGAGGGAACACATTACACAAGATATATGTGAAAACCCTGCTAAACTAGCAAGGGAAAAACCACAGGGCAAAGACATCATCCAGACTTCAATTACATCAATAAAACTATCTCTACAAAAATTCCTCTTAAAAACTCATTTCTAGTGCTTACAAGCACTCATGTGAGCCAAATTTGCAACCAATCCTTACAAGATCTAACCTCTAAGTTACAACATGCAACTCCATCCAATGCTAACACCATAACTCTATCTCCATGAGTTGAGATAACAAGCCTAAAAAATACATGTATTCCTCCAAGTGGACCAAGCATTCTTAGCCTTATAGGCTCTAACTTCTAACCTAAAGGATCTCCATGCTTCCAACAAACTAGGTGATCCATGCTCTCTTCTAAGCCTTACAAGATATAACCACCTAAGCATGAATGATGCCTACAATCCAAACATATATGTGATCTAAGAATACAAACATTCCAATCTCCAACCTCTTAAATATGCAATCCCAATGATTTTTTGGATCCTGAAAGGGAATCCATAATGAACTCAATTGATTACAAAACAAAGGAGAAATCATGTTAATAAATAAAATTTACAATGAGAGAGGGGGGAGGGAGAGAAATCAAGTGGCCATCCAATAAATGTGCCACAGTTGAGAGGGGTGTCATGTGATCCACATGATGGTTGTCTTCATGTGCCAAAAGTCTTCAAAGAATATCCTTCTCTAGACAAGAACATGCACCACCTCCAAAGGGATCCAAAACCTATGCCCCACTTCCACAGGTGAGTCTAAACACTGGATAGTGTTCTTCTTATCTTCATCACCAAGGGTCAACAAAGTAGATTCCTACTTTATACAAGATACAAGCCACCCCATGTGACTCCTAGAATTGTGCCTCACTCATACATGTGAGGTCAATTTACAATATTGCATTATTGTCTTTATTTTCACATGTGAACACAAGATTCCAAAAGGTGTTACAATCACCTTTTGACTCTAACCAGTCAAGTGAATCCTAGTGCCCCTTAGAAATTTGACCCATACATGCTTCCTTATCTTTTGTACACCAAGACATACCCATATGACTCACCTAAGATAAACCCCATATATTTTAGTGGATTATTACACCCCACACCTATCACATCAAATGACCCTCTATGGGTCTATGCCACAACACCTACCTACCACATCACTTACATACCACATCACTAATATGCCACATCATCTACATCACCTGTACACCACACCACCATGCAATACCTACATACCACATGCCACATCACATACATGCCATGTCACCATGAATAATGACCTTGATTAATGACTGTGAATAGTGGCTTCATAACCTAACAATCTCCCACTTGAAGTCATTACATAGGACTTTATCACACCTACATCTTCTACCAACCATATGCCATGTATTATGTTATTAATGCCCACTACTCCTCACACAAGCCTAGTAGAAGTTTTTTTCACTACTAAAACTCCTATACCCTGATTAGATTTGTCAACATATGCTCTTCCATAAAAACATTGTAGCATCCTAAGTGACTCCCACTTCTCCACAGACCCATCCTTCTTCAGGATTCTACCATGAACTACTCACTACTCCCACTTCTTGTAAGTATCTAGTTTAGTGCACACCATGGCATACATGAGGCTTTCTACTCCTAATGAATACAATACATAAGGCATCCATGTATTATATTCCTCTATACTAAGACACTCTATAAGACATATCAAATACCATAAGAAGAGGGCTACTTTCTTCCTTGCTTTCATGTCCTCATGCATCTCCATCTTTGTTTTTCTCCTTCATCTCATCCTAGTCACATGAGCCATCACACCCTTAATCTTCATCATGTTGGGTCCTTCAACCAACATGCCATCAATTTATAGAAGCAACCTCTATTAAACCTTGGCTCTCCATGAAGGTACTGATGTACTCCATCCACACTTCTACTTTAGCCCATGCAATCTTCAATCTGCAAACTAACAACTCTTTATCTCATAATCATAGTCTTTTAGATATCCATCTCATCATGAGATCACCACAACTTATAACCCTTCACTAGTTAAGAACCATAATAAGGTACATTCCTTGTCATCACCCTCCATCTACATCGATGGAGATTAGATTACTCAACCATAAGCTGTACTTTACTTCTATATCAGGAACACTTTGTTGGTGTTGATCTATATGGTAAATCTTATTAAGCTTCTCTTTCATTCTCCATCTACATTTCCCATAAAGATAAATACCTATCATAAAAACTTTTTTTTCTTTCATATCTTGGTATCTCCACATGTAGCTCCCACTTGCACAAAACCAACCAATAACCATGGATTTGATACCTTTTATTAGTATCTACACACATGCATGACTCATGTACCAGTAGTTAAATCTTAGCTCTAATACCACTTGGTAGGAACCAAAACATAATCCTAAACATGTACAAGAATTAAATATAGAAATAAAATAATCTACAAAAACATATCACATAGGAGAGAACACATTACATAAGATATATGTGGAAACCCTACTAACACTAGTAAGGGAAAAAACACAGGGCAAAGGTAGCATCCAAACTTCATTCATTAATAAAACTCTATCTACAAAAACTCCTCTCAATAGCTCCTTTCTATTGCTTACAATCACTTAGGTGAATCGAGCTTGCAACCAAGCCTTACAAGCTCCAACCTCCAAGCTACAACATGTAACTCCATCCAATGTTAACACCACAACATTCAAGGTGAGCTCTAAACACCAACCTCCATCTCCACGAGCTGAGATAACAAGCTTTCAAGCTCCATGTCTTCATCTAGGTGAGCTGAGTATTCCTAGCCTTATAGAATCTAACATCTAATCTAAAGGATCTCTATGCTTCCAACAAACTAGTGAACCATGCTCTCATCTAAGCCTTACAGGCTCTAACCACCTAAGTATGAATTATGATTACAACCCAAACATCTAGGTGAGCTAAGCATACAAGCATTACAATCTCCAACCTCCTAAGATACAATCCCAAGGCTTTCATGGGACCTCAAATGTAATCCATAATGAACTCAATGGATTACTAAACAAAGGGGAAAACATGCTAATAAATAGTATTTACAATGAGAGAGAGATGGGAGAGAAATCAGGTGGCCATCCAAAAAATGTTACACATTTGAGTGGGGTGTCATGTGATCTAAGTGGTGGTTTTCTTCATGTGCCAAAATTCTTCAAATAAGATCCTCATCCAAAAAAGAACATGTGCCACCTCTATGTGGCTCCAAAACCTATGCCCCACTTACATAAGTGAGTCCAAACACTTAGTAGTGTTCTTCTTATCTTCATCACCAAGGGTCAATAAAGTAGATTCCTACTTTAGATAAGATCTAATCCACCTCATGTGACTCCTATAATTTCACCCCACTCACACATATGAGGTCAAGATGTAATAGTGCATTCTTGTCTTCATTTTCACATGTGAACACAAGAGTCCAAAAGGTGATGTAATCACCTTTTGACTCTAACTAGATGTGAAAATCATAGGGGCCCTTATAAATTTGACCCATACATGACCCCTTATCTTTTACATACGAAGACAAACCCATGTGACTCACCCAAGACAAAACCCATGTCCTATAGTGGAATGATATGCCCTACACCTATCACATCATCTTGATCACACCAAGGAACCCTCCATGGGCCTATGCCACATAACCTACCTACCACATCACTTACATGACACATCACCATCATGCCAATAATACCACATGCCATATCATCTACATGCCACATCACTTGCATTTTATGTCACCTTAAATAGTGACTATGAATAGTGTCCATGAATAGTGACCTATGAATAGTGGCTTCACACCCTAACATGAAGAAGAGGCCTTGAATACCATATATAAGATAAAGGCCCTACCTCCTTTAGAACCTCTAATCCCTACCCACTATGGATAGGGTTGGGTAGCCCAATTGGATATTCTATCTATCTATATAGATGCCATGTCAAATACATCTATGGTCATAGTTGATACTTGGCCAATGACCTACCCCTCTAATATAGAGCTTGAGCCTATAGTTAGGCTTAAACAACTTGGTTGAGAAATAACCCATACACTCAAGGAGGGGACATAGGGAATTGATCGACAAAAAAAATCAAGTCAAACAAAGTACCTTACACTCATGTTATGTATATAGTAAATAACAATTCACATATATCATATCCAATTACTCATGTTTCTCATCCTATATAGTCATGTTATGTATATAGTTAATTTATTCATATTACCCATCCCATATAATCACCCCTATAATGACTCATGTTACCCATCCCATATAGTCATGCTACCCATAGAGTTATGTCACTAGTCAGTCTATAGTACAAATATAGCTCTATGAATTTAGTGAAGTCATGTTATATGAAAAGGGTTTCCTTAAGGGTGAGGTGAATTAGAAATAAAATTACACTCTAAGGTCAAGGTGTTGAGGAGGGTAGAGAGAAAACACCTTATACCTAAGTGGACATTACTACCCCAGGGACAAAGAAGATCAAATGTCAATCCCCTGAGTGTGGCCAAGTGATTGATTAATGGGGGTGAACATTCTTATTAAATAGTTGATAGACCAAATCGCTATCCCATATAAAGTATTTTAATTGACATATTAGAGCACTACCCTACCCATGTAGTTAAAGTTGGTCTGACTGGGACTAATGATGCAGATAGGGCCAGACAAATAGGCATGATCAAATAGATGGGCAAGGTTTTGTTGAATAAATAGATACTCTATATGGATTGGATGAGGAGATAGATAATTAAATTAGACACCAATTAATTTAGAGATAGTCATTTTCATCAATCAAGGATGATGAAACAATGATTAGTGATGATGAGGGATGTTGAGGCTTAATGAGGGAGTGATAGGGACAATGAGGGAGTGATTAAGGATGATGAGGGATGGTGAGGGTTAATGAGGGAGTGATTAGGGATGATGAGGGACAAAGAGGGATTTATTAGGGATGATGAGGGATGATGAATCAATGTTTAAGGATAATGAGGGATGATGATGGTCAATGAGGGAATGATTATGGATAATGAAGGAGTGATTAGGGATGGTGAGGGATGGTGAGGGTCAATAGGCGAGTGATTAGGGATGATGAGGGAGAGATTAGAGATGATGAGGGATGGTGAGGGTCAATGAAGGAGTGATTAGGGATCATGAGGGATGGGGGGGTGATTAGGTATGATGATAGATAATGAATGAGTGATTAAGGATGAGTGATGGTGAGAGTCAATGAGGGAGTGAACAGGGATAATGAGGGAGTGATTAGAGATGATGAAGGATGATGATGGTCAATAAGGGAGTGATTAGGGATTATAAGGGATGGGGGTAATGGTTAGGGATGATTAGGGATGATTAATGAGTGATTGGGGATGGTGAGGGTCAATGAGGGAGTGATTAGGGATGATGAGGGATGGTAAAGGTCAATGAAAGAGTGATTATGGACAATGAGGGATGAGGATGGAGTGATTAGGGATTATTAGGGATGATGAGGGGTAATGGAGTGATTAGGGATAATGAGGGATTATGGAGTGATTAAGGATGATGAGGGATTATGATGGTCAATTATGGAATGATTAGGGATGATAAGGGAGTGATTAGAGATAATGAGGGATGATGAGGGTTAATGAGTGATTAAGGATAATGAGGAATGAAGAGAGAGTGATTAGGGGTGATGAGATGAGGGAGATGATAAAGTGATTAGGGACGAGGGAGGGATGATGAGTAAGTGAAATTAACACAAAGTGGTCATTTGATGAGTATAGGTCTCAATGTGGCCTATGTTGCCTTAATCACACCACTTTGTCTTGAGTTCAAAGTGAGTGGTTTGTAAACTTAAATTTTTCCAAACCTAGGACTTCTAAAAATGTTAGAAGTAATATGGAGGGTAAAAAAACCTTAAAAATGCCTACATGTTTACCAAAATTGGACATCAATTACAACAATTATGCTTTGATATCCCTAGGTTCAATATTTAGACCCTAAAAATGCCTACTTATTGACCATATTGGATTTTGAAAAATTTCCTTCCACATTATAAGGCATGCAACTGTGAGACCAACTCTATTAGATGCAAAGTGACCCTGATTTCTTATATTTAATAATATAAATTTAAAGTATAAGGAATATATTTACATTTTAGCCACTCATGACTTCACTAAGCCATAAAACCTACATGTAATTACCACTTTACGTAGTGGTGATAACATGCATACATTATGTAGATAACACGTACATGCTTTGGTTGTTCTGCATTTCAAATGTATGCATTTTTACATGAGATAATGTGTATGCACTAAAATGTGTATGCGTTATAGTGCATACATGTTATAGGGAATTTGAATTCAAAAACCAAGCCTTTTAGCTCAAAAATGGCTTGGTTTCCCAAGCCAAAGGCTTGGACTTGTCAACATGCATCCAAATTCAAGAGTTTTGAGAAAAAAGAACAAAATTCAACTTTTATCGGTAAATACACTATGAATTTCAATGAGCCAATTCATAAAATTATTACCATGATGATGGGCACACTCTCCCTTTTCCAAATATATGTTTTTTAAAAATTTTGGACTATTTTAAGGTTTCTATCTATGTTGATTTCTAACTTGAAATTTTTTAGGCCACCACATGTCACAAATATGCATGCCTGTATATGTTTGCATATATTTTTATTTGTTGATCCAAATGCAAAAAATATATATGGTTAAAAATTAGGTCTAATTATACACATTAAAAAAAACACTAGTTTCCATTTTTTTGAGGTAGTTGGGGGGGTGCACAACCAACTATCCATTTTTTGGTTAGTTTTTAGGATCTATTTACTTGTAAAATTAAAAAATATATATATTCATCAAAAAATTATAAAAACATATAGGTTACAAACTAGATGATATTATCTAAAATTTCACCAAATTGTTTTCAACAATATCAAACGATGCTTAAAAAATGAGTGGCTGCATGGTCGACTATCTGCTATGCTTTCCTAAAAACATAGGAGTTCCTATTTAAATTTTAGACATTTGACCTAGTTATACTTAACCATTTAAAAAATAATAGTGTTTCAAAAACTAAACTCAAAATTCTACAATTCATGTTCTTACACCATCCTCTAATTTTGAGTGTAGCCATCTCAAATTATCTATAGAAGTTCAAATTTCTCAATTTTTAGGAAAAACATGTCCACAGGCAGGCCCCTTTTTGTCCCCCAATTTTTTTCACATACCCATAATTGGGAAGAACTAGATAAACAACATAGTTACAAGTCATTATATATACAAGGGAATGTATTTACTTACAATAATTATAAACATTAGGAATACATGATATTACAAGATACAACCTTTTCTATGATTTCTTTGACCATGATCAATTTCCAGTAGATTTCCTTTTAGGAGGTACATTCATAAACCAATACTCACCATATGGAAATAATCCTAAAAGTGTATTATTCATAATATATGGGGAAAGAATTAGAACACCTAGAATTGTATATGTTATGGAACAATATCTTAGCAATATAGCCACGATTCAAAATCTAATTAACATTATCCTTGATAAAATTAAAGAATTAAGACAAAATAAAAGAATAAACTTGTTCCAGTGATCCACAAAAAAGCTGGAACAATACAATGAAAATCATGGAAATATACCTTATAGAGGGAATATCCATGAAGATAGGTAAGAAAATTCTCATTCCTGCTCATAGATTTATTCTAGTGAAGATAGGGAAGAAAATCCATGAGGATAGAGAAGGTTGTCCTATAAGTAGTAAGCACTAAAAAGAGCAATATCTAATATAATTGATTTTTCTCTATCATCCCTACTTCTCTTACTATTACTTTGATTGAACTAATTGATCTCCAGGCATCCACATATAAACTTGAATCTTCTACCACTACTGCAACAATCTCGTCTATGTATTTTGCTTCTACTTTTCCAATTACAAATTTTATTCTTTTTAACATAAAGTTGATAGGTGGAGTCAAAAAGTTATGAATTAGCTTTGCACTTGAAGATTTAATTTTTTATTCATCGTATGATAGGGATCCACCTATAGCCTCATCTGATACAAAGTGAGTATTCTTTATATTCTCAGAATATTGAGTCCTCCAATAGAAGCAATTTTCATAATGGTAATGCCTCATCAAAATTTCTAGATGTCGTAAGTTATACTATCTTGAAAGCTTTAATATGATGCACATATGTTATAGATAAAACCTCATTTCATGTGCCAAAACCATTTCTTGGAAACTTGACCATAATACTTATTTTTTTAGTGAACAAAGGTGAATCATTATTTTATGTGCCATCATCATGAGTAGTCATATGAGTAGATTAATACACATGAAGCAAGCCTTGTCCATTAGCCATAGAGTCAACAACTTTACTTTGAAGAATTTTATTGTCCCTATCTTTGAAACACATACAATTACTTGTAGGAGTGTAATTTGGGGTGTTGTTTTGAAATGTACAATTTCATGACAAAAAGAGGCAAGTAGCCTTAACATTAGAGTAGACCTCCTACTATTTGACTATGAAGTCCTATACCACTAGATTTTCCCAAAATCTTTAAGGCTAGTGATAAATGGGTTAAAGATAAGTTCAATTTTATATTACTAGATGAAGTAGTCATAATCATAGTTGAACCTAGATGGGGTGAATATCCCTGTATATAAGATGTTAGTGAAGAATAAATTTATGAAGTTGAACATAAAACATTATATTGGGATGATACCCAGTTTTGAATGAGATGTGGAAATGAGATCGATTGGGTAGAGTAAATTCACCTTGCTAGACAAAAGTAATGATGTGAAGACTTAAAAAAGTGAAGATTAGTATGATAAGATACTTCAATATCATAGGATCCACAACCTACATACGTTTCACAACTCATAAATGGTAGGTATGTTCAATTTGTCTCCATCAATATTAATAATAAGCAGATATATTTTTAGGTAACTACCAGTGTATTATTATCATTTTATAAAATAGTTATCCTTAATAACTAGGAAGAAATAGATGAATAACATAATTACAAAACATTAGATATACAATGGAATGGATTTACTTGCAATAAGTATAAACATCAAGAATGCATGATATTGCAAGATGTAAACTTTTTATGTGATTCTTCACCCATGGTCAACTTCTAATAGATTGTAGTTTAGGAGGTTCATTTATAGACTAATATTCACCATATGGTAGTACTCATAAAAGTCTATTATTCATAATAAATAGGGAAATAATTAAAGCACCTATAATTGTATATGCTATTTAATAATGTCCTAGTAATATAACCACAATTCAAAATCCTTGAAGATAGGGAAGAAATTTATTGG
Source organism: Torreya grandis (assembly GCA_037957365.1). Taxonomy (NCBI): domain Eukaryota; kingdom Viridiplantae; phylum Streptophyta; class Pinopsida; order Cupressales; family Taxaceae; genus Torreya; species Torreya grandis. The sequence continues at coordinate 1,361,049 of JARHVA010000548.1, read as the reverse complement.
AGGTCCAGTGAGCACTATAACTTCTTAGAGGTCTAAATTATTGTGATATCAATATTTTTATATAATTAATGCCATAAAGAGGCCATTACTTGGAATTGATATAAATGTATAAGTATAATGAAATACATAGGGAAGATCTAGAGCTTCTCAATCAACTAGTTATAGATTCAAATTCTCTTCTTACACCACTTACAAACACTCAAAATCTAGGACCTAAATCAATTATAGAATACTTAAATCCACTTGGCGGTATTGATCATGCTCCTTCGCTAGACTGTTCAACTTGGATTCTTGAAGCTTGACCAATAAGAAAAGTAGCATTGGTTTTGTTGTCAGGTACATGTCCTCATTCATAGTTTGATGCATATGAAAAGGTAAATGAGAAGTTTGTAGAGGTTATATATTCACATTACAAGGAGGGAGATGCTCATACCAAATTTTAACTTTGCAGTAGTCTTATAAGCTCTAATTATATTTATTTTCTAAAATGATGGATGGGTAATCAACACTACATCTTTAAAATAATTCAAAAATGAAGGTATAATGGTTAGAAGACGTGTTTATGGACCACAAGATTTGAGTGGATGGCAATTATGCACTTATTATGTACTCTACATAGAAATTTGATGCAAACTCACTAATTTGGATCATCTTGGTTTTGATCACCATTGTCTATATCTTGCACAGTGCCTTGGTAGAAGAAATTATAGGTAAGTTAAAAGTAGTGAACAAGATCAAGGTGCATTTAGATGAGATAGTCTGTTGACTTGAGCTCAAATTTGAGAAGATCAACGTAAAACCAAAGTAGTATAAGTTCATGAATGATGGAACTCAAATAAATGTTTAATGAGGGTCATATATTAGTATATGTGTTAGATATAATAATATATAGACTTAGGATAGGTCTATAAGGTTGCAACAATGAAATGAATCATTACCATCCAAGCAGGCAACTTTTCAAAATTTATTAGATCTCATTTTTGGAATTTCTAGGATAAATTTCTTGATCATTTAGAAGATGAACTTCAACATTCCATTTAAAAAAATATAAGCTTAAATATGGATGTACTTTATTGAGTGGGCGAGATGTATCAAGGCACATGAACATACACTCCTCATCTATTGGTCATTGATTCAAGAGACTCCTTGGATGCAATTCTTGCTTCTAGTTCCCCATATGAGGAGACTTCATTATTAGATGTGCCATGAAGTGATTTTTTTTGTTTGAAGGTAATTAAGGTGTCACAAAGGTCCTATGTGTAGTGCCACATGGTCTATGACTCAATGATCCATGGTTTGAGGTGAATGCTTATAATATTCATGATTTTAGGAAGCTTAAATATGGATGTACTTTATTGACTGGGTGAGATGTATCAAGGCACATGAACATACACTTCTCATCTATTGGCCATTGATTTAAGAGGCTCCTTGGATGCAATTCATGCTTTAAATTCCCCATATGAGGAGACTTCATTATCAGATGTGACATGAAGTGATTTTTTTTTTATTTGAAGGTAATTAGGGTGTCACAAAGGTCCTACATGTAGTGCAACATGGTCTATGACTCAATGATGGTTTGAGGTTAATGCTTATAATATTCATGATTCTAGCAGATGGAAATAATTCAACCCCAAATTTATTCTATATATTCACAGGGGCATGTTGCAATTGGTGGTAAATCCTTTGCCTATGATGTTTGGCCTTCCATTTATAATGAAATGGATTACATGGACCAATTTGATTATATATATGGAATGATATAAAATGAAAATTTTATATATTAAACATATGACACATGGTCTATTTTTGTCATTAATGGCTACTATGGTGGGCTTTGGTTAGCAACCCTTTAGGCAACTACTGTAATGGTAGATGAAGTTGGTGATAAAACTTTTGGAGAGCATTTTAAGGTTAAATTTTAGAAGGAAAAATTTGTATATGATAAGTTTTAGAATGGATCATATTTCTACTATGATAACAATGCCAGTAGTTGTATTACTTCCACTCAAACAAATAAGTTGGAAGGATAGTGGTATGCATGAGCCTCAAGCTTAGAACCAATTGTTGATGATGATACATATTAGAGTGAACTTGAAAATGTTTATCAAATTTAAGGGGTTAAAATTAAATCATGGAAAACTAGGTGCATTTAATGGAATGCAACTAGATGGAAAAATTGATACATTGAATATACAATTAAAACATGGTAGGGATCTGCAAGAGGTCTAACATTCAAAAACTTAAGGATAATGGGATATACAAAGAACCCCATAATAATTAATCAATATTATTATCCTTTTTTTGGTGTTATAGTTGAAAATCCATATGCAATGAATGTCAATGATGTGTTATTTAAGAACATAAAAGGAACATTGGCTATAAAGGTGGCCATTTTGATATAATACAACAATAAGGTGCCATGTAAGGGAATAAATGTGAAGGATATGCAATTAAAATACAAAATGGAAATGATTAGTGCTTGTCTCATAATGTCATGGGTGTGGTAAATCTACCATCACTAAAAGCTCAACACTGAACTCTCATTATAATTAGCTATGATCATAGTTAGGGGGGTCACCCTGTTCAAATTAGAGCTGAGTAAGTTCTAGGATGTTAAGATAAACCTCAATTCTCTCAATTATTAAAAAAATAAAATAAAATAAAATACTTTATGTCATGCTAAGCAACATCATTTATTGATAAGCCCATTCGTTGTGCCCACTATAACATCTATGCCATCACAATCTAATATATATAATGTTAGTTAGTATAGTGCAAAAGGAGAGGGAAAGACACATAATAGTAAGGCCTTTCTAATAAGCATGAGGTGTAGCACTTTCTACTAGACCATAAAAAATCTATGTACCATAAGCAAATTTTCTATTGAATCTAGCTAGATTTGAATATCCTTGTAAAAATCATAAAGTAGTTGTGTAGATATATGGATATCTTATTGCTCCCACCACCAGTGGATTATGGTGCAAAAATAATAACTATTGGGTAGCATTCAAGGCTATAAAAGGCTTAAATATTAAGGGGTTGAAGGATTTTAGATGGACAAAGAGATTCATGGTGGCCTAAATTAAAAAAAAATGGACTTGTGTATAATGTAGGTGTTGGCCAAAATTAGCCCACATATGAAACTTTGCCTAAATCTAGGGTGAGAAGTTGAGCAAGTTTAGGTTTAGTGAGTAATCCAATGGTGGAAAGATAAGACCACTTGTCACTTGCAAGATTTTGAAACACTTTAAGTAAGTGATTTAACTTTTTGGTAAATAATGGAGTTTTATTCTTATTTTAGTTAAGGGTTTGGATTAATAAATTAGTACAAAATATGGCAATAAATATATTTTTGATTTGTGCAATTATTTGTATTTTTCACCTTTCTAAAATTAATAATAAATAGGAAAAAATATAACTCAGCTAGAAAATATTCTGAGACAATTGATACGGATGTTGAAAATAGCTGTGCAAGACTAAGAAGGTATCATAAACCTAAATTTGGCTTTCATTTGGTGAAAGGACAATAACATTAAAAAGTGGATGCTTTGGTGTCCTATGCTACTATTTATTTCTTCCACTCTTGTTCAAATTGATCATAGAGACCTGAAATGTTTTGGGTATTTGTGATGTGCATGTATGAGCATGCTTATGAAAAATTAAGCATTAATTATTGACAAAAATTGTTATGGAGATAATTTTGTCTTAAAAACCTAACCCTCCATCATGCTTGATAAAATGATCTTTGAGTCACTTGAAAAAGAGCGGGGTTAGTGTTTAAGATGTACTGAATGTGTAATCCATACCCCTTGTGTGGGCATGCTACCTACATACCAATACTTCGAAGAGGGATCAATCCATATGTAGTTCTCCCACCTAATGTGCTTTCTACAATAGTGTGATGCAGATGCAAATGAAAATTTGATAGTGTCTAAGCTGGCTAGGGATTGGTATGAGGATTTTAGTATGTTTGCAACTATGCTGGGTGATTGTATGCAAAGAATAGGGAAGTTTGCCTTAGTTATTTTTTTGTATTCTTGCTTGCTTGGTAAGTTTGGTCACCTCCTCTGTAAATGAGCTTTGAGTGGGATTTTATAGGGAATAATTGATCATGGGTTAGATGTATTCATGCTAGGCTAACCTAATTAAGGATAAGGACTAGATGAAAATGACCATTGGGGCTCAGAGTATAAATAGATAAGACCACAAAAAATTGGGACACTTCTAAATAGGGTGCTATAGTCCAAATGGGGTACTCCTATCTTATAGGCTCGAGATCTAAGGGAATAGGTTTGGCATGGGGAATACTATTTGGCTGAGGTGTAATGATTATTTATAAGATGACTGAAAATGAGAAAAAAGGTGTCTAAAAGGGTTTTAAGAGCATGCAAAAAGGACCTATGGATGGGGTGTCATAAGCCACACTCAAACTACGAATTTGGACATTTTATATGAATACATTTGCCCCCCCTTTATTATAGTGATGCAATAAAGTGAAATACTAGGATAAAGGAAAAATAGAAATCATACCTGAACTTACTTGTAAGGGTGAAGCCCATGAATATGTGTGATGTTGAGTGTGCATAGAGAGAGCACAATGTGAAGCATAAATCTGTAAGAGAAAATAAGGAATAGATAAGTTCTTACTAGACATGTTATGTCTAAAATAAGAATGTACAAAATTCAAGTAAAAGAGAGAGGAAGAGAAATGAATAAATACACCTCACTAGGTACATGAACCAATACATAACCTATTGTGATGTTGAGTGATGTTGAGTATATGTTTTACCAAGAGTAATATCATGAATGAAGCTGAGTGCTTAATTTATTGAGGGTGGCTCAAGAATACAAAAGTTGGCCCTTTGGCTCCACCATCATCCACTATGCAGTGAAGCTATGTGATCATGCATGTGTTAATCGATGTTTGGACTATGTGTCCAATCCCTCTGAGTAGGTGGCTCAAGAATAAAAAGGCTAACTAGTCCTTTGGCTCCATCATTGCCCACTAAGTGTGAATTATGGTCTGATACCAGTATGAATGTGTGTTATGTGAACTATGGTCTGATACTAGTAATCTAATAATGTGGCATGGATAGCCAAATGTGTATTGAGAACTAGGTCAATCTTGGCCACTCTAAAAGGTGGAAATTAGGCTTGTATGAAAGCCACTCAAAAATTGAGAACTATACTTATATGAAAGCCACTCCAAGAAGATGCCAACCACCTTCAGATGGAATAAAGAATGTAACTACTGAGAATACCTGAGTAATACAATGAACTAGAAATAAAAGAAGGCAAATGTGCCATGCACATTACCCACAATCATTGGTGTTTGTAACATGGATTATGATTTGGAAGTTGTACCAACTACCCAATCTAAAATTAGAAGTGAGAGCCATCATGCCACACATGATACCCCCTATATATAGATAATCTGAGTATAACTATACTAAAACTATCTAATCGAAACTAAATTATAGCTGATAAAATTGTAATTAACCTTACCTTTTTGTGTATTTCTAAATTTTTTGGGTTTTTGGTTGTTTGGATAGGAGTGTCAAAAAGTGGACACTTTGTTGTGGGGTGTTGTAGTATGAATTGGGTGCTCTTGTCCTTTACTATTTTTTCTGACTGTTTTATGTTCATCACTATTTTTATGGTCTATTCTACATGATTTAAACTCTAATTGCTATTTTAAGTGTTGTGAAAACTAATTTTTGATTGATAAAGGGCTCTAATCTCTATGACAAAACCTTTATTTGTTGCACCCTCTTCCAAGGGTAGGAATGAATACCCTGTAATAACTACCCTCAGAAGAAAGAGCCCTACAAGTGTGTTATGATGCAAAATACATGATATAGCAAAGATAATTGAAAAGATGTCTAAAGATATAGCATAGTTTATATTGGAGATTGTTAGATCAATAGGGGTATGCCTAGATATATGTAATAATGTAATAGCATGTGTAGTATACTGAACTACAATTTAAATTCTAGTTAGTTGTTAAGGAGGGATGGACCATCATGCCCATCATGGCATCTAAGAAGGCAAGATAATACATGATGTGGATCATGGCATTGAAAACAACTAAGAAGCAAACAAGCACACAATGTAAGAAGCAAGAAACATACAAAAGAGGCCTAAGAGCCAAGCAAACAAGGGACATGGGAACATGTCACTCAAACTAGGAAAGTAAGCATACAAACCATGTTCAATTGCCCAGATACACATATAATTTCAAATAAGCAAGATTAGTACAAGGGCCACTAGCACATACAAGAGTACAAGTAAAGGACATTGGCAAATGTCTTAAGGCACACACAAGTAAAAAAATAATAATTGAGAAATGAAATCACATATAGCTACTCAAATTAAGAAAGGAAGGCATGTACATATTAGAAATAATATTGCATCTAACTAATCAAAGCAAGAAGTGAAAGTATGTAAAACATGTAGTATACGACTAGGTAGATGCTAAGAAATACACAAGTGATATATATAATAGTGAGTGTCGATAGAATAATATGTGTAAGCTAGTAAGTAATGTACATCAACATGGTAAATAAAGTGTGTGGTGTAAGAATGACATAACTTGGATGGTGTAGTCATGTAGAATATTCCCTTGGTGAGTAGATATGTCAATGCATGTTTCGAATGTAAAAATAGGATGCCCCATCAATGGGTAGAGTGAAGCAATCAAAGATCTGGGTGTCACTACACACTCAATGAAGATCAAGTGAAGCATGGTAATTTTTGAGAATTTTGACCCCACAGGTCAAATTGTCACCTTTATCATTTTAAACTTTCCACAACATGTTTCTTTGTCTAAATTTCAGAGATTAGGCTTGTTTAGATTTTCCAAAAGGGTTCTTTTCCTTTTGAAAAAGTCAATTTGCATAATTCTGAAGGTCTTTTTCTCTTCATAAGGGTTCTTTTACACAATCCCAAAGGGTTATTTCAAATGTCGAGGGGTATATGTCCTTAAAAAAAGATGCTTGAAAAAATCTTGAAGGGATATACAAAAAGCCCAAAGGGTCTCTTTCCCTTCAATAAAGTCATTATCAAAAATCCGAAAAGGATAGTTTCAAATTTTTTGAAGGAAGGGAAATTGACAAAAGTTCAAAGGGTAGAATTCCTTTGAAAAAGGTTCACTTAGAATTTTTCTAAGGACCATTGTTAAAAGTCTGAGGGGCAGTTTATAAACCTGAAGAGTCACTAGCAACAATGCTGAAGGGTATGTGCCCTATGAAAAAAGGCAAGGGTAATTAGGAATGAATTCCTTTAGACAATTTGTCCAAAGGAATGGTTCAAAGAAAGGCAAGGGGCTAGACAAAAGTCTGAAAGAATTATTTTAGACATTTTGTCTGAAGGAATTCTTTTAGAAGAGAGAAGTCTGAAGAAAGAAATGATAAAAATCAAAGGAAAGAAAAAGTCCATATGCATCTCCAAAGGGTCACTTTCATTCTTTCAAAGGGTATGTTCCCTTCAATAAAGTTATTTACAAGGAAATGGACCATTTACATAAGTCTGAAGGGAATTTTATTTAAGTTCTGAAGGGTCAATCAACATGAATTATCTATGAGGAGATAGGCAAAAAGGTTGAAATAATTTTTCAAGCAATTTGCCCAAAAGAAAGGAGAGAACACAGAGAATAATCTTCGAACAATTTATCTAAAGATGAACGTCTAAGATAAAATCTTGAAGACCTAATTCCTTTGGAGTTTTTTTTTGAAGGAATGGTTCAAAGAAAATCCAGAGACCTAAGACAGTTCTCGCAGGAAAATGATTGAGCAAAAAGGCCAAAGAACAAATGCCGCACTCAACAACTCCAGAGGAAATGAGCAAGAAAATTCCTAAGGCCAAGTGAAGGGAAAGACAACCCAAAAGAGCTTGCCATAGGAAAATGAATAAAGAAGAAAGCCATGGACAATTTGTCTAAAGAGATAAAGAAACAAAGATAAAATACATTGACAAACAAATAGCCAAAGATGAAAACCATAAAAAAATGGATCAAAGCAATACATGATCAAGAACAAGAGACAAAGTCAATATGGAATTTCATGCAAGTGGAGGGTCATTTAGAGTTGGTTGGGCTAAGTTTTAGTTGACTATTTTTTGTATTCATGATTATCTCCTAGTCACTCTCATGCATCCAAAGGTACAAATCAACTTTAAATGGAGTTCTCAGTCCAAGATGTCACATGGTTTTCGATGCAAGAGTTTGACTTGTGAAAATTAGGTCCACCTCATCCCTTCTACACCAACATGGAATTTCAAGCACATTTTAGTTCTAGAGTTGACTAGCCTTGCATTATGGTTGACTGGTTGATAAGTCATGCATGCACGTTTATTTAGCTTGTTGAAGGCTTTAAACATTCCAATAGTTCAAGTAGAGTTCTAATTTTAGTTTTGGCATAACATTCCATACAAAAAATATTTTTCTTTCATTTCAACACAACTTAAAATGAATCAAGTAGAGTTCTCTTTGAAGATTTGATGTGTTGTTCATGCACGAAGAAGATTAGCTCACCATCCATTTTTAATACCAAAAGGAGTTTTCATACAAGCATAAGACAAAGGGATTTATTTTTAAATCTTTAGATATAATAAGTTGAATTTGAGTTGAGTTCTCTTCTATTTTTAGTGCCACTCTTTTGGCTTATTGTAGCTTTATTATGTAAGTTGGCTTTTCAGCCTTGAATTGGATCCCTCTTTTGGCAAGATAAAAAATTCTACCAAAGATTAAGTTGTAACCTTTTTCAGATTAATAAAAGGACTATTTTAAATTTCTAGTTGCTGGTATAATGTATTTAAGTCAATGATTTGCACATGTGATATAATTTTTCTTGCTTGACAAGTCTTGATTCTTACCTAGTTACTAGCTGATTAGATTATGTAGGTCATGTTCTATGTTTGATGCCTTTTGGATAAAATTACAATGGAAGCAAGTGGGTTGTTAGTGACTTAAATTAGGCCTATTCCATCATTTCCCTCAAGCTTTAATTAATAGATAAAACATTTTCATGAAATACTTATGCATAGTGGTCAATTGGAGTTAAAGGTTTAACCCTTTTCTTGTCTAGATCAATGTTTTTTAGGAGCTCAGATTAAGTGGATCAAATAAAAATTTAGGTGTATCACCATAATTAGATAGAATTTTCCTTCAAGTTTCCTTTTCCCTTTTCCCAAGTAGTTTTTATCATAGAGTAAGATCCTAATTGATACACCAAAGGGAGTTATCCCTTAGAACCTAGAGATTCAATCCATTTAGTAGGTCACCCACAACCTAGGATTATTTCCATATTTTAGCAAACTGTGAAGGCTTGAAACTACCTTCACAAGGGTGTGAGTCTGATTGACAATAGTTTTTGGCATGCCCATTTGGACCACAAATAAATATTTTGTATATCTAAAGAATTTCAAAGCTAAAGAAAAGCATTTGTAGTAGAAGAGAATATCTATCTTCATCACAAGCTAAAGATTCTTCAAGTTGTAAAGTTCATAGCATTATTTAGGTAGCTCTTTCATGCCAAAATTTACCACAAGGTTAGCAAGCAAAGGTATTCCTTTTGAATTCATATCTTATAAGAGATCAAGATTTAGTAGAGAAAAATCATATATTCAAAAATAGTACTTGCCTCTTGGTCATCCTACTATTCTAATCACTACAACCCCTACTACCCAAATGGCCATCAAAAATTAGGTGTTTACTCCATTTAATAGATTTATCCCACTAAATTTAGCCTAGTTTGATGACATTCTGGTGTTTACCCTCAAGAGTATCTCATTTTTCTTAGGAGAAAATCAAACAACCCCTATTAAGCATATCTAAGATGTGGCTAATCTTTGTTTAGTCCATAATGGTGTTGAGGATAATGTTGCTATTACATTCTTGCTGCCTCCCATAAATGAAAATCATTGTAATGGTATAGAAACCTTCCACTAAAATCCATTTCCACTTGGGATGAATTGGGCACAGGGTTAGTCATGTAATTTGAGGATAAATCTGATCATCTATCTTTAGTTGAGTAATTGACCACCATAACAAGGGATCCTCTTGAGTTTATGTCTTATTTTAACCTTAGATTCAAAAATACATGGACCAAAACACCTATGTTGATAAGGCCATCCTCTGAATATGCATTTCTATACTATTTGAAAGCCCTTAATTTTGACATTAGTGTGATGACATAGTTAATGGGTAATACTACTTTATCAGATGCTTATGAGGTTGTAATAAGGGTAGAAAATAGTTGATACAAGCTAGTAAGCTTTCTCTAAGACCTTCACTACCTATATTTCTAGAAATAAGTTCCATACCAGCCCCTCAAGTTCTATCCTTAGCTCCTATTCCAACACCTCAAGCTCAAATTACAGCCCCTACTAGTCAAGCTAGTGAGATAGGTGAGTTGAAAAGTTTGCTAAAGTCCTTTGAGAAAGAAATAGTGTAGCTTAAAAGGCAATAATTTTAGTTAAATAGGCTCTATCAATAGAAAAATTAGAACACCTATCAGCATTTCAAGGATTAAAGGCCTCCTTATCAGGGGTTTAGAGAGAGTAGACCACCTTATCAAGCACAAAGAGCCATAACTCTAGCTAAGCCATATGATGCCCTTGATCCTAATGCTCCTTCCACTTCAAAGGCCATTATTCCCACCCCACCTCAAAACAAGATGATGCAAGATTTAGGTTGGCAGTCCTCAAATCTCAATGAAGCTCAAAACCAAGCCTTGGTATCACAAAACATCACTATGCCACAAATGACACAAGAAGAGTTTTATTTTCAAGGAGGTTAGTACTAAGATATAGATTTGACATCACAAGGAGAGACTCATCAAGTTTAAGGGAAACCTGATGTCATTAATGTAAATTGGTAAGTAGATGATCATGTTGCTTTTACTCAAGGTGTTGAAACTAACAATTCAAGTGGTTTAGTTGCAACTGTAACTAGACCTAAAAGAAGAGCCATTAAAGAGGATAAAAAAGTAAAAAATGGTTCAAGTACTCCTAGGGTTATTTATAAGAGTAAAAAAGAGCAACTTTATATCCCTACAACATAGAAAAATTAGAATAAAGAGGTTGGTAAGGTTCATCAACTACCTCTAGTTCATGAATAACTAGTACTTTAGAAGGTACAACCAAAAGTTAGTGGATCTCATTTTAGTATAGTAGATAAAATAAAGAAATGAAATATTAGCATTAGCATGTGGGGTTCCATTTCCATTCCAAGACAAAAGGATAAGCTCATTCAATAGCTTTTAGCTCTCAAATTGTCTCAAAAATTAGGTGAGAAAGGTGTTTTTTTGACTAATTTAGATCAACCAACTAAGAAATAGGTATAACAAGTAAATAATATGGAAAATGTAGATAAAATTAAGGTAAAATCAAAGAAAACTCCTCCTTTTTACCTTTCTTTGATAGTAGGTGATACTTTGGTTCATAATTGTATGGTGGATAGTGGAGCTAGTAGTATAGTCATGCCTAAATAGATTACAAACAAGCCTGGAATTGTTTATGATCCAAACACTAAAAGAGTATTGAAATTGGATGGGTCAACAAAAAAGATGGTAGGCATCATGAAATATATAAAATTGACATTACATTCTTGTCCCAATGTTACTATTCAATAGGATGTTGTGGTAGACTTGCCTCCTTACTTTGCTATGTGCCTTTCAACAGACTTCACCTCAAATATTAGGGGATATTTATCAATTGATTGGACTTATTTGATGTTTAGAACTAGGTATGGTACCAAGGTAACAATTCATTTTGAACCTATTTCATGTTTTCATATAGATCCATATATGCCAAGTATTGTGAATACTAACTGTATCATCTCAGATGAAGTAATAGAATCTAGTGAAGTATAAAGTGAATCACCTTTAGATGGAGTTCCAGATTTATTCCTTGATGAGTGGGCTTTTACCTTGCATGAACATGATCCATACACGCTAATTAAAGAAGAAGGACTTGGTGTGTATTGCTTTCATGAGAATGATGCACCAATTCTAGCCATGGTTAAAGAAGATGAGTCTAATGAAGGTTTATGGAAATTGTACTTTGATGGATTAAGGATAAGCATGGGAAACAAAGTAAAGGTATTTCTCTTCTAATAAATTTTATTTTGGTTTTTCAAACAATGTTTCTGAGTATGAAACACTAGTTCACAGTTTGCAGTGGGTTAGGAAGATGAAAGTTAATTTTTTGCAAGTGTTTGGTGATAGTGAGCTTGTAGTCCACCAAGTAAGAGGTTTAAATGTGTGTAATTTTTTTGGTTAAGTCTTAAAAGCATATAATATGGGACTTACTTGAATATTTATAAGCTTTTAACATTTAGGCAATACCAAGAGGTGAGACTAAACATGTTGATAGGTTGGCTATCATTGGGTCACAATTCAGTATCCCAACTAATATAAAAAGTGAAAAAATTTAGTCACATATAAAGGTGGTTCTAAGCCCTTCTATTCCAGATAATCATGAAAATTGGCAAGTGTTCGAAGATGACAATCAAATTATGAGATTCTTGTGAGAGAAGGCTAAGTTTTCTTCAAGAAACCAATCAAAGTGCTTACAATAATAGGGTGATCAGATTGTGTAACTAAAAACAAATAAGATACCTAAGGGATTGGTCACACTTGAGAACATTTTTAGTGGTGATGATGAGTTAAGGAAGGAGAAGTATTCCTTGTCAATAAAAGAAGATCACTATGTTAATGTAGAGATTGTAGTTGGTAAGATTTTAAAGTTGGGTAATGTATACACTCCTTCATAAAAGAAAGTTTTCATTGAGTTATGCACAATTTTTTCTGATATATTTACATGGTAGTATAGTGATCTCAAGGGATTTGATTCAAGTTTGCTCAACACACCATTGAGTTAAAGGAGGAGACTAAACCTCTAAGACAAAGATAAAGACCCATCAATCCTAAGATTGAGCCTTTGATGAGAGCTGAGTTGCATAAGCTCATAGAATCAATGATTATATTTTCAATCAAGCACTCAACTTGGGTGGCAAACCTTGTTCCAGTACAAAAGAATGGTGAGATTTGTTTGTGTGTTTATTTTCATGATTTGAACAGGGATTCACTTAAAGATCACTATCCATTGCCATCAATGGAATAAATTTTACAACTTGTTGTAGGTTTAGAGAGGCTTTCTTTATTGGATGGATGTAGTGGTTATAATCAGATTTTCGTCAAGGAAGAGGACCAATTTAATACAACCTTCACAACCAAGTGGGGGACATTTACATATAGAAATATGCCATTTAGTTTATCTAATACTGGATTAAATTTTTAGAGAGCCATGGATATAACATTCCAAGGGCTTATTAATAAGTTTGTACTTGTTTATTTAGATGATATAACAATGTTTTCAAAGAATGCAAAAGATCACATGGTTCATCTCAAGCAAGTGTTTGAAAGGTGTAGACAATTTTGGATATCTCTAAATCCCAAAAAGTGTGTTTTTTTAGTTCATAAAAGTAAGCTTCTTGGACATGTTATTTCAAAGCATGGTTTAAGCATAGATTCTGAAAAGATTGACTCCATTCTTTCACTTTCCTTGCCTAAGCACAAAAAGGCTATGCAAAGCTTCTTTGGGAAAATCAGCTTCATAGGGAGATATATTTCAGAGTTTTCCATTTTAGCAAAGCCACTTACAACCATGTTAAAGAAGGATTAGAGATTCAACTAGTCCAAAGAAGAAATGAATAGTTTTGAAGATATTAAAAAGGCTATAGCTAGTGCTCCTACACTTATAAATATAGATTTCACAAAGGATTTCATTTTGTATACTTATGCTAACATGGATACCATTTCAGGCATTCTTATGCAACAAAAATATGAGGATTTGGAATAGCCAATAGAATTTTTTAGTCAGGTTTTGGAAGAGTATGAGACAAGGTACTCTTTTTTTGAGAAACATGTACTTTTAGTTATAAGATCTCTCAAGAAGTTTAGATACTTGTTGTCTAATAGTAAAATACATCTAATGGTTTCTCATCCAAGCATCAAAGAGTTTCTTTTTAACAAGGATATAAATGAGAAGAGAGATGGTTGGATAAACAAGGTAGTGGAATATGATGTGGAAATTAAGGTCACAAAGCTGATTAGAGGCAAAAGACTTTGTGAGCACCTAGCTCAAGACTTGCAAGACTAATGAGGCTGTTTTGGTGTCAAATGATGAAGAGATTGCAATTATTCATACCTCACCTTCTATCTGGTTTCATGAATTAGTATGTTATCTCTAAGATGGTATTTATCCCTCTCATCTAATTTATTAAAAAAGAAGATATTTTAGATTACAATCAATTCCATTTTTGCTTATTGATGGTGTGTTGTTCAATAAATATATCAATGGCATGTTGCTAAGATGTGTACAACCAAGTCAAACTCAAAGATTGCTTGAAGAATTCCATGATGGACATGGTGGAGGACATTTTTATATAAGAAATATATCCCTTAAGATTATGAGAGGTGGGTATTATTGGCCTAGTATATTTGATGATTGCCATGCTTGGATTAGAAAGTGCAAATAATATGCTATGTTTGTAGGAAAAGTGAAACTTGCATCCTTACTATGGTGGATCAACCCTTTGTCCAATAGAGATTAGACTTTATTGGCTTCATTAATTCTCCTTTAAATTTATGACATAAATGGATTTTAACTGCTACAGATTACTTCACATGTTGGACAAAAGCAGTGGCATTGAAAGAAGCAAATGAAACCAATGTTCTAGATTTCTATGAAGGTTTTCTTACTAGATTTGGAGTTCCTTTAACTATTATTTTTGATAATGCAATGGCTTTTATGGGGTCTAGGATCAGTCAATGGGCTGTCCAACATGGAATTTACCTTAGCACTTCATCAAACTATTATCCACAAGGCAATGACTTCGTTGAATCTATGAATAAGAACCTATTAAGGATTATAAGAAGGACTATTGAAGACAATCAGAGATCATGGCATCTCAAGTTGAAGTCAGTTCTATAGGTTGATAGGATCACCTATAAAAGGTCAATAGCCAAATCTCCATACAAGCTGGTATATGGTAAGGAAGCAAGGTTACCCATTTCTTTTAAATTTCCTAATTTGGAACTAATGCATCAGCTTAAGTTGTTGGTGAATGAGCCTATGGAGATCAAGTATGCTGAGCTTATGGAGATAAAAGGAATAAGAAATTAGTTCATGCTATCGATGGAGATTCATCAACCATAAGTGAAGAGATATTTTGATAAAGGAGCTTCTTCACAAAGTTCCAAGGAAGGAGATTTGGTCTTTAAGTGGGATGAGGATAGAGCTAAACCAATAATGTACACAAAGTTTGACTCCCTTTGGAGCGAACTATATACAATCTCTAGCTACAAATCCCACAATGCCTTCCAACTTGCAAAGATGGATGGTTAAGAGCTTCCAATCCTAGTTAATGGGATACATCTGAAACATTGCTATTGAAGAACAAAGCTCCTTGTACATAGTTTGTTTTTCTTTCTTCCAAGTGCTTTTCAAGCATAATAGTTTCATTTTATTTTGTCTTAATAAGTGCTTATTTGCACATTTGATTTTTTAGTTAGCTTTCTTGTTTTGTGTTTCCCTTCTATTTTGGAGGATGAAGGTTACTTCTTGTCTGGTAAAAGGAGACTTTTAGTCATGGACTAGGTTTACCATTGTTTTGTGAGTTCAATATCATGTTTATGGTTTGTGTTCTCAGACATAACATGCTTTCTTCACAATTGAGTCACCAAAATGTTGACAATTTTGACCCCACAGGTCAAATTATCACCTTTATCATTCTAAACTTTCCACAACATGTTTCTTTATCCAAATTTCAGAGATTGGGCTTGTTTAGATTTTACAAATGGGTTTTCTTCCTTTTGAAAAAGTCAATTTGCACAATTCTAAAGGTCTTTTTCTCTTTAAAAGGGTTATTTTACACAATCCCAAAGGGTTATTTCAAATCCTGAGATTTATCTATCCTTTGAAAAAAGATGCTTGCAAAAATCCTGAAGGGATATATAGGAAGCCCAAAGGGTCTCTTTCCCTTTGGGAAAGTCATTATCAAAAATCCCAAAAAGATAGTTTCAAATTCCCTGAAGGAAGGACAATTAACAAAAGTTCAAAGGGTAGAATTCCTTTGAAAAAGGTTCACTTGGAAATTTCTAAAGGACCATTGTCAAAAGTCTGAGGGGTAGTTCGTAAACTTGAGGGGTTACTAGCAACAATGCCAAAGGGTATGTGCCCTACAAAAAAAGGCAAGGGAAATTAGGAATGAATTCCTTTAGATAATTTGTCTGAAGAAATGGTTTGAAGAAAGGGAAGGTGTCATACAAAAGTTTTAAAGAATTATTTCAGACATTTTGTTCAAAGGAATTCTTTTAGAAGAGATAAGTTTGAAGAAAGAGATGACAAAAACCAAAGGAAAGAAACACTCCATATGCATCTCTGAAGGGTCACTTTCATTTCTTTTGAAGGGTATGTTCCCTTTAGGAAGGTTCTTTACAAGGAAATGGACCATTTATATAAGTCTGAAGGGCATTTTATTTAAGTTTCAAAGGGTCACTCGATATGAATTCTCATGGATTATTTATCTGTGGGAAGGTGATAGGCAACAAAGCCAAAATAATTATTTCGAGCAATTTGCCCAAAAGAAAGGAGAGAACACAAAGAATAAGCTTCAGGCATTTTTTTAAAGATGAATGTCTAAGATAAAATCCCAAAGACCTAATTATATCAAACTTTTTGTCCAAAGGAATGGTTTGAGGAAAATCCAGAGACCTACGACAATTCCTAAGAAAAAATGATTGAGCAAAAGGGTTGAAGAACAAATGCCCCACTCAACAACTTTAGAGGAAATGAGCAAGAAAATTCCTAAGGCCAATTGAAGGGAAAGACAAGCCAAAAGAGCTTACCATAGGAAAATGAATAAAGAAGAGAGCCATAGATAATTTGTCTGAAGAGATCAAGAAACAAAGACAAAATCTACAGATAAACAAATAGCCAAAGATGAAAACCATAAGCAAATGGCTCGAAGCAATATATGATCAATAATAAGAGATGAAGTCAACATGGAATTTAATGAAAGTGGAGGGTCATTTAGAGTTGGTTGGGCTAAGTTTTAGTTGACTATTTGTTATAGTCATGATTATCTCCTAATCACTCTCATACATTTAAAGGACCAACTCAACTTCAAGTAGAGTTCTTAGTCCTAATGTGGCATGGCTTTCCATGCAAGAGTTTGACTTATCAAACTTGGGTCTAACTCTTTCCTTCTACGCCAACATGGAACTTCAGGCATGTTTCAATTCTAGAGTTGACTAGCCTTGCACTATGGTTGATTGGTTGACAAATCATGCATGCATGTTTGTTTAGCTTGTTGAAGGCTTCCAACATTCTAGTAGTTTGAGTGGAGTTATAATTTCAGTTTTGGCATAGCAATCCATGTAGAGAAGATTTTTCTTTCATTTCAATGTAACTTTCAATGAATCAAGTAGAGTTCTCTTTGAAGATTTGATGTGCTGTTCATACATGAAAAAGATTAGCTCACCATCCATTTTCAACACCAAAAGGAGTTTTCATGCAAGCATAAGACAAAGGGATTTATTTTTAAATCTTTTGACAACACAATTTGAATTAGAGTTAACTTGTCTTCTATTTTTAGTGCCATTTTTGGCTTGTTGTAGCTTTTCTATATAAGTTGGCTTTTCAACATTGAATTGGATCCCTCTTTTGGCAAGACAAATTTTTTTTGCCAAAGAATGAGTTGTAACCTTTTTCAGATTAATAAAATGACTATTTTCAATTTATAGCTGCAAGTATAATGTATTTATGCTAGTGATTTGCACATGTGATATAATTTTTCTTCCTTGACAAGTCTCGATTCTTACCTAGTTACTAGCTAATTAGATTATGTAGGTCATGTTTTATGTTTGATGTCTTTTGGCTGAAGTTACAGTGGAAGAAAGTGGGTTGTTAGTGCCTTAAATTAGGACTATTCCATCATTTAACTCAAGCTTTAATTAATAGATAAAACATTTTCATGAAATACTTATTCATAGTGGTCAATTGGAGTTGAAGGTTCAACCCTTTTCTTATCTAGATCAATGTTTTTTAGGAGCTCAGATTGAGTGGATCAAATCAAAATTTAGGTGTATCATCATTATTAGATAGTATTTTACTTCAAGTTTCCTTTTCCATTTTTTCAATCAGTTTGTAGTGTGGATTAAGATCCTAATTGATACACCAAAGGGAGCTAGCCCTTAAAATCTAGAGATTCAATCCACTTAGTAGGTCACCCACAACCTAGGATTGTTTCCATGTTTCAACAGACTGTGAAGGCCTAAAACTACCTTCACAAGGGTGAGAGTCTGATTGACAATAGTAATGTAGATAAATCAACAAATAATAACATAAAATAACAAAATGTAAGTCTAACATGGTAGTAGAAATGTAAATCATAGATAATGCATATAATTGAAAAGTTTTTTGTTTTGAGTTATTTGAATGTTTTTATATTTTTACATGTAATATTATTTTTGGTATTTTTAAATATTGTATTATTTTTGGTATTTTGAAATATTGGTATGTACAAGTAATCATAAGAAAACTATGTGCAAAAAAGTGAAAAGAAACTATGTACAAGTAAGCTAAGAAGTTATGTATAAGTGAGTAGAAAGAAACTATGTACAATAAGGACTGAGAAGAAATGATACTAACTGATGATTCTCATAAGAGACTCCCTATCATGGTGTCTTTATCAAGGAGAGGGATTGTACGTGATCATGAAGCATGATGGAAGGGCTGAGGCTAACTCCAAAAGTTGTGTATGCTGTAAGCACTCTAAAATTTTTGTAGTGAAAACCAACTATGGGGTCCCCCTATAATTCTAAGAAGTGGATGCAACTATGGGGCTCTTAGGGACCCATCTGGTAGTAGAAGAAGCTATCTAAAAATGTGATTTGTGTGTAGAGGCATGAGACCTCAATGATACTACCTTAGGTGTGAATATTATAGCTATAAACTGTTTAGAGTCCTAAAACTACCACTGATGTAGTGGTCGCTCTAAGAGAGGCCTCCATAGAAGTGTATGAAATCTCTATGCTGGCGAGGGAGGCCTCAACTATGTCTAAATTTCAATTGGAGGAAGAACTATAATTGGTAGAGGAGCTTAAACTAGTGACTATAGAGGATGAGATGGATCTGATGTGGGGAGTGGTAACTCATACCGAACTCTACCAATTATAACAAATTGATTAGTGTGAATGTATTTCATGTATCTGTGAACTATATAAAGTACTACATGAAGTTTATGGATCCATGGTCAACCAAGAAACATGTCAAAGACTCTTACACTAGGAACAATAGTAAATGGTGTGGCCACATGTGCTGGACTAACTTGTAGAGGAAGTATAATCTCACCTAATGAACTCTGTATGTGCCCATTAAATCCACTAATAACTATGTCTATCAGGGTGATATTTTTCTTTGAATATCCCAAATACTGAAGTAATGTCATAGTGCACATGTTTGCACTAGATCTATTGTCTATGAGAACACTATGAATGGGATGGTAATCAATGTAAGCTCTAATAAAGAGTGCATAGTAATCTAAATCATCCTCAACTATCTCCTGCTCTAAAAAGGAGATCAAAGGTCTAGATGGAATTTTGGAATTATACACACCAATCATGTTGCTCAAAGGATGTGACTCAACTGAAGGTGCCTAGTATGTAACTAGTGGAGGGTGTGCATAATATGCATGGTGGACACCTAATGTTCCCCCTATCTCTTGTTTAGAATGTTGTGGGAAAGGATCTAAGAAAATTTTTAGAGCATTGTCTTATGTTTGCTTTGCCTAAGGAGGCTCAACTAGAGTACCAAGATCAATAAGGTTACCGACTATCAAGTCCTGTATCTTATGTCAAAAATTGATACATCTATTTGTTATATGGCCTAGTGCCCTATGAAAATCATAGAATTCATTTTGATCATATCCAAATGGAAGAGGCTTTGTTGTATCAACTTCCTAAATAGGAGGGAGAGATAAGACATTGCATTCTAATAGCTACTGTAAGACTCTGGCTAGAGATACTGGTAGATTGGTAAAGGCTCATTGAGGATGCACTAATAAAACAACTTGTTGAGGGGGCTCTAATGCTGTATTAATTATAGGTTGATTTTTAATTTTTCTATCATTAACCTTTACTTTGTATGGAACTTTACTGTTACTCTTGTTTATTGATAATGATATGCTTGTGTACTTGAGTTTGTCCATTGAAAGTAATTTGACTTCCTTTTCCTTTAGTGTATGACATAACTCAGTGAAGGAAGAAAACTTTTTGAACATTATTAACTCATGAAAATCTGGCAAAAGACTCTATTTGAAGAGATATTGTAATTCTTAATTGACCATGGGGCTAGTCATTTTAGCCAAGATAGTTTTGTTTCTAAGAACATAATTTGTGAGATGCTCATTTGACCTTTGTTTCTATTGTGCAACTTGGGCATAAGAAACCTTGTCACATATGTTAATGCTAAAATGAGATAGGAACATGTCAACTAAAGGATTAAATTCTTTGAATGACTATTTTGATAGACTATAGAACCATTGTAGAGCATAATCCTTTAAAATATGTGGAAATAACTTTGTTAGTAACCAATCATTTGGCACATAGTCCAAGTATGCTGTATGAAAATCTCTTAAGTGTGTCTCTAGATCACCTTTTCTATCATATAGAGTGAGCTTGGGTTAAACAAAACTTGGTGGCAAGGGTGTAGAAGCAATATGGCATGCCAATGGTGTATGAAATAGAGCAAAAGAGTCCAAAACTTGTGTTGGTCTAGAGGCACCTTGATAAACATGTATCACCTTAGATTTAAGATACTTAATCTCTTACACAAAGGCAACCACATCAAGACGTGAAGATGTACTAGCCATAACTGGTGGTGCCACTTAGGAAGGTTGGCCTTCTATAGGGGGTTGTTGAGACATAGTTTCCCTTGTAGTGTCATTTGTAATTGGTTGTTCTATGGTTTGAGAGGATTAGACATTATTTGATTTTTATTATTCTTCTTGTAGTATTTTGAGCATATCATCTTGAATATCAATATTTTTAGTTAAAAGGTCTTGAAGTTCCATCTTATCAGTTTCATCAAAACTGGTATATTGGGCCATTGTTAAAGTAGGAAAACAAAGTGAAAATGGATTGAATTTTTGTAATAAGTTGTAATAAGCAAAATGCAATGGAAGGAAAGTACCGAATAAATGAAATGTAAAGTCCTAAAAAAAAATAAATTAGAATATGCATAAAAAGGATATGAAGCTCACTAATATGTAAGGTTATACCTCGAAAACATAGGGACCTAGTATATTTTACTAGGTTTTGAAAGAAATGAATTTTTAAAATTTCTATGGTGAATTGAAAAAATTAAATGTGAAATTTTGATTTATATATGTAGGAAAAATTAGAAGAATATTTTTAAAATCAAAAAATAATTTTTCCTAGGGTTTCTAGGGTTTTTGTGTACAAACGAAGTAAGTCAGGTTCACCAAATGATTTAACTTTTTTGGAAATAATGGAGTTTTATTCCTATTTTAGTTAAGGGTCTAGATTAATAAATTAGTACAAAATATAAAAATAAATACAATTCTAATATGTCCAATTATTTTTATTTTTCACCTTTCTAAAAATAACATTAAATAGGAAGAAACATAACTTTGCTAGAAAATAGATTGAGACAATTGATATAAATGTTACAAATGGCTATGCAAGACTGGGAAGGTGTCATAAAATTGAATTTATATTTTGTTAGATGAAAGGATAGGAGTGCCAAAAATTGGATGCTTTAGAGTTTGATGCTATTATTCATTCCTACCACTCTTATCCAAACTGATCACAAAGACCTAAAACTTTCTAGGTAGTTATGATGTGCTTGTGTGAGCATGCCTATGAAAAATTGAGTGCTGGTTGTCGATGAAACTCATCATGGAATTGATTTTATCTTAAAACCATAACCATCCATCATGCTTGATAAAATGATATTTGAGTCACTTGTGAAAGAGGGGGCTTAGTGTGTAAGATGCATTGAACATATAATCCACACCCCTTGTGAGGGCATGCTGCCTACATACCAATACTCTGAAGAGGGATCAAGCCATATGTAGTTCTCCCACTTAATGTGCTTTTTGTAATAGTGTGATGTGGATGCAAATGCCAATATGATAGTGTTTGAGGTGGTTAGGGACTGGTATGAGGATTTTAGTATGTTTGTAGATGTGTTGGGTGATTGTGTGCAAAAAATAGGGAAGTTTTCCTTAGTGATTTGTTTGTATTCTTGCTTAATTTATAAGTTTGGTCACCTCCTTTGTAAATGAACATTTAGTGGGATTTTATAGGGAACAATTGATCATGGTTCAAACATATTTGTGCTAGGTTGACCTAATTAAGGATAAAGACTAGATGAAAATGACCATTGGGGATCATAATGCAAATGGATAAGAGAATCAAAAATGGGACACTTCTCTATGGGGTGCTATAGTCTAAATGGGGAACTTTTGTCCTACAAGCTCAGGACCTAGGGGAACAAGTTTAGCATGGGTAATACTATTTATTTGAGGTGGAATGATCATTTAGAAGGTTTTAGATAACTAATAATGAGCAAAAAAAATATAAAAGGGTCACAAGAGCATGCAAAAAGGACTTATCAATGGGGTGTCACAAGCCACACTCAAACTACAAATTTAGACATTTTATATGACTACAACAAGCTTTAAAGTGAATTTGGAAAATTTGAGGAGTAGGCCTATGAACAGGTCTAAAAATGCAAGTGAAGGTCATCCCCTATAGGTTATTAAGGTAATAAATAAGGTTTTGAAGTTCAGAGGTGTCTTGGTAGAGTTATAATTCCTCCTCGTATCCTTTTGAGGATAGAAATATGATTAACACAAGCCTAAATGAACTAGATTATCTTATCACATCATGCAAGAATGAACAAGTTAATTTGGTTGTACATTTAATAAGTGTACTTATAGAATCAACCAAAGTTGAGTATTTCATAGAAGTAATGTATTTTATTCCATGAATATCCCCTGTACATTTGGTGTCTTGATGTGTTTTTTTATCTCAAGATATAAGCCTTCAAAAATTATCTAGTAGTGTGGGATGTGCCTAGGGATGTCAAATTAAAGCCACAAGAAATAGCTATTTGGATTCAAAAATCTTCAACAATTTGAAATTTAATGTGAGACTACTAAGTGTCAAAGCCTCACTTGATCATATCAATAGATCAACATCACATAGGGGATGGTGAAGTCAATATAAATCAATGGTGCATGTTCAATCATGCAAATGCAGATTAATGGCAAACACAAGGTCAAAATGTCAATGGATCATGAGAATGAATGTGATGGTGCTAAGTGTCACAATCATGGTGAGCTCTTGAGTAAATTTATGGAACACATTTGATCTGGTAGATTGAAGGCAATGTATCACATTTGACCATATAGATGGAAACCAATAGTGTAGATCAAAATCAATAGATCAATGAGCTCAGAAGACATACACGATGGTGCCAAGTGTTACAAAAATAGGTTCCATTAAGGGTATGTAAGGTATTTATATGGTATAAGTGAATTTGATCACATGAATTGATAGCTAGGTCTATAGAAGGCATGCAAGATTGCCAAGTGTCATAATCTCAAGTGTAGATCATAGATCAATGGCTGACATTGGAAGTCAAGGCTAGGAGATTCTTGAGGAGATCAACAGAGCAAATTTGATCTAATTCATAGAGTGCATGAGATGAAGACAAATGCCCAAATTTTTAATGGTTAGATATTTTAAATAAATAATAGCATGGAGAGGGAATGCCACATAGGCAAACATGTCAGATTGAAGATTTTACAGACCCAAATAAGTGAATGTATAAATGCAAGATCCATGTATGATTTGGGTTACCGGAGTAAACACTTTAGATTCATAGGCCTCTATTAAAGCTTAATTAAAGCTCTCAAAATCCCTTAGATGTAAGTTTTACATCTTGTTCATGATCAAGAGACTAGGTAGATTATGGTTCTTCACTAAAATCATGACTATATAAAATCCAATAAAGGAATTGGTTTTCATCTATAGTAGACCTTTGTTCAAGGTTTAGAGTAATGGTAGGGTTGTGACTGAGAAAGGAATGTTAGGGAGGACACCAGATGAATGAGTTCAAGTGATTATATGATAACATAAATAACATACCAAGATGAAGTAGGGTGCCATAAGCTCATTAAGAATATGGAGAGTTTGGAGATTGAGAAAGGCAAGTGGAGCATTCAATGAAGTTTTAGGGTCTTTAAAGACTTTTTCATTTGAATGGATCATGATGTAACATCCTCAACAAGTTCTTGTCTTCTACTTTGTTTCTTAGCCAATGAGTAGGCTTGAAGATTATTGGAGCTAATGAATGTTAATTTGTTGAGGAAGGATTAGTCTTAAGTTGATCCAAATGTAGTTGAGAATTCATGAAGGGTGGTTGTAGCTCAATTATTGATTTATGATTGTGTGTTTCTCCTCTCTCTCTTCCTCTTTTTTCCTATATCTCCTATTTATTCCCCATTGTAAAAGGAGACTCTCATTTGACAAGGATAAACCCTATCAAATGTTTGTAATAACTACCTTTTAAAGTAATAAGACTAAGTTTTACCCATATCTTGCCTTTGACTTGTTTTTAGTAAGCTTGTGCATGATGGCTTTGTGAAGAAGTGTTCTTCCATGTCCATTGTCCTTATTTATGACCTCTTTTAAGGTGTTTTCAAGCTATTTTTAGGTCTAAACTTATGTTATTCCTACTATTAATGTATGCTTGGTGTGGATATTAGAATTTCTCTTTGCTTCATTCATTGCTTAGCTATCCTAGTTTATGAAATACTTATGCATATTAGCTAGTTTGTGAGATTGTGTGAGTAATAATTATCTTATGCTGAATTAGTGTTGGTTTCAAGCTTATGTGAGTCTCATTTAAACTTGGTGTATAACCCTTTTAGCTCTCTTAGTTACCCTATAACACATTTTTGTCCCTTTTCCAATTAGAGTCATTAGTTTAGGTGATCTACCAAAAGGAAGTTAGCCTTCTCTAGAAGTTCAACCTCACTGCAAGATAGCCATAGCCTAAGGTTGTTCCCATTTTGTAGCATAGTTGGAGAGAACTTGAAGAACCCTCTCTAAGGGTGCAAACTAACATTATAATAGTTTTTGGTATGCCCAGTGGGACCACTTTTAAATAAGTTTGGTTAAGTTTATTGTTGGTTTGATCAATTTGTAGTGGTTATAGATTTCATCTTTTAGTTTCTGGCAAATCCGAAGAACACTCAACATTTTATTGTAGAGCAGTGGCTATGCTTTATGCCAAAGGTGATTATAAAATCAAATTCTAGAGGTATTCCTTTTGAATTTGTTGATTAAATTTAAACTCAGTAAAAAGGTTAAGATTTTATAATACTCATCCATATAAAGGAAACTTTCCTCCTAAACCAATTTCAAAACCTACCTTTACAAGAAGATCTTTGTTAGGTCCTTTCATAACCATGGTAGCCCCTAGAGCTTTCCATTTTCTGGATTTCAATGGTTAGAGTCCTTTGCACCTCAATCAATCTAACCCTATCCTAGTGGTAGCTCTTAAACATGTGCCTTACTTGATGGGAGATAATTCTATAACCCCTTCTGATCACCTCAGAGATATAACCAACTTCTTCAACATTCATGATATCAATGAAGAAAATGTGGCCATCAAGTTGTTGGCCATCTCTTTCAAGGGTAAATCCTTGGAATTGTATAGAAACCTTATTGCTAACTCCATCACATTATGGGATTGATTATGTGATGCATTATGTAAGAGATTTGATGATAAGAGTGACCACTTGTCACTTGCTGAATAGTTAACCATAATCAAGAGGGTCCCTCATGAGGTTATGCAAGATTTCAACACAAGGTTTCAAAATACATGAGATAGGATCCCAATATTTATTAGGCCTAATCTTAATTATTCTTTCTTTTACTATCTGAAATCTCTTAATAGTGATATTTTAGTAATGATTTAGTCTATGGGAGGAAACACACTATCAAATGCTTATGAGGTAGCAATCAAAGAACAATCTAGTACAAGCTGGCAAGCTTACACCTAGGCCACCAATGCCTTTGTTTCCTAATATTCAACTACCTCCTATTATTATTCATCCCCTTTCTATCATTCCACCTATGCCAACACTTTCTACCATACCCACACCAAAGCAAGCAAAGGCTTTAACTAGTCCATCTAGTGACTCCTAAGAAAATAAGAATTTCCAAGAGCTTAAGATCATGTTTCAATCCTTTGGAAATGAATTGGTGAATGTGAAGAGGCAATGATATCAATTAAATATACCTTATCAAGCTTGATATCAACCTCAACAACAATCTTATCAAACCAATAGGCTACCCTACAAAAGAAATTTCCAAGGATAAGGCCAAAGATAGGGGAAGTTTAAATATAATAGATAAAAAAACTATAATCCAAATGCTACAAACACCTCTAATACTTTGGTCCCTAATTAGAAAAACATTACTTAAGAAAGTGAGGGTACTATGCCTTGAAATTAGTCTTTTGGTTAAACCATTGTCCCAAACACATAGTTCAATTAGGCTTTCAATGATCAATGGCATCAAGGTGCTAGCTATGGATTCAATTAAGCTCTTATGGATCAAAACATAGAAATACCTATAATGAAAAATTAAAAAGAACCTTATTAAGGCTAAGGACCTAATGAAGGACCAAACTAATTAGATGCTATAATGGTTAATTATGAGCAAGAAGAATTCTATGCACTCAATCAACAAGCTAGTTTTATCCAAGCATACATTCCAGTGGAAACTAATACAATGTTCAAGAGAAGGAACATGGATGGCAACCAAAAAGTAGTCAAAGATCCTCCTACTAATACTCCATTGATATCAAAGCTGAGTGAACCTACCACTATTCCAAAGGTTATAATAGCCCCAAAGAATCAGAACCAAGGGAATACCTTTGTACCCCAAAACTCACAAGATTAAAGTACAGTTGTATCTTCCAAAGCACAACCAAAGGTTGGTGGTTTGCCTGTCAATATTGTGGAATAAATGAAGAAGTCCAATGTGAGTGTGCCAATGTGGGATGTGCTTTCCATGCCTGGATAGGTGGATATCCTTTAATAAGGTTTGTGAAAGAACAATGTTTCTAGAAAGCCACCAAGGAAAATGTGGTTCTCATCAATGTAACTAAGGGACCTAATGAAGGAAAATCAAATAAAGTGGTCAAGCTTTCTATGATCATTAGTGACTCCATGGTACATAAATACCTGGTAGATAATGGAGAAAGTACTATAGTAATGCCAAAGTCAACAGCATATCAACTTGGTTTGAAGTATGAACCCCAATCTAAGGGAGTTTTACAGCTTGATGGATCTTCCACCAAATCATTTGGTATTATCAACGGTCTCAACTTGACCCTGCATTCTTGTCCTAGTGTTTTAGTGGCTTAAGATGTATTGTTTATAGATGTGCCTTTCTCATTTTGATTTATGCTTATCTATAGACTTCACAATAAAAATTAGGGGTTATTATTTATCATATTGATCCTATATGGCTTTTAAGACAAGGTAAAAAACCAAGGTATCCATCAAAGTTGAGCCTACTACATAATTTCAAGTTGAGCCTTATGGGATAAATAACTCAAACATCAACTATACCATCCTATATGAATATAACCACCTGGTTGGTTAAGAACTAAACACTCATCTTGAGGAGATACCTGATATGTTCTTGGATGAGTTACGAAGTGAAAATTAGTTAATTGTCCCATTGGAAGGTGTTGAGGAAAGAGACATGGGAGTCTACTACTTACGTGAGGAGAATCAGTCCATGGCATCCCTCACTAGGCCATAAGAAAATACTAGTGGTTTATGTAAATTGTTCTTTGATAGCTCAAGGAACAAACAAAAATTAGGTGAAGGTGCAATGTTAGTATCTCCCTCCAATGATAGGTACTTCTATTCTTAGATGTTTTAATTCAGTTGCTCTTGCAATACAACTGAGTATGAGGGCATTATCCATGGCCTTCAGTGGGAAAGTAAGAGATGAATCAAGTAGTTACAAGTATATGGGGATAGTGAGATGATAGAGCATTAGGTTATAGGCCAAAACATCAAAAAGAATCCCTTGATGAAATCCTACAAGCACAAAGTGTGGGATATACTTGAAGATTTTGAGGCTTTCAACATCCAAGCAATGCCAAGGAACCAAAGTTAGTATACTAATAAGTTAATAGCTATGGGAGATCATTTTGACATCCTAAATGAGTTTAAAAATTATAAAGTGAAACCATATGTTAAAGTTGTGGTAAGACCACTAGTGCTAGACAATGAGGCTCATTGGCAAGTCTTTGATAGTGACAAGCAGATTGATTGTTTCTTACATCAGAAGGTAGAGTTTTCATCAATAAACCAAGGTAAATTTCAACATCAGTATGAGGATCAAATTGTTCAACTGAGGTCTAACAAACTTCCTAAAGGTCTAGTCACCCTCGAGGGTTTTTTCCATGAGGGGAACCATATGAGGAAAGATAAGGTAATGATGCCAACTAATGAAGATAACTATGAAAGAGTTATTATACTCAAATACAAGCTCTTCAAGCTTGGAAAGGTAAGTATTAAGGTTGAAGGCATGCTTTCATTAAATTTTTTAAGGAATTTTCAAACATCTTTGCTTCAGATTATAGTGATCTAAGAGGCTTTGATCCCAAGCTATCCCAACACACTATAGAATTGGAGGCTAATGCCAAACCTGTTAAGAAGCAAAAGCCTATCAACCCAAAAATTAAAGAGATAATGAGGAAATAATTGACCAAATTGATTGAATCCAATATCATCTTTCCTATCAAGCACTCCTCATGGGTAGCCAACTTGGTACCTTTGAGAAAGAATAATAGTGAAATATAGTTGTGTATAGACTTCAGAGATTTGAATAGGGTCTCTTTGAAAAATAATTACCCCTTACCATCCATGGAGAAACTCATTTAAATGGTTTCTAGTTTATAATGCTTCCCTCTTTTGTATGGGTACTCAGGATACAACCAGGTGTAGGTAAGAGAAGAAGACCAATACAAGATTGCCTTCACTACAAATTAGGGCACACATGCTTATAAAAAGATGCCTTTTAGCTTATGAAATGTTGGGGACACTCTTCAAAGAGTCATGGACATGGATTTTCAAGGATTTTTAAATAAGATGGTCTTGTCTACTTGGATGGAATAACAATTTTCTCTGAGAAGGCTAGTGAGCACTTGGATCACTTGGGATTGATTTTTAAAAGATGCAGAGAATATGAGATCTAACTAAATCCTAAGAAATGTGTGTTTGTTGTTCATAAGGGAAATTTATTGAGTCAAATTATCTCAAAATAGGGATTAGCTATTGATCCTAATAAAATATGTGCCATCTTGACATTATCATTACCCAAGCATAAGAAAGGACTCTAGAGTTTCTTTGGGAAAATAAACTTTGTGAGAAGATTTATACCTAGTTTTACAAATTTGGTCAAACCCATCACTACCATGCTGAAGAAGAACCATGTGTTCACTTGGTAAAATCAAGGTAAAATAACATTTAAGGCTATCAAACAAGCCATTGTCCAAGCACCTACACTCATGAATCCTATTTTCTCAAGGGATTTGATATTGTATGCCTTTGCCAATATTGATAATATATCATTTATGCCGATGCAAAAGAATGGTGAAGGACTTGAGAATCTAGTTATTTTTTTTAGTCAAGGACTTAAAGGATACACAGTAAGGTATAATTTTATATAAAATCAAGTCCTTGCAGTGGTAAGAATCCTTAAAATGTTCAAACTAATGCTCTCTAATAGTAGGATTTATCTTATGGTGTCTCATCCTGGAGTGAAGGACTTATTTCTTAATAAAGACTGGAATGAGAAGAGGGATGGTTGGATTACCATGGTCACTAAGCTATTAAGAGGCAAATTCTTATGTGAACATATGGTTGATTATATTTAGGAAGATAAAGAGATTATCTTGGTGACACAAGATAACTCACAAATAGATGCACCTCCACCTCACACTATATGGCTTCAAGATATGACACATTTATTGATAATAAGTGAGTTCTCAAAAGGTATGGATAGGGTAAAGAGAAGGTATTTTAGGCTTCAATCCATACCTTATGCATTGGTTTATGGGGTTATATTCAATAAGGACCTTGATGGATCATTTATTAGGTGTATAGATAATGACTAGGTGACAAGGCTCTTGGAACAATTCCATGATGGGCCTACAGGTGGCCACTTTGCTCCAAGGACTAGAGAAGCAAAAGTGATGAGAGCTAGTTATTACTAGCCTAACCTCTTCAATGATGCATATTCATGGGTGGGAAAGTGTCAAAAGTGTGCTCTCTTTGAAAGTAAGTAAATATTGACATCCCTTCCTCTCAACCTAATCTAGGTAGAACAACTCTTCATGCAGTGGGGTTTAGATTTCATAGGAATGATCAATCCACTTTCCATTAGAGGACACAAATGGTTACTCACTGGTACTGACTACTTCCTCAGGTGGGTGGAAGCAATTACCCTAAAATAAGCCAATGAAACAACATCATTGGAATTTTATGATAACATAGTAATGAGGTTTGGTGTACCAATAACAATAATTTTAGATAATGCCTTTTAATTTATTGGCATGAGGACAAGTGAATGGGAACTTCAACTAGGAATCTACCTTATTACATCCTCAAATTACTATCCCCAAGGTAATGGACTAGTAGAGTCAACAAATAAAAACTTGATAAGGATCATCAAAAGGACTATAGAAAAAAAATAGAGAGTTTGGCACACAAAGTTAAGGACAACCTTGTGGGTTGATAGAGTGACTCCAAAAGTTTCCATTGAAAACTTAACATTTGTCCTTGTATATGGGAGGGAATCCAAGTTAACAATCTCTCTTGAGTTACCTGCCTTGGAGTTATCCTATCAACTTGAGTTGATGGAGAGTGAACCTATGAACAAGGATGACAGAGTTTATGGAGCTTGAAGAAGCAAGGGACCTTGTAATGAAGACATTAGAGTCACATCAAGCTCAAGTAAATAATTTTTTTGACAAGAAAGCCTTATCAAGGGACTTAAAATAAGGGGATCTAGTCCTCAAGTGGGATTTAAATAAGGCCAAGTTAGGAAACCATACCAAGTTTGATAGCTTGTAGAGTGGCCCTTACTTGATCTACGGATGTAAACAACATAATGGTTTTCAAGTTGCCCAGTTGGATAGAGAGATATTACCCATCCAAGTCAATGGCATTCATTTAAATCCTTATTATTAGAAGAGTTTTCAGCCATTATATATAATATAATAGATTTTTATGTTTTCCTCTAAGTGCCTTATGCACATATTTTCAGTTGTGTGTTTCCCTTTCCCTAATTGCCATGGGCATTGTGTTGTTTTTATTTCTTTTCATCTTCATTACTTCAAGAGGGGTTTTAAAAAATGGGCAACATTGTATCAGTTTCATATCAGTTAGGAATAAAGACTTGTGACCCCATATGCCCAATGAATTAGACAAGGCAACTAATCTGTTGCATAGTAAGCATGCAATCGGAGGAGGTTACCAAAACTGTTGGTCAAAATTGGCCTACATACAAAAATTTGCCTAGATCTGGGTTGAGAAGCTGAGCATAGTTCTGGTTGAATGAGTGATCCAATGGTGGAAGGAGAAGACCACATGTCACTTTCTAGATTTTGAAACACTTTAAGCAAGCTTTAAAATGAATTTGGAAATTTTGAGGAGCAAGCCTAGGAATAGATCTAAAAATGAAAGTGAAGGTCATCATTTGTAGGTTATTAATTTAATAAAGAAGGTTTTGAAACTCATAAGTGTCTTGGTAGAGTTTCAATGCCTCCTAGTGTCCTTTTAAGGAGAGAAAGATGACTAGCACAAGCCTAAAGGAACCAGATTATCTTAACACATCATGTAGGAATGAATAGGTTAGTTTGGTTGTGCATTTAATAAGTGTACTTGGGGAATCAACCAAATTTGATGGATTACATGGAAGTGATGTATTTTGTGCCATGAATATCCCCTACAATTTTTGTGTATTGATGCATTTTATATCTCAATATATAATCCTTCAAAAATGATCTAGCAGTGTGGGACATGCCCAGGGTCATCAAATTAAATCCATATGAAATATCCATTTGGATTCAAAAATATTTAATAAGCTGAAATTGAATGCATGATTACCAAGTGTCAAGACCTTGCTTGATCAGATCAATATATCAATGACATGTGGGTGATGATTAGGTCAATAAGTTAATATAGATCAATGGTATGCATTCAATCATGCAAATGAAGATCAACTATGAACACGAGGTTAAAAGGTTAGTGGATCCTGAGAATGAATGGGATGGTACCAAGTGTCATAATCATGATGAGATCCTGAGAAAATCAATGGATCATGTGTGTGTTTCTATCTCAAGACATGCACACACATATGTATAAGTATATGTGTATATATATACATATATACATACATACATGTGTGTGTGTGTGTGTGCATGCATGCATGTATATGTGTGTATATATATACACATACACACATATACATATACGTATATATGATCCACCTAATTATACTAATGCTCTCAAATAAATAAAATATCCATTAATGTTAAAATATTAAAATACCCATAACAAATCACTATGTGTGACAATGAATAAATATAAAATATAGTTCCAATGCCCATAACACATTCATGTTTCATAACACATCAAAAGTTACATAACATTCCACGTGGTATGGTATTAGCCTTGTTATTTCTAGTGTGACTCATATTAAAAATAATTTTTAAGTAGGTGAAATGGATCCTTATTTTAGATTTCAACTAACCCTCAATTATTTGTTTCATTAGACAAGTACTCAAATATTTGACAAACATGTTAGGTTACCTCAAACCCAAGATTTGACACTAAATAAATCACACCCTATCACTAAGTATCCATATGGTTTAAATATCTCTTCTAGAAACCCATAACATTGTGTCATATTCTAATTTGGAATATGAGCTTAGAATGTTTTCAATATATTACATACAAAGCACAAGATGTTGTAGGGTATTGTAGCATATTTTTTATTTTTTAATGAAACCATAATAGTGTGGCATGTTATATTTTTATAGATGGTTTTGTAATGCTAACAAGATGTTTCTTGTAGATTGTGAGATACTATGGCCCACTGTATTTAATGGATTGTCACACAAAATTTTAACTATGTACCAAATTCTTCTAATTTTATGGATGAGATCCTAAGGTTGTTTCCATGTTTCCTAAAAACCACAAGATATCATAGAGATTGTATCACATTTTAGAGTTTTACGTTAAAATTTTATCTATGTATTGGATTTCTAGGCATTAAAACACTAAATACAACTATACAATAACTTACATTAGTAGTATGATTATGTAAGAGATAACGTAGACCTCTTGAAGTGTTTTCAAAATACAAAAAATATTATAACACCAAATACCTATAGGACTACTTATTTACACTTAACATTACTCTACTTTTGGTTGATTCAAGGTTACTTGTGAACTAAATTCTCCTGCATCATACACCATGAGTTCCTTTTCATGTGTCATTTATGAGCTCTTTGAGAGGTAATTTTTAATTATCAAGTTTTTTTTCACTCATCCAAATTTCATAGTCAACTCCTCAACCTATCTAATCTACCAAATACTATGTATACTCATTTTTTCATGTCATTTTGATGACTCTTGCATCAGTCACCTCCTCAAACTCTTAATTCTCTTTCTCAGGCATCTATCAATTCCAATCAACTTATTCATATTTTTTCTTGCATTATCTTCACTACCATGTCCTTCATGAAAATAATATAGGTCTTGGACATTGAAAAAGGGTGAAATATTTATACTTTAAATCAACTCAATCTCATATGTATTGGATGTAAACTTTCACAACACTCTACATGGTCCAATTTTCTTCCACCTCAACTTATCATACGTTCCTTTTGGATATTGTTCTTTCCCTAGGTGTGCTAAGAATAATTATCCCACTTGGTACTCTACTTATCTTCTCTTCAAATTTGCATTTTGATTATACTGCATAGTGCCTCTTTCCAACTTTTCACAAACATTTTGATGTAATTCATGCATATATTAAACAAAATATTCAACTTCAACACTCTTCCTTTTATTATATTTTATGTTGTATAATTATATGACTCCTCTTGGAATAATCACATAAATAATCTAAAATGGTGTCCTTATAATGCTCTTATTAACTTAATTATTATAATAAAACTTAAATTATGCCTAAATTCAATCCCATGTTCCTGACTTCCCTCCAATCAAACATCACAATAGGTTACCAACACTCATATTCACTATCTTCATTTATCCATCTATCTAAAGACGATATGTTGAGTTGAATTGTAGATTGGTATTCAAAATTTTCAATAGTGTCATCTAGAAATTTCCAACAAACTTTGTATCTCTATCAAAGACTATGATGCAGGACAATCCATGCATTCCCACAACTTCCATAAAAAAAAGTTAGCAATGTGTGTATCATCACTAGTTTTCTTGCATGCAACAAAAAAAACTATGTATAATAACAAAAATATAATATTTTCCTTTTTGTGTCCTGTGAAGTCCTAAAAAAATCCAATCTCATATCTTCCCATGTTCTCTTTGGTATTTACAATGGTTTATACCACCCTATGCTTTGAATTCTTCCTTTTTCTAATTAGAAAATTATACACTCATAAACAAATTTCCATACTTCTACACTCATATTAGTCCAAAATTAATTTTTATCCAAATACATAATTTTTTATTTCCAAAATGACCTTATTGACCTCTATTATGCTTCTCTTTAATAAACATTTTGCACATTGAACCTCTATGTATGCACAATTATGCTCCTTAGAATGATAATACCTCTTGCACAAAAAAATCTAACCATGGTGTTATATTATTTTATCAATTTTTTTAAAATTGTGTGATGTGAGATCCTAAGTATAAAAATTATTATGTAAAATAATAATGATATAGATATGCAATAAATGGCACAAATTGATTTGAAACTTTATAAATTTAGAAATATCATAAAAAGGGAAAGTACAAAAGAAATAAAACTTAGCTAGAAAAATAGAGTGTAGGACTCTGATGAAAATTAAAACTAATTGTGTGGTTGTGTTGATTAACTATGGATCTAAAACATGGTTTTGTTAGATCTCCAAACAAGACCATTGATCTAGATAGGGGTGCAGTGTGCTAGTTTTCCTAAAGAGTGCCAATATCTTGTAGGTGATAGATTTTTTATATTTTTGTGAAAGGTTCACCTTCACCTATGTGTTCTATTTGTCTATGCATAAACCTTCAATCCTAAGTGAAAACCATTGTATATCTTATCCTTCACTTATAATCCTAGTTCAATAAACTAATATGACAAATGCAATTATGGAGTAAAAAAGGGCTAGCAGTTGAATTTGTGTTTGAGCTTAACACCCCATGTGTTGACCACTACCTACATTCCAATATTATTAATAAGGATCAAACTCCATGTAATTCTCTCATGTTATTATTTTATGTATGTAATACTGGTGTAAAATGCTAAATGTTAGTGCAATCCTAGTATGATTAAATGTTTTAACAATGACTTGTGATATTAGAAGTGTATAAAAACTTAGCTTAGGGATACTTGGGTTGTTTGGACTTTGAATTGGTAAAATAAGTGTTTTTCTTTCAATGTGTAGTTAGATGTTCTAGTGTTTTTCCACATATGAGCCTCTTTTGTGAAAAATGGTTTGAAATGTGGTTTTATAGTGATATTTTTGGAATTCCTTTGAATGGGGATTTCTAAACTTATGGTATGACATATCACATGAATTTAAATTTAGAAAATAGTCATTATTAAATTTACAAGATGACCTATTACATGAATTTAAATTTAGCAACTAGTCATTATTTAACAAGAGGATGCAATTGGTAGAATTAGACACTGTCAAGGAAAAGGATTGTCCAAATAGGGCATATTTATCTTGAGTGCAAGAACAAAAAAATTGAAAGTGGGGATTAGTCCCAAAGTGAGCTTAAGTTGCTAAAAATTCAAGGTAGATCTATTTTGAGATCATTAGTTTACTTGTGGGATAGATCATCCATAATAGGAGTGAAGGAAGGATAATTAAGGATTGTGGAATGAGGTATGAGATAAGTGTGTATAAGGAATGGTATTAAGTGCATTATTTTAGAAATAAATGTTACTTCACATGTCTAAATCCCCCCATACATGCCCCCCGTGCCCCTGCGCTCCCCCCACCTCCCCCCTCATTTTATCTAGTAATGGAACAACGCAAAAGTACTAGAGTAAAGGAAAAGTGCGTACCTGAACTTACCTATAAAGGACAATCATGAATGTAGGCCATTATGTTGTACTGTGCTTCATACAAACTAGAAATGAAACATTTATAAATCATTCCTTACTAAACATAGAAATATAAAAGTAAAATACAAGAAACTTTATATATATATATATATATATATATATATAAAATAACAAAGAATGACTACATATGATTGGGTACTTGAATGGTTGTGTTTTATAGCATGAAAACTAGTGACTATAGAGGGTATGAACCTTGGATATTTCATTTTTATTAAAAAAATTGGATTGGAATATGTACTCCCCAATCTTAATTGATTAGAAGAGTGTGCTTAAGATTTCATGGTGTGTTTGACTCCATGAAGTAGTAGTGTATCTTGGAATCCTTGTATGCATTCCAATGAATCAATTTGGTCCAAAAACTAGTGAAATAATGGTGTAAAAATGTGAATAAACCATTGTAAATAGAATAAGATTAATTTCTAGTGAAAAAATAACATTAAACTTTTGTAATTTGGTGAAACAATTAGAGAAAAAATAGCATAATCTGAGTCTAGTGTATACAATGTAGAGAACGACAAGTATTGTCATTCCATTTCCAAAACTAGTACAAAATTGAGTCAAGAAGGTAGTTATATACCATACGTATGCTATAAAATTGATATTTGGGTGTATACAGATTCTAAAACTGAGTAATATCATGTGATTTTCCAAGAAAAATGTCCGTGAAAACATGTCCTGCATGATGCCCCCATTCTGAGTAGAATTTGAGACAAACATGAGTATATTTATGAAAAATATAATTAGGTACCTCTTAAGAAATATCTTTAACTAATTTATATTTAAAGATTTTTGGAAAATGATTATTTTATGCCTATTGGGATAACAACACATTGTTTAGATGAGGTTGGCCTGTGCCCCTATCTGAATGGAGTGATCTTGTCCAAAACTATTTTCTGGGTGGTTTTTGGGTATGGATCATGTTCATTTGTGTAAAACCTATATTTTATTATCTATGTTGTATATTTTTCCAACCTAGACTCTAAGATAAGCCACTATGTATGCCCTCTATTTTGAGGTGAGTTGTGAATCCTATGAAATATTTTAATTCAAAAGAAAAAATTATGCGATAGATATTATGAAAAATATGTAAATCTGAGTAGTAGTGATAACATGGAGGAGAATGACATCATCATATATATAAATTGAGTAAAATAATAATGCAAGATTCATGATAAATACACATATAAAGTGATATTGTCAAGATAAGTGATCACAACTAAGTTCTAAAAGTTAAATAAAACTACTTGGGGAGGGATGCATGATATATATAATGACATCAAATATCTGGGAATATGCTTGATATCCATCATGGAATCAAAAAATAAGCAAAAAATGTCATGGCCATGATGCACACACATAATGCTTATACGCAAAATACACAAAGCATGTAATATAAGGCCAAGGTTCCGTATACAAGGGATGTGATAAAATTTCACTCACACATAGAAACATATAATTAATGATTTAAGACACACATAAGGACATGTTTGAATTTCCACAATCCAAAAAAATAATACATGCAAGACATGAATCATAGAAGCAAACATGCAAAGTATGCATGA
Source organism: Torreya grandis (assembly GCA_037957365.1). NCBI lineage: Eukaryota > Viridiplantae > Streptophyta > Pinopsida > Cupressales > Taxaceae > Torreya > Torreya grandis. The sequence goes on along the minus strand of JARHVA010000548.1, from coordinate 1,322,966 downwards.
GTAAGTAAAGTTTATCAATATCAACAACTTATAACACTAGTATATTCAGAAACTTAAGTAACCAATAAGTTATTAATGTATAAGTGAATAATATTGATATATTTTGTGCAGTGTAAGGAACTAAGGTAGAGAAAAAAAAGTATCCAAAGAATTATATAACCTATGTTTGAGATGCCCCCAATGAACTTGTTAAAATATAAACAAGTTTTAAGAGGCATGTTCCTTATTTTGATATAAGAATTGATAGATTGTGTTCCCTTATATAGAGTAATTAAAATACAACAAGGGAACAATGCACTACTATTTAAATAGGGAAGTTTTATCTATGTGCAATTTATAAGTCTGTGACAATAACACCTCTTATAACATGAGTTGGAAATGACAACTTGTATGTTCTATATTCACTCATTTACACTTGTGAAGCATATATGATATGAAACTAGGTAGAAATAAGTATTGAATAACTATGTACAAATTAACTAATGTCAATGGACTAAACATAAGCATATATAGATGTTGATTTTGGAATATTTGATTTTTTTGTATTTTTTTGGTATTTTTAGAATAATAGTATGATAAAAAAATAATTTATGTAAAAGGAAAATTGATACTATAAGTGAAGGATCTCATCAAGGGGATGATTCCATATAGGTCTTATATTATCATAATCATAACAATTATCTACATTATTGTCCTCATCATGGTCCTAATCATCTTCTTGATCCTAAAATTTTGGTATGACACTCTTGTATTATTTTGTACCTAAATATGTGAAACCATTTGCCCCATTCTATGGTATTGACTATTTAGATTTCTCTTGTTCAAAATTTATTGTAGCATTTTATTTTATTTTGATTCTATTACTTGTAACTTTTTTGATATTAGCTGAAGATATGCTTTCTTTTTGTTGCTCTTGCTCTAAAGAAGTTCTATCTTTTCTTGAAAATGTAATCATTGCATTTTCATGTTCAAATGTGAAATAGTTATGATATTTACCCATTGTTTCCCCCATTGAAATCATCCATGATCTTCTGAATTTAGCATTATATTGGGCCAAACTAGGACATTCATGAAATACCACTGAATAGGTTTTTGGACCAACTGTGAAAGGTAGCTCAATAGATCCAATAAATTATTTAAATAAAATAGTCTTACTCAAAATTTTCTTATCATATCCAAGAAATTATAGGAGTGTCATGCTATACACATTCATTTCAATAGTATTTATTGATCATGACATTGGTACATTACTTGCCATCTATGAGGGGATTAAGAATCTAGGGATCTAGAAATGATGAACTCTTTTTAATTGAATCCTTTGAAACCACACTTGAAACATTAAATTTTCTAGGTATCTCATGATTTTTATCTTATTTTTTTAGAATCCCTTGCTTAAAGACACTATCTTGCTAAGCTTGCACTTGTTTTGGTAGATTCTATTTTATTATTTGCTCTTTGTCTTTTTGTATATTTTATAACCTTTGATTTTCAAATTGTTCCCATTTTTTTGTTCTTTTTGTAATCTTAATTTTTCATCTTGATCTTTTTGTACTCATGTTTTCTCTAATTTTTACTTTTGAATCTTTTTTTGTTTTGAATTATCCTTTAGTATTCAAATTATTGTCTTTGTTCTTTTTGTACTAATTTTGATTTTTCCACTTGTTCCATTGATTGATGCATTTTCTATAGGATAACCACTATCAATGATATTTTTAATTTTGTTTTTCAAATCCAAACAACTAGTTGTATGATGCCCATGCATTCTATTATATACACAATAGTATTTTTATCTTCTTAAAGGATGTATAAAAGGTAGATTGATCAACTTGTTGAAAATTATTTCTATTATAATCTCACTTGAACTCTTATTATCTTTTTGAATACTTTATGATGTTGTATTTATAGATGTACTATATTTGATTTTTTAATCCTGATATGAAGTCTTGGTGGGCATAACATTGGTAGATGAAGATACAAATGCATGATTAACACTAGCATATTATGAATTATTTGGATATGTGAATTGATTTTCCAATGATGTAATATTTTAACTGAAATATTGATTTTAATTTGTAACTCTTCTATGATATTTATCATACTGACTATTTCATTTTGAATAGATTCACATGCACAAACCCTAGGTAGTTTACTTGACACTATATACTAAGCTACCTTACCTCTTAGGATAGTGATAAAGTGGGACCTGATTAGAGGGATAATAGTTATGACAACCTTGAGGGTTAATATGAGGGGAAGATTATTCTTTTTAAATAGATAATTTAGGATATTCATTGGTATTTAATTTAGCATTAGTTTATAAGGGCATATTACATTATATAGAAATAAATAAATAACATTATTATTTTAATGTTTAGAATCATGTTTGCATGTTTTATCTTTCAAAGGATAACTAGGAACATTATCAATAAATTTAGCATTAATTTAAATATCATTTGATTTATCATGTACCATACAATCATTATCAATATGAGGTAAGAGTAAAGAAGGGTCTGTTCTAGGATTAGAAACATTTTCCTCGTCACTATACATCATCACCATTCCAATTTTCATCTTGCTCACTTGTATAATCATCATTTGATATATCAATATTTTAATTTGCACTACAATAAGGTGTAGAAAATGTATTTATAGAGTCAAATTTACTCACAAAATCAACACATGTAATAGGGATATAATCATTACTTGCAGTAACAACATGTAATATACTATTTTAATTTTCATAATAAATATATAAAATAACTAAATGTTCATTGTTAGGAGAAGAGAGTATATGAGTTGTAGTGTCTACCTTAATCATTTTATTAATATGTGTAAAAAAAATCATTGTTGTAACTAGATTGCATTTTTTAGATGCAAAATTTTCATTTTCATTATGCAATGGAATTGTAAGTTTCTTGGTTTTATTTGATGAAATGTGAAAAATAGACATGGAAATTTTTTTTGATAAAAATATGTCATTATTAAAGAAGATATCACTAATAAAATTTTTGTTTGAGTTATATTGTTAATTTATTTCACTTGACTTAGTAAAGATACAATGGAAGAAGTAGGGGAAGAACATGCATTGGCATTATCTTCTTTAACACTTTGATCATCTCTTGAATAATATTATTCATAATCATCATGAAAAAAAATTAACATTGTTATACACATAATCATTATCTTTATTTTTTTTTGGATCAGTACCAACTTTTATCTGGAGCCAAAACCAGTTTTAGAGCATAACAGGAGGTCCAGTCTCCTAAAAATTAGTGCTGTAAAATAGCCATGATTTCAAACTTGAAACCCAAACCAAAATAATAACAAAGACACTAAAGAGGATAAGACTAATTTAAAAAATATGAGTTTACAAAAGGAACCCAAAAAAAGAAACTATCAAAAATTAAAAACTATCCAAATCTGCTAGAGGATCAACCTTTAGATGCTAGCGTACATCTGCCCCTATTAGAAAGGAGGTCTTCCATAGTCCATTGAGTTCCTATAAAGATGGAATTTTGATCATTCAATTGAATTCTTTATGCCTCCATTTTGCTACCTCTTTTCCCTTTTTGCCATGGTTTGGAGTCTGAATAGAGCTCGTAGACTTAGCTATAAACAAAAAAACCCTACTTGCCAACTCTTCTTCTTCTTCCTCATACTCCACCTCTATTTATTTTGAACCTACCCTTTGTTGAGAATTTTACAAAAATGGAAAAAGGTTTTTTGATGCCACAACTTCAAACTTTTTTGAAGCCTTTTCCTGATCCAACTGAGAAGAGGAAAGCTGACATACTTTTTGATTGAACTCTATTTCTTCTATCCACTGAACACCTCTAAATTTTTTTGTAACCTTTTCCTGATCTAGATGAGGAGAGGATAATTACCTTAAATTCAAATTGGTTTTAACTTCTTCTGCCATCTAAACCTCTATATTTTGAGGACTTCCCTAAACTTGCTACTTTTTTTAGAGAAGGTAGCTCAGTTGGAATTTGGAATCTCTGAACCAAATATCTATTAAGACAACCTACTTTTTTAAACCATTTATTTAAAATCAAAGCCTTAGATCCTCTATAGCCATACTTAAGACATGCAACTATCTTATGATTACTTTGATTGCATTTAAAACACTTGAATGACAAACCTTCCACATTCACATATTAAGTCCATAAACCATAGGATGAAGAAATATAAATGGAATGATGGAAAGGTTTGGAAAGATCCATCATAACACACACCCTAAAAAAATTCTGATGAGCCTCCACAAAATCATCAATTTTCACACATATTCTCAACTTGCTTACTAGCAGTTTGAGAAGTCCATTATCTTACAAAGCTAAAGCAAAATTATAGAACCTAATCCATACTAGATCATGTGAGATGAACACATTTTTAGAATAAAAAAAGGAACCCAAGGGCATAGAAAAATCCCCTAGTTGCCTAAAAACCATGGACCATTCCTCCACACAAAATCCCTATCTTCCATAGAAGAAAACTCAAGAAGAAAAAACCCATTAGAAATAAAAAGTTAGTGAAGGATCTTGAAGAGATGGATAAGTTTTATAGGACCATTAAAAAAACACATCCCCAGAGGGCCGTTTCCCTATACCTTTGCCTCTCAAAGATCTACTTCCTCTTTTTAAGTTAATTTTTGAGAGCTCTGCATTTGAAATTTCCAAAACTATAGGAGAAGCTAAGAAGACCAGAGGGACATCACCTAAAAAAGATGTTTTTAGAAGTTTTTTATGAGTTGAGACTCCTATATTACCCTGTGAATCTTATATCAATTCAGATGCCTCTGCTAAAGTCTCTTCCTACTGCATCTAACTTCTAGAAATAAGAATGGGTTTTATATCAGGGTTTTCTTGAAGAAACCTCTTTTTACAAAATTCTCTACAAGAATGAAAGGGGTTAAAAACATTAATTCAGGAAAAAAACACCTCCTTGGAAACCCTATCCACTTTATTTGGGACCTTTAAAGCCTTATTTATTTGGGAAGAATCATTCAAAGACCCACTTCTAATTTTAGCGAGATTCTCCAACCCTAACTTATCTCCTAGAGGCTCAGTATCTATGGAAAATTGTTCAAAAATATTGTGACCTTTGTCAAAGGTAAATTTTTTGGATTTTAACCTACTCCTCCTAGGCCTACAATTTCCAAGACTCTCAAGCTCCTCCCTACTTGCAAAATAGTCTGCTTCACCAACCTGCTCATAACCTTCCAGAGCAAAACAACTCAGAAGCCCTTCTATTCTTAACAATGGTGATCTTATTTCTATTGGAAAATATTTATCATCCACTTGATGCCCTTGCTCGACCACCTCTATAAAAATCCTTCCCTTTTTATTTATGGCTCCATCTCTTTCTACCACTCTAACCTCTACCACAAAACCAAAGCCTGTTGTTGCCCCATCACCTTCCTTTGTTGCCCTACTTTAAATCATTGAAACCACCACCGATGCCATGAAACCCTAACAAACTCAATTTATTCCAATTTAAGATTCAATATTTTTGATCCAATTTTCATTATGCTTGAAAGAATAATCCTATAATATTTAAATATTAGCTTACATGTTTTTTAAAAAATGTTTTCCACTATATCATAGGGATTGTTATTTCATATTCTAAAATATGGATATGCTCATTATTATTGTATAACATACAATCTTGATAAATTGTCCAAAAAAGCATCAATTAGATGAGGGGGAAGAGATATATTAGTAGACATTTTAAATTTTCATAATATGAAAAAGAGAAATAGATGAGAATAAGAGATGAATGCTAACACATAGTCTAAATAATAATAAAATTAGAAGTTAAATATAAACCCTACGAGGAAAAAATTTAGAAGGAAACCCTAGGGTCAATATATAGGGTTTGGATATGTTCAATAAATAAAATGTGTTCACCAATATGTTTTATTATAAATTTAAAAATAGGTGATGCTAAATTCTAATTAGACATACTATTACATAAAATCAAAATGTTGCAGATATGTAATAAATGGCCCAAACTAATTTAGAACTTGTTCAATTTAAAATATTATAAAAATGGAAAGCACCAAAGAACTATAACTTAGCTCTAAAACTAGAGTGTAGGATTGTGATTGAGACTAGAATTGATTATGTAGTTGTGTTGACTATTTATGGATCTGAAATAGGGTTTTGGTGTATCTATAGATAAGGTTTTTGGATTTGGATAGGGGCACAATGTGTTGGTGTCCTTAAGGAGCATCTTTATCCTATAGGTGCTAGATTTATGAAGCTATTATGATAGGTTTGACTTCACCTGTGTGTTTTATTTTACTGTGTGGGAGCCTAAGATCCATCATGAAAACCAATGTATATATTCTCTTTGACTTGTAACCCTAGAACAATAGGACAAATATAATTATAGGGAAAAAAAGAGTTAGTGGTTAGATTTGTGCTTGAATTTAATACCCCTGGTGTTGAGCACTACCTACATAACAATACTTTGAAGAGAGATAAAACTCCATGTAGTACTTTCATGCTACAGTGGTATGTGTGATACTGATAGTATAAAATGTTAAATTTTTATGTAATCTTGGTGTCATCAATTGCTTCAACAATGACTTGTCACCTTGGAGATGTATGCAGACTTAGCTCATGGCTACTTTAACTATGTGAACTCTAAGTTGGTAAAAATGTGTGATTTTATCTCAATTTGTAGTTATATTATTTAATGTTTTTCCATATATGAGCCTCTTGTGTATAAAATTATTTGAAATGTGGATTTATAGTGATCTTTAGGGAATTCCTTTGGATGGGGATCACTAAAATTGTGGGATGACCCATTACATAAATTTAAATTTGAGTAACTAGCTATTATTTAGTGGGATGATACAATTGGTTATACTAGACATTGTTGGGGATCTAGATAGTCCAAATAAGGTGGATTTATCTAGTGGGAAATAATAAAAAATTAAAAGTGAGGATCAGTCCCAAAGTGAGCTTAAGCTGCTTACAATTCTAGCTAGATATTTTTTAGATCATTAGTTTTTTATGGGAATGGATCATCCACAATAGGAATGAATGAAGGGAAGTCAAGTACCATGGAATGAGGAATGAGCCAAGTGCATATAAGGAGTTGTCACAACTACATTTTTTATATAATAAATTTTAATTTATGTGTCTACATCTATCAATACTCACTTGTTCTACATGTTCTTTCAATGCATACTTCAAATCTTCATATTTTGATTAAAAATCTTTCATATAATCAAATCCCATGACTTACACTCATATATTATTTAATAATATACATGCCCTACTTAGTGCATATACAATTATATTTGAATTACCACACCTAAATTCAAGACAATTGATTAACTTAACAAAAATTTAATCCATTTCATATGTCTTGGGTTTAGATTACCTTGACTATTGATGAATTTTAGTGATTGATGATCTATGTATAACACAAAAAACTTTGGAAAAAAGTAATAATTATACTTCTCAAGTGCTTACACTATGGAATATAAATCATAATTATAGAATGCATAAATTTTCTTTACATCATTTAGTGTTTTTATGAAGTAAGTAATGGGCTTACTTTATTGACTTATTAGAAGCCCTTATTTTTACAACACTCACATTAAAATCAAGTTAAAATCTTTATTAAAATTAGGCAACATAAATACTAGTTTTTTAGTCACTTTATTATACAAAATATTTAATATATTTTCTACTTTTTCACTCCAAACAAACTCTTTTATATCAACTCACATTACTTATGTGATAGTTGCACATGTTCCATTGAAGTTACAAATAAAATTTTGTTATAAAATTACCAAGCTATGAAATCTTAGCACTTCAAATGTGCTCCTAGGTGATGGAAACTCAATGATTAAAAACACATTTTATGGATCCATCTTCAAACCTTTTTAATAAATTACAAAACTTAAGTATACTAACTCTTTCATGAATATGCATTTCTTCAAATTAATTATTAAATTCTCACCTTGTAACTTCCGTAAAATTTGTCTCACATGTAGTTAGTGTTTTTCCTTCGTCCTACAAAAAATTTGAATTCGATCTAAATACACAATGACAAACTTACTAAGAAATAATTTTATCACATCATTCATGAGCCTCAATGTTCTTGGTGCATTATTCAACACTAATAACATGAATAGAGACTCATAAATACTTATTACATTTTGAATGTAGTCTTTTACTTATTGCCTTCCATTATGCGAATATTTATATATCCAATCTTCAAGTCAATATTCATGAAGTATTATGCTCCATTTAAATAATCCATCAAATCATCCATGTGCAGTAATGGAAATTAATTCTTAATAGTAATATTATTGACGGTCTTTATAATCAATGCACATTATCCATTCTCCTCCCTTCTTAGGTGTTAACACTAATAAAATTTTCAACAAGTTCAAACTTTATCTTATCATTTCTTTGTCTAAAAACTCTTGTAATTATATTTAAACCTTTGCATTCTACTTAGGTGTCAATCTATATATGACTTTTTTTGGAAAACTAAATCTTGGAATCAAGACCATGCAATGATGTCTACTCTTCATGGGTGGACACCATTTTGGTAGATCATAAAAAAAATCCTTACAAACTCCCTCAACAGGTTTTTCAATTCACATGTAAGTGATTCTTATACATTTGTGCTTATAACTTACACAGTCCTAGGTATGAAATAATAACATGTGTTCTCCTTATTCACCTATTTTATGATTTTTTTCCCAAGATCACTAAATCTATTAGACCTTTATCCACTTCTTCACTCTTATCCTTTAAAGTATTTAAAGTATACTTCCTCCCATCCTTCACCAATGTGTATGTGTTTTCATGGCCATAATGTTGTGCCTTCTTGTCAAAATTACAAGTCCTTATCCAAATAAGTTGCATATAATTTCATCTTTGTATTCATTAATCTATAAACTTATCAAACATCACCCATTTACCAAAATATGATGCCCCTTTAGAAACTAAGATATCTTAGAGGAAATTAGATGCAAAATACTCTTTAGACCAAGTTTTTTGACAAATTTATTTAAAAACAAAGATTATTTGTGCAACCCCTATCAATGATCACTTGTACAACTTGCCTCCAAAATTGAAAATGTTTCTAAAAATATTATTCCTTTACATGGATTTATTCTCTTCCTTTACTGGTTTCAATAACAACCTCTTTAATGTGAGAGCTTCTATGTATTTTGGTTCTTATTTTTATGGATAAACACAATAATTTATTTATTTTCTTTCACAATATGTGCATTCACATCATTTATCATACTAACATCACTGCGCACATTTGGGAACTCAAATGCTTTATGCCTAGTTTCACCACAATGAAAACATGTACCTATAGATCCTCCTCATCTACCTCATCCATACAATCCTTTACGTCTTGTAAGATATCCTCTACATATTTTAATAATATCATTGCATTGAAAAGTAATAAATACTATATCTTTCATATTAAAAACCTATTTATTATTTCTTTAACTTCATACATGCAAAGATTTGCCTCTCCCTTGCATTGCATTTTGTTTTTTGTAGGAGAAATTTCTCCTTCACCTTCAACATATATCAATAGGAATATTCAATTGAGCACAACATATAATTTTCAACTCATTTTAAATGGGAACATATACCTTGAGATATTCTCTATTACATCTTCAACATGACCCACTCTAATAACGATTTCATAAAAAAATCTAGTGTAAATCTTTATTCTCATCTCATTTTATCTCAAATTTTGTAGTTTTGTAAATAAACTTAATTGTTAATCCAAAGACAGAAAAATAGCCTTAAACTTTGCAACCATTCTATTACATGTATTAATCTTGAATTTACCTCTACAGACTCTTTCCTCCCACACATGCTCCCACCATAAGGATGTGTGATCCTTAAAATTTGGTGTATGTGAATTTGAATTTATTGAGATCCTTTATACCCTCACACTCAAATTTTTTATCTATCTCAGTGATCCAATCAATAAGTTCCTTAGGACTCAAGCTCTTTGAATAGATAGAAGTGTTCAACTTTAGCATACCCTCATCCTTGTGACTTCACATAGGAATATTATTTTGGTTCATCAACTAACTAGTCTTTTTATTGAACTTTAGGCATCATTTATACAATTTATTTCTCTCTCTCATCATATATTGAAACTCATCTCCATTATGTAGTCTTTAAAAACCCTAAATAAAGCTTGTATTCCTTTCATCAATTTAGTAAAGTCTATAATTATTAGCATTATAGGAACTCTTGGCCCTATTACATTAAAACTCCTTTGTATGATTTTTTTTCAAAATTAATAACTCCAAACCTTGTACCCAACTCTCCTTTTTAGAATATTCCTTCACTATCTTCTACCCACATTTGAAAATTTTAAAACATACATTTCCTCACATGCTTAGTCAATAAAAATAACCTTGATTTGATAACAAATGATACAACTAAGTTAGGATATCCAATTAAGGATAGTGTGATACCACATCCTAAAAAAATAGACATAACCAATAGACTAGTTAGTATACTTTTACATAGAAGTAAATTAAAATAACAAGAAGAGTAATGGAGACACTAAAATCCAATATTTGACACTTGGTAATGACATTATTGACCTACACTTATCCTACATGAATTTTACACCTTCAAACAATTTCCAATCACCATTTTCAATATTAAACCCTTCATATAGGTTGGCCCATTCACCTAACATGTCAATGGAAAAATAAATTAGCCAAATGGACTCATATAAATATAACTAAAACCCACATTCAATATTCACTTGACACTTATCTACAAAACATCTATACACTACTTCACATTGAGAGAATCTACTTGATTCTTCCTAAATTTCAAATAAAGCAATAGGTGTAGTCATAAAACAAGCCTAAAATACATCAAATCTAGGTCAAGTACCAACATTTAAAAGATCAAATTCAGATTTCTAGGTGCATTCATATAGTGAAAAAATAACAATTACACATTCACACTGAGGGAAATAACTATGTGTGGCTTGAATTACCTCTTCATAGTATTGGATGCATAGGTAGTGGTCAATCATCAATAAGGGTGATTGTGATGAACTCAACCCAAACACAATTCATCCTTTAGCCTTAGCCATATTTCTACTTGCATGTTTCTATCATATGCCTCCTAAGAAGGCTAGTTCCCTTGTTTTTACAAGGAAAAGTGTTAGGCTAAGTGGTTTTCAAATTGAACACAATCACATTCATTTTAATTTACCTAAAATGGCTAATGAAAATAAAACAAATCTTATTCATCTTATTTTGATGTTACAATTATTAGTAAATATGTAATAATGGGTGATAATTTTCATATACCTAATCTAGAACATGGTAATCAAGATAACACATATTACCAAGACAAAATGAATCTTGATGACCTTAATGGGGTAGACCCTTGACAAGTTTAATTATTAACTCAATTTTGAAGTCATATCAATGAAAACCTTCATGATTTGGATATATTTTTAAATTTAATCTTAACATCCAAAGCCAAATACCAATCTAAGGTGCCTGCATTGAAGACACAAGAGCCCTTTAATATTCCTACATCTACACATCTAATTATAGATGTGATATCTACCCAAGGTATGCAGAAAAGAAAGGTCCTCTCCCATATTTCCATGCATATTCCTATGTAGAGGACCTATTCTCATCCTTTGTTAAATACACATATTATTCCATCTACCTCACCTATTATACATTCACTTGAGAAAACTACTACAACTCTTCAAGATAAAGTGTTGCAGTTATAGAAAGATACATCTTGAGCTAATCAATCATTGTATTCATAATTTCACATGAATTTTTCTATAATCATTTAACTCTCAATATCCCCTACCTTTAGGGTTTATAGCTCCCAAGATCCATTATAGATCATGCAACCAACGATCAATTATTGACCAACTTATTACCAAGGATCCTCAAATATTATGTTTTGAGTTAGGTCAATGAACTTCCACCTCAGTTAGTTAGTTACTTCTTCTCTCTACTTTCTTATTTTATAGCACATTAATCTATCAAAATTGATGATAAAATATCTAATGCATAAATTCTCCAAACTCAAGCAAGGGTCTAATGAGCCAATCAGTGAATATGAACATCTATAAAATACCATGTTAATTAAAATAACTAATCCTATGGTAGACAATGATTTACAAGATACCTTCAAACAAATATATTTTTTAAAACTTCATGAACCTATATTATTAAAAAAATAGATCTTTTGATGAGTTAAGTCATATAGTAAGAGACCAATAATTCAAGCTACTTGCACTCAATAAGCTTAAGTATGCTCATACTACTATTACTAATTTAAATTACAAGTTTTAAAGCAATCCAAATTATAAGGACAAATAAAATGAGAACAAGAATGCAACCAATATTAAATTTAGCACATTAATACAATATACAAATACATTACTCTTACCTTGTCTGCAGAAGAGCCATTTTTCATGTTTACCTTAACCTCCTTACAAATTTATTCAAAATATACCTAGCAGTTACCTTTTAGCTCACTCTCTCCAGCATTAATAGTTGATACAATCAAACTTATACCTAGCAAATATGATCAAAATTCTTATTACAATTATCAATGATGTGGTGGATGCTCTACAAATTCATGGATCAAGTTAAGGCACAAGATGAAATATCTTATTGATGATAACACTATTGAATTAGGCACACCCACATAATATTTTATACCATATAAAATGGGAAAATTAAGATGAAAATATATGATGGACCATTTCCAAAGCATGAGGAAACAAAAACTAAGGATGCTTTTTAAGTACATCATATGTACCATGCATATCCTCCTCTTGAGAAATACATTCATCCAATTGATAGGATTATTTGAATGATTAAAATCATATTACCACATCAACCTATGATTATATTTGATGATAATGAGGTTGTTGATGATGATTTTTATTTATATACATTATTCATATGAGCTCACATCAAAGACCATCCTATGCACAATATTATGGATGATAATTATTTGATAGAAAATGTTTGTAACATAACACTTCTCAAATTTTTTAGATATACACAAAATGAAAAACAAGATATTTCAAAAGTGATCAAAGGGTTTAATGGACATAAACAAGACAACCTCAGATGTATTATGCTACCTCTTCAATAGGTCCCACTATAGTATCTACTTCATTACTAATTATATTGAGTAATGGGGTCTTTGACATATTGTTGGGACACCATTATATTTAGATACTTCATGCATTAAATTATATAGTACATCAATGCATCAAGTAAATACACTGTGATGGGGTAGTTATAGCATTAGACATTTGATATGAGTACCCTATTCAACTAGTGTATTTCCTCCTCTACCTCCAGTCCCAACATAGTTAATTATTATCCATTTTCATGATCATTATACAAAATTGGTTATTACTTACATTATGAATCAATGTGTTGAGTAATTTATTCCACCCATCTAGGATTTATCTATACATTCAATAAATAGGAGAACAATTGATTCTCTTAGGCAACCACTTTCATAATAGTTATCACATCAAAAAGCTATTTGGGATTTACAAGAGGCCCTTATCTACTATATCACATACCAAGTTAGTCCCATTAACCTTTTAGTGTGTTCTATAGTGAACATAGATATATTTACATTTTCCTACTCTGTAACAAACTTTAAATATTCCTTGATATTCCACAACTATTCTTTAAGAAAAGATGGTGACAATTAAATTACAACACTTGAATCCTTTTTAGATATTGATAGACATACACCTATCACCAACATATAACATATTGCACCAATTTCACACATACCACCATAATATGGGATAACTACATGGAGTTTGATCCCTCTTTAGAGTATTGGTATGTAGGAAGTGCTCAACATATGGGGTGTTGAGGTCTCACACAACTTTAAATATTGACCCCTTTTAATTTTATGATTTGCATTGGTATTCTTTCCTATTGAACTAGGTTTTTCAATTAGAAAATCAGTTACATAGTGGTCATCAAAGTGAATTAGAAGCTCCTAAATTGTCCAAAAAACAAGTAGGTGAAGGTGCTTAGAACACAAAAATATTATCATTATCAAACAAAAATGCTCCCTAAGGACTACAACTCACCCATAAATTTTCAAATTATAATGCTTATGTTTGGGGACTCTGCCAACTCTTATTTTTGGTTCATACATGGTCAAACTTTCAAATTCAGACCCTAAAATCCTACATCTTTATCTTCAAGATAAGTTTTATATTTATCTCTTGCACTTTACATATTTAGTAAGTTTATAATTTATTACATAGTTTTAGTAACTTAATTTTGCACAATAGTTTTTCAAATTAGGGTAATCTATCTCTTAGTTGGCAAAATTTGATAAAAAATATTGGTGAACCTATCTTAATATAAAATATTTCAAACCCTAGCATGTAATTAGGGTTTTCTTCCATTTCCCTTTATGTTTGTATATTTTAGATTTCAAACCTATTTTTGAATAAGTCATCCTTTAGTTTACTCACAACTAACCATATTGCTAGTGATTATCCTTCTTGGTCTAGCTTGCATTGTTATTTTAAATTTTCATAACTTTCATCAAAGTAATCAATTGAGAATACATCATCACTATTTTGTAATGGAACCTCTTATTTCTCTTATTCCTCCTCATTTACATGAGGATGCCACCACATATACTAATAATGTAGAAAATAAAATATATAATAATATTATGATAGATTGCATTCATTTTATTCAAAATCAAGTGCAATAATAAAATATAAATTTGTAAGAAGATGACTATTATTAATATGGTTTTGGGTTAAAATATTTACAAATTATGGGGTATACACACAATGAACTTGACAAAGAAAAATAAGACACTATTGAGGCATTCACTCACACAACTACACAGGGATTAGGATATACATCTAAATATGAAGTTATGGTGTCCATCAAATATGATCATATAAATTTATTCAAGGAAATGGAAGAAATTTGAAGTAAGTCCCTTATCACATAATTAGTCCACTATACGAGTACTTGTTATAAGGTTTTTTGAACAAATGTCAAAACC
The DNA here is from genome assembly GCA_037957365.1 of Torreya grandis. Lineage (NCBI taxonomy): Eukaryota > Viridiplantae > Streptophyta > Pinopsida > Cupressales > Taxaceae > Torreya > Torreya grandis. The sequence continues at coordinate 1,307,880 of JARHVA010000548.1, read as the reverse complement.
ATTTATACTAGTAAAGATTGTAAATACTTTAATTAAAAGGGTAGTTGATAATAGTTATAATTTTTTTCAATGTTTCCAAGTACATCAAATCATTACCTAGGGACATCAATCAAAAATATTTAATTAAATATCACATTAGGGCCTTAAATAGTACCTATAGTTTTTTAGGGCATGATTCATTCTACATCTTACAACTTGCTCTTGGGTTTATCTTGGATAAATGACATGGATTTAGTACCTTCTATACTACATATGTGTATTAATATTGTACATGATGGACACACACACACACACATACACACACAGACACACACAAACACACACACACACACACACACACACACACACACACACACACACACACAAATATATATTAGTCCCTTAAAATATTTAGATGCACAACAATCAATCCTATACAATGTTGACATAAAATTTGAAGTTATTGGCTAATGGTTTATGTCGATCAAGTTAACTAAAGTTAGGACTAATGTGATGAAGGGGCTTGTATTTTTTAGAAATAATTATCTTAATCATAAAATAAAAAAGTGGGTGTGCTCATTCACAATATTCATCACACAGTTCACATTAATTCCTACTCTAACTTATCTTTAATAATATTTATATAATAACCATTAAATACAATGTTACTAGACTTTTAAAACTATATCATATATGTTATTACAAAGGTTAATCTAATATGTAACCAATTAATACTTTTCATTGTTTCAATTCAATGCTTCTCTATGCTATATATAATCTATTACAATGTTACCATATAAATATTGACTAGATCCCTTACAATTTAATGGTCATGTTTGTGTGAGATGCATTTTATCCGATCAGGTCATCCTCTTTTACCATAGGGTTTGATTCCTTATCGAGTGTCCTAGTTAGTAAAATAATTTATTTAATTATTTTGGAGAAATATTCAACTATTTGGATAAAGGTGATGTCTCTACAATAACTATGGTTTGGTCCTTAGCTAATTTAGAATACTTCCAAGATTTTACTAGATTTTATATCTTTAACTCATCCTTGCTACAACTTTAAAGTATTGATAGGTACCAAACTAATCCACCTAATTTAAAAAAAGTGTTGTATTCAAAAATGTGTGACTATGATGTGATCTTCCATCTTCAGGTAGATGTTTCCCATATTTGTTCATTATTTCCTTAGCAAAAAAATTCTAGTTCAAAATGAGTTTCTTAGTTTCAAGAATGTGATTGTCAATGGTTAAATTTTATTTGGTTGCAATCACTCTATCATTTGGAGCTAGAGAGTTTTCTAGTATGTTCAAGTGTGCTTTATATTCTTTAATTCAAACTTATTTTATCTCCTGTTAGGACTTGTTCCAAAGTCTTAACGTTAGGTTAGATTTTTGGTAGGTAATAAATAATTATAATAAATGGGGCATGCATCTTTTAGTAAAGACACCCCCATAAAATAAACTTACTTAGTTTAATTATTAGGTAGTTTTAATGTTTTATATTTATTAATTAGAATTAACTTACGAGTTATTTTCCCGTATTTAGTTGGTTATAGGATTAGTTGTTTTTACCAGTCATTGGAAAAAACTATATAAATCCATGTTTGCATTGTAAAAGGGTTAAAAGAGTAAAGGCACCCTTATGTACTTGATTGTTTAAAATTAATAAAATACTTGTGCACTCGCACTAAGCGGGGACAAGGTTCAACCTATTTTGGTTCAGGAGTTATCAGTGGTATCAGAGCATGGTTATTTTGGGAGCTTGGTGAATTCAAAGGAGCAAGGTGAAAAATCAATTCACGTGATATCATTTAGCATAAAATAAGGTATGCCATATAGTATTGGTTTAAATATTTTGAAAAATTATTAAATTATTTTAATTTTTCAAATATTATTTATATTTAAACCTGTATATTTCCATATACCACAGTCTGGTCTTTTTTGATCATTCATACTCCATTTTCCTGTGTTCAACCTCCTCATCTGGCATAAAAATAAATTTTTAGCATTTTAATGTTATTAAATTCATTGTTTTTTGGCCAAAACTAGATTTGTATGGCCTAATTATTTGAGAAAAACATCCGAAAGTTTTCATTCATGGCTGCCATTGTGATTTGCATTCATTTCAGCTCTTTTTAAATCCAAAACATCTGCAAATCTTGATCAAATGGCATTAAAACCCCTATTTTTGCATTCTAAATGAAAAATCTAAAAAAATCTACGTTGTACGACCTTCCAACACCCAAGCTTCATTTTCAACTCATTCCCTGAAAAAAATACTTTAAAAATCTGCCAGAACTCATTTAAAATATGTTTTAGCATGCTTATACGGATTTGTACGGCCTATGAGAGAGAAAATAGGTGAAAATAAAATCTCCAGCAGCAGCCATGGTGTCCCAGGCAAGCATGGCACATGTATAATATAGGAAATTATTTTTTTGTTGTTTCTAAAGTTTTGTTTCAAATATTTGCTGTGGCTGGGTCCCACGGGAGAAGCTTGGAAGGGAAGGCTGTAAAAAGGGAAAAAGAATTTGACTTTATTTACTCACATTCACATGTAATTTTTTTTAAAATTTTTTCCCTCATACACAAAAATCTAGTATAAGTAAAAATTTCTGAGTGTAATGTTTTGAAAATGCTCTTAGGGTAATTGGTTAGGCTTATGTTGTAAGAAGCTTGCAAAGGAGGAGGTCAAGGGTTCAAATTCCTTCTTTTTGGAGAAAGTTTTTTTTTGCTTGCTTTAGAATATGATTTTTTGAAAAAGGAATATTCCCTTTTAAATCAAAATATTGTAAAACACATACTTATTGTATTGTGTTATTTAAATTTTTGAAAAAGGGGCAAAATTCAATCATATTTCTTTTGCATTGTTGTGGTGAGATAAGGGTGTAATTAGTGGAATAAGGTTGTAATTTGGTGAAATAAGGGTGTAATCATTGATTTTTGGTGAGGTTAAGTGCAAAACCCATCAAAAATACTTATTTTTCTTTTACGCTCTATGCGGAGGTTAAGTGTAAAACCCCGTAGAAGCAATGTTTTGTGTAGTGAGTGTGATATTTATTTCATTTATTTTGCATTTTTTCGCATGTTTCTCTACTAAACTTGCTTTCATTTCAAGATGCTGAAAATTCAAAATTTGCTTTCAGATGGTGATAGATTAACAATTTCTAATTATTCAGATTGGAAACGATTGATGGAGGCTTCACTAGTTTTTAATGAGTTATGGGATATTGTTAAGAATGAAAATCCCACATTGCCAATAGAGCAGGCTAAATTAGATATATTCAATTTGTGTGATTCTAATGCCTTAGCTCTCATTAAATGTTGTTGTACTCGTGATACTTATGTTCATATTGAAAATTCTCCTCATAGTTACACTGCATGAAAAACATTGTCAGATTTATATGATAAGAAACCTAAGCATAAGAAGATAGATATTCATATGCAGTTATTTACTTTGTCATTAGATGAACATGGGGATATGGGAGAATATATGTCTAAGTTAAAAAATATCACTACTGAGTACACTAAGGCTGGTTTTGGAAAACTAGATGATGACCTCATAGTTACTGCTATTTTGAAATGACTACCAGGGTCCTATAGGAATTTTGTTAAAATGTTGCATGTCTCTGACAAGATCACAGGCCTCACTTTTGATAAGTTAGCTAAGTTGCTCATCCAACATGACCTCTCTCTACCCAATAAATCCAAGAAAACTGAAGAAGCCCATGTTTTAGAGTCAAAGCCTAGTTCATCTTCATCTGGGCATCAAAATAATAGAGGAAACAGTTATAGAGGGGGTTGAGGTTACAGAGGAGGTAGATATCAAAATATAGGTAGGGGTCATTCAAATAATCAACAATCTAATCAATCACATTCACATGAAACAAGTGATCGAGGACATAGTCATAACTCATATAGGGGCAGAGGTCGAGGTAGATCAGACATTTAGTGTCATAGATGTGGAAAATTTGGTCACATTGCCTCACAATGTAGGATTCCTTTTGATAAAATTTAGAGGCCAAAAAAAGATACTAAGACTAACTCTGCTCAGTGTGCCGATCATGACTATGATGAATCTAGTAATGTTGCCCATGAATCTGCATTCACTACTTTGGGGCACATTGATTATATTGAATATGAGGCTAGAGATGAGCTCACAGATGTATGGGTTTTAGACATAGGAGCAACCAAACACATGACATTTAGGAGAGATTTATTTTGGTCTTATAAGGAAACTTCTCTCTCTCCAGTTGCCTTAGCAGATAAGTCTATGCATACACCACTAGGACTTGGATCTATTCAGATTCTTCTTCTTAATGGGTCTATAAAATACTTGGAGGATGTTTGGTATGTTCCCACATTGAAGAAACACTTACTTTCTTTGGTAACTATTCGAAAGAAAGGTTATCAAATTGTGCTTGAAAATGGGCTCATTTACATCAATTCAGTGAAGGTTGATTATAAAATAATGTATACAGGATATGAAGATGGAAACTTGGTTAGATTGCATTGTAAAGTGCTTCCTCCCAATATAGAACTTATAGCAGTTGTTGACACAGGTATAGGTACTATGTCTACACAGTGGTTATGGCATCTCCGCTATGGACATTTGAATATCCACTCTTTAGTGGATTTGCAGAGATATGGTATGGTGAATGGGTTGCCCACTTTTCACAAAGATAGTATTCTTTGTGAGTCATGTGTTTTGGGTAAACAAAATCATGAAAAATTTCCTAAACAGTCATCTTGGAGATCTAACTAATGTTTAAAGTTAGTTCATAGTGATGTATGTGACATGAAAAAGTCATCCATTGGTGGGTTTAGATACTTTGTCTTGTTTATTGATGAATTTTCTAGGATGACTTGGGTATTCTTTATGAAAAACAAATCTGAAGTTTTTGCTAAGTTTGTTGATTGGTTACACTTAGTCAAAAAAGAAATAGGTTCACATTTGGCCACTCTTCATTCAAATAATGGAGGTGAGTATACCTATAATGAATTTTTTAGATTATTGTCAAGAACATGGTATTCATCGACAATATAGTAATGCTTATACTCCAACACAAAATGGAGTATCTGAATGAATGAATAGAACTTTAGAGGGCACAACACGTGCCATGTTGCATTATAAATAGCTTGATGATAAGTTTTGGGCTAAAGCTATTGGTACTGCAGTGTATTTGCGAAACAGGTCCCCCACAGTTGCACTTTTGGGACAAACTCCATATGAGGCATGGTATGGGTTTAAACCCAAAGTTAAACACTTGAAAGTGTTTGTTTTGTTTTAGTTCCTATTAAACATAGAACTAAGTTGGAACCATGAAGTTGAAAATGCATCTTTCTTGGTTATTCTGAAGATAAAAAGGGGTTTCATTTGCTTGCACAGGATTCAGGCAAAATCATAGTGAGTCGAGATGTAATATTTGATGAGTTTGGGACTATGAACACTACAGAGATTGATTCTCAACTTGATAGATTAGAGAGGAAAAATACAAAAAGAGATAAGGGTTTGAATAATGGGGATAACTCTTCAAAGTTATGGTATGAGACTCAAATTACTTCACTTTCCTCTCCTTCATCTACAAGTTCATAGGTTGATGACTTAGAAATTGTTGAAAATTCTCTAAGTCCCCCTTCAAATCATACACATAATGAGAATTCTGGAGTCCCTGATTTGAATAATTTGTCTAAGTATCCAAAATGGGCTTAAAGTACTTTTTCTAACTTGACAACAGATGAAGTTTGTTGAACAAGGACCAAGAATTCTCAAAAATAGGTGAACTATGCTATGGTTGTTACTACTTCTTCCACTGAGCCATCCACTTTTGAGGAGGCATCTACTAAACATGTTTGGCAATAGGCAATGAAATGTGAGTATGATTCCATACTTAACAATAATACATGGGTTTTAGTCGATCCTCCTCCACATGTTAAACCCATCAGATGTAAATGGGTTTATAGGACTAAGTATAAATTAGATGGCTCCATTGATAAACATAAGGCATGACTTGTGGCAAAAGGATATGTGCAACAAGAAGGTATTGACTATGAGGAAACATTTGCACCAACTGCCAAATGGCACACTATTCGTATAGTACTTGCCTTAGCAGCATAAAATGGTTAAAAAGTACATAAATTGGATGTTAAAAGTGCCTTTTTAAATGGTGATTTATAGGAAGAAGTCTATATGAAACAACCTCAGGGTTTTGAACAGGTGGGTTTTGAACACAAAGTATGTAAATTGATAAAAGCTTTGTATGGGCTCAAACAGGCACCCATGGCTTGGTATGAGAAAATGGATTCATACTTGAAATCCATTGGTTTTCATCACAGTGACTCTGATGATACTCTCTATTTTTGAGTGTAGGTAAGAAAATGGTGATACTTTTTCTCTATGTCGATGACTTGTTTCTCACAGGTAATGATGCAAACCATAACAAGTCTGTGAAGAAGGAATTAAAAGATGGGTTTGAGATGACAGATCTTGGACTTCTTCACTACTATCTAGGCATAGAGGTAACTCAAAAAGAGCATAGTATTTTCATTTCACAAAATAAGTATATTTCTAAGTTATTATAGAGGTTTGGCATGATTGATTGCAAACCTGCCCTCACTCCCATGGAAAGTAACTTGAAATTGTCTAAGGATGATAGTAGTGCCTTTTTTGATGGCACCACATATAGACAATTGGTGGGAGGTTTGATATACTTGATGATTACTAGGCCCAATATTTCATTTTTAGTTGGAATTTTATCTAGGTTTATGCATGAGCCTAGAGAAATTCATTGGCATGCAACAAAATGAGTACTTCGTTATCTTCAAGGAATGAAAACATATAGCCTTGAATACGGCCGCAACAAAAACTTCAAACTTGTTAGATATTGTGATGCAGATTTTGGCGGATGTGTGGATGACAGAGTGTCAACCATAGGATACACTATGCATATGGGTTCAACTGCCATTGCTTGGTGTTGTAAGAAGTAGGATACAATGGCAAATTCATCAGTAGAATCAAAGTATATTGTAGCATGGGATGCTTCTAGATAAATTGTTTACCTTCATCGTATTCTTAAAGATCTTTAGGTTTCTCAGTTTGCTCCTACATAGTTATACATTGATAATCAGAGTGCAATCAAGATGTCCAAGAATCCAGTGTTTCATGCCAAAACAAAACATATGGATGTCAAATACCATTATCTGTGAATGCTGGTGGCAAAGAAAACTCTTGATCCAATATATTACCCAACTGCCGATCAGACAATTGATATCTTCACAAAACCCCTTGACGGCATCAAATTTGAAAAATTCATAAAAATACTTGGTATGTGTCCAAAGACCTGATGTTGGATCATAGGGGGGTTTGTTAGGACTTGTTCCAAAGTCTTAACGTTAGGTTAGATTTTTGGCAGGTAATAAATAATTATTATAAATGGGGCATGAATCTTTTAGTAAAGACACCCCCATAAAATAAACTTAGTTTAATTATTAAGTAGTTTTAATGTTTTATATTTATTAATTAGAGTTACCTTACAGGTTGTTTTCTCGTATTTAGTTGGTTATAGGATTAGTTGTTTTTATCGATCATTGGTAAAAACTATATAAATCCATGTTTGCATTGTAAAAGGGTTAACGGAGTAAAGGCACCCTTATGTACTTGATTTTTTGAAATTAATAAGATACTTGTGCACTCGCACTAAGCGGGGACAGGGTTCAACCTATTTTGGTTTAGGAGTTATCATCTCCATCTAAGTAATCAAGTAAGTGCCATGGTCATCCATACCCTCATAAACTGATCTATTAACACTATTTTTCCTTGTATTATTCATTTAAGTATATCATTCAAGCTTTTTATATTTTGGAGGGAATATGTTGAGACCTAAAACTAGTAAATGAAATACTTAGTTCTTTTTCAATATCCTCCATATATTTATTTTTATCTTGAGTCCATAGGGGCCAACTGAGAGAGTAAGCAAAGTGACTACATCTTCTAATGTTGCATGTAGTTTATTCACTTAATATTTATATTCGGTTCGTTTGACCTTATTTTTTTATCGAAGCGGTCCCAATGGTTTTCTTTGTACTCTTACCTAGCCTCAAGTCCTATTAAACTTTTTTCCATTGTAGTGCCTACAATATTTATGAAATTTTGCATTGTTTCCTATGGTTATTTCTCAATGGGCAAAGTTGTATCCGAGTCATATTGTGACCTAGTGTTGGTTAGGGTTGTTAAAAACTTTTTGATACCCTCTTCTAATTTGAAACACTATGTCATCTAGTCTATTCTAGAAATTTTAAGAAGGGTTTCTCTAACCATTTACAAGGCTACTTGAGTCTACCCTCATGTAGCCAAATGAAGAAAGCTTGTTAGCACCATGATGGTGGATGTTATTTATTTGTGTTTTGAAAATTTTAATTTTATCCTCTTCAATAGGTCTACAGGATTGGTTATACTACTCTAGATCATTTCGATTTTTCCCAAAGTGTTATGTGTTGAATTTTAAGTGGTGACCCCTGATGCCCCAAAAATTATGGAGGGGCTAATCACCTTCTTGCCCTTCCCCTTTGCTTCTTGTTCTAATTTTTATTTTTCCTTACTTTTCTTGTCCACCTTATTTTACCTTCTCTTTTAATCCTCTATTTTATTTATTTATTCATTTTTATTTCATCTCCTCCTCCTCCTCCTCCTCCTATATTTTTTTATTTTGTTCTTCCACTACTAGTTTATTCTCTCTCCTCTTCAGCTTGTCTTTCTTCCTATGCTTTTGTTTATTTTCCTCCTAACATTTATTTTTTAATTATTATTCAATTTTATTTTTATTTTTTTCCTCAAACCTTATTTTTTATTCTAATTATTTTTATAATTCCCCTTTATCTTCTTTTTTTCCACCCAATAATTCTCTAGTTTGGCCATTTTGAGATTGACTTTTGTAGTTATGTTTTCATCTCTGCTTTTAAGTGTTTGATAAAAGTATTGTGTTTTTATATTTTATAGTATCTAGGAGTTGTCTCTCTCCTTCATCAATGTATATTTTTATGTTTATTAGTTTTTTCTCCTCCCCCTTCTCCCATTTTTTTTTTTTTGAAATATACCATATTCTTGTATTCTTTTATTTTGTTATTTTTTTCTATAGTCTTTGGTAAATATCTTATGATTTTACCAATTTGTTCTCAATCATGAATATGTACTAATACCTTTTCTTCTATTTTTTAATTTACTAGTGTTTTGAATTACAATAGAGTCTTTCATGAATAAGAATGTTTTGATATTTCATAGTACTTGACAGACCCTAGTATCCATATTCTATAAGTTGAATGTTTTGAAAAATTATATTTTTATCTCCTCCCATATAATGGTTCCTTTCTGCATCTCTTGATGCATGTTGGGTATTTTGGGATTGAAAGTATTGAATTTTTGGAGGTGTTTGATATTGGTGACCAGGGTGTGGCATATCAGGGTTTCCATAGGTAATTATAGTAGTGTATTTTTTTGAACAACTATCTCTCTTCTCTGATTGGTATCTTGTACATCCGATAATGCATTTGGTAGGGCACGTATGATTATAGTGGTTAAAATATCCATAATTAGTGAAATACATCAACTTATTCATGATTGAATCCACTTCCATCATTGGGAATAAAATGTTGAGGATGTCAATATTATACCCTACAAATTATACAATACATTATCTCAAAATATATGGCTTGTTAAATTGGAAGAGACATCCCCACAGGTATCTATGTTGATATTAAGGTTACCACTCTTTTCCTATATTATTATGGGGACATTTTGTCTTAGAGTTTCCTTTCACAAAAGTGGTGCACCATATAATTTATTATGGTGGGTTATTTTTAATCTATGATGATCCAAACTCATCACCATTTATCTGTATTTCTTATTTTAGCCTTAGTTTTTATAACTCCAACTGTAATATTTTTACATTATCTTTTAATGATGTATCTGTATCACATCTCTATGATTGATATTATAGATGTGACACTATATCTAGTGTTTTTAAAAATGCATTAAAGATTTTTCCATTCATATTTGCTCAGAGGCATGGGATCAGTCCATAAATAAAACCATTCAATCCTTTATTTTTCATTTAGTGGTTCCTTAGTTTCCACACTATTGATTTGAACCTTTGATCATAATATTTTACTATCTTCTTATTTTTTTTATCAATTCATTCATCTTATTGACAATTTCATTTAGAATGTCAGGATAGTTGAAATCCTATTTAAAGTCTTTATGTACACCAACCCATGTAGTTGCATGGCTGAAAGAAGGTTTCATATACCATTTAAGGAAATCATCCATCAATGTTCTAAATGAAGTCAAATAACATCATCCTCTCATCAATAATATTATGACTCATCCAATAAGAGTCTAATAAAAATAAGTGTTTTTATGTATCCTTTGTATATTTGCTAAACATTAGAAACTTCATTCTATTTTGTGTTATTGTGGTATTCTTAGGTGATGTATGAATATCGATAGTATTGGTGTTACCATTATTTATTGGATTGATTGAAGTAATTTAACCTATAGTACTATTAAACATATTATGTTGTTTATATTTTTGATGTTTAACCAAATTGTGGTTACGTCCCTTATCTCTTTTTAAATTGTCTTGGAAGTATCTTCAACCTAATACTTCTGCCTGGTTTCTTACAAATTCTATTTTATTTTCAATCTCTTCACTAAGAGTTTTATATTCATCTATTATTTCTTCTCATATATATATATATATATATATTCATGTAAAATATAGATGTTCATGTCTATTTGAAAGTGGTACAGGGGATGGTGATTGGTCCAAAGGGTTTTTTTCCTATCAGGTCCACTTGAAGTTGGGATTTGGGGGGGTTGTGTCATTTCAAGTTTCTTCTTCATTATCTTCTATCTCTAACTAATTTTATTATTCAATGTTTTTAGTAAATAATCTCACTTATTTTAATTTATCTTCCTCATTATCTCTATTTTTTGCATCTTTAGTATGACTACTAACACTTATTTCAATTTCTCTTTCTCTTGACCACTTTCAACATTCCTTTAAACATCTCTTTACTCTTTTATATTATTTGTATAAATTTCTTCCTTATTACTTCCTATAAAAATTATTTCAATTGATAAAATATATTCCCTTGGTTCCACTATACCTAACACCTCTTATCTTAATAATATTATCCTTGTCTCTTATTCTACTGCTTTCTAGGCATCATCTACTGTAGGCTAAACTACTATACACTGGTTGGTCTTATGCACCCAAGGTTTTGAATAGTTTGGATGTTCCTAATAGTGTGACTAAATCTGATAATCCTTGTCATATGTCATTCTTGAATTTTTATGGTATATGATAGAATATTTTTTTAATTCTAATTCTCTCACTTGCCTTGTTCATGCCTTTTCTTAGTGTTAATACTAAATCATTTATTTGTGGTAGATGGATATTATCTATATTTTAAATATTAAGACTTCCATTGGTAGAGGTCATATTGGTTTCATCCACTATCTTACTATTGGGATTAGTATTTACATTGTGTAAATAATGTTTACTATTGTGTAACTAGTTGTTAGTTACCATATGGTTAATATAGTAAGGTTATTGTTAGTCTAATATATTACAAATATATTTTGTAATATATTATTACTTGTATATATTCAATAACCACATGATTATAGGATAAAATCATGGGATGTTGACTCCCTTATTATAATCCATCTATTGCCTATATATATTATGGCTCTACCTATGTGTCTATATAATAAGAGAGAATATTATTGTGTAAGAATATTATAATATATTGTGTGATTTTAAAATAATATTTTATTTTGACTTCTCCAATAATCTTTGAATTATTTAAATCACTATGATTTAAATTTTTAGGGTTATGGAGTTTAAGCCCTAGGTTGTTAAATGATTTGAGTACAGTAAATCAGGGTATAAATATGCAATAAATATAACCATTGATTTGTAACAAAATTGACCTAGTTTGACCTTTATAAAAATATCAATAAATGAGGCAAATAAGTACTTAGATATAAATTGAATGATATGGAAGATTTAGAGGCTAAAAATTAGGATAGGAGCTAATCTGAGTGTCAAAAATAGGATCCAAATATCAAAATCCTTCTTAAATAATAATTCCCTAACTAGATAATAACACCGATAACACTAGTGCCTTTATTTTGGCACTAGTGTACTCTATGCAGAACTACTCTAAAATTTTGGGTGCACTTGTGTTAGAGTCTACCAAGCTTAATTCTATGTGTACAAGTTTTGGATCCTTATTATTGACCTATTTTAATTGATTTTATATGTAAACCCTAGACCTCGATGTTGTTAGGGCATCTAAATGGAACAAATAGTAAAGTGTGATGTTAGTGGGGTAGGTGGTATATCCTCAACACCATACTATGATGAGGATTACCTACATACCAATAATCTAATGAGGGATCAGGTTTGATGTAGTTTTCCCCACCTAAGTATTAGTGCAAGTACAAGTGAATATAGTATTAATGCTAGTTTGAGTTATTTGAGTGAGGATTGAGATTGTAAATATGTGTATTCTAAGCTTGGGATGGTTGTATATTACTTAATTAAGTAGGGAAGAGTAAGGATTGATAACCTTGATTATGCATAACTTGTTTTGAGTTAATTTGTGTTATTTGTATCCAATTCACATCTAGTAAATAAAAGGATAAAATTCATGTATATATATTATTCTAGTGCTTTTACAGGTCTTAAAAGAGGTCTAGGCTAACCCAAGGTGGCTTTTGGTTTGAAAATATATCAGTTGGTGGAAAAAGGTAGGAAAAGAATAATAATGCCCAAATTGGGACACTAACACCATTATCGTTATTGCCCAAGTTATGGTGCTAGTGTTTAGGTGGTAGAACCTAAGGCACTAGGGGTCAGGATGCTAAAGTGAGAGTTTGAGACTACTTTAATGATGTTTAAGGACACATGTGGCTCATAATAAGTCTAGATAAGTGTTTAAATAAGCCCTAAAATAAGTATATATCTAAGCTAGGGATGGGTGGTTTCAAGTAACACTCTTAGCACTCAAGTGCCATTTTTAGATGATTACACATTAAATAATCTCATTAGATTATTAACAATGGTATTAGAATAGTCAACTACATAATTTATAACCATGGAATTGGTAATGTATGTCTGATCCATCACTGAAGATGAGAAGTTATGGGATAGGACTACATGGGACTATGTGCATGTGTAGTTTGTTCATATTTATTTACAATAGTACTATGTCTTAATGTATGATGTGGACTTGAGAAGGAAACATCAAGTGTTCCTAGTGGAGAGATAAATATTCTTGAATGTGGAGGCAAGGTCTATATGGTAGTATATTCTTATTGAGTCCTAAATGTCAAATCTGCTATGACATTAGTTTTGAGTCGATTAAAGATCAATCTTAATTTCATAATTTTAAGGCTCATTTGGTTGTATAGAGTGTTGATTGTTTATTACCAATAGTTGTATCTAGATTCATCAAGTACAAATATTTATATTTATTCCCTTTTTGCTTCCACTAACATCTCCACTTAGATGTTATGCCAAACTACATGTACGTGGATTATTTTGCCACATGAGCTACCCAAATCCTTTCTATATGAGAAATACATCCTTCAACATGTAGTTAAAAATGTGTTTCTCTATCATCCAAAAAAATCCAAATCCTATGGAATTTTTGGTTGTCATACATTGTACAAGATTATCTACCCTATCAATGATTCCTCCCTCATGTAGTCATGAATTGGACATGGTTATTTTTTGTGTCTATCTATCTATTAGGTTTTTAGTTTTTATCTAAATTAACTATTTTTTTAGTTTGTTTGTCTATGAAATTAGGTCTAGTTACATTTTATAGAATTTGGTCTTTTAAGTATAGTCAAAATAGTCAATGTGTCAAATTAGAGTCAAGTTTTTATTTAGAGTATTTAAAAAATAATTTTCCTTTATTACTTTTTAAATGTTCAAGTTGTCAATATTGTTAAAAATCAAAATCAATAAATTTTGTCAATCTTTTTGAGTCAATAATTGAGTCATTTTTTTAAGTGGATGTATTCTCAATTTAAATCAACATCCCATGGGAGCCAAATATATAAAATGGATAAAATAAAAAAGATTGAAAAGAAGACTCATAAACAAAAGAAAAAGTAAAATGAAGAAAATTACAAGATCTATATAATTAAGGTGTTAAAATAAGTACACCCCGATATTGATATTTATAACAAGGGTATGTGTATTCTAAACTCTTTTATTAATTATATATTTGATAAATTGGCTCAAGAGGCATCCAAGCTTGATCATCATAATAAGAGGCCAACTATCAAATCTAGGGAAATCTAGATAGTAGTGTGTCATGTCTTACAACAATAGATTGTTAAAAATGTTTTTAAAGGCACCAAAGTTGTCACCATGTTTTCTATATCTTAAATAATTAGCTTCTTATAATGGAAGTTGGAGGCATCAGAGGAAGGAGTCTAAAAAGTGCCTCTTTTCAACCAATAATGATGAGGTCATATTTTGTTTTGGTGGCACTTTTTATTTTTTAGTTGTGTGTAAAAATAAAACATTGGAATCATTCCCCCTACTGAGTATGAAAAAAAGAGAATGTGCATATCATTGATATTGCAAACAATTATATATGAGGGTAGTTATTTTTAGAGATCCTCTGACTATCATATATCATTGAAATATGGTCGATCACTGAATACGTTCAATTAGAAGTGAAAGCAAGATTAAAATTTCATATGTAGATGATCATGTGAAACAAGATCTAGACAATAAGATTCAAATAGTGGTATACAGACCTAAAAGTATGCATTGGCATACAATTCTATTTTTAGTTCACATGATGTACTTTCTCCCCATGTAAAAACTAAGGGAGGGAATGTTGGGATTAGTATTTACATCAGGTAAATAATGTTTACTTTTATGTAATTAATTTTTAGTTACCGTATGGTTAATATGGTAAGGTTATTGTTAGTCTAATATATTACAAATATATTTTGTAATATATTATTATTTGTACAGGTTTAACAACCACATGATTTTAAGATAGGATCATGGAGTGTTGACTTCCTTATTATAGGCCATCTCTTGCCTATATATATGGCTCTACCTATGGGTCTATATAATAAGAGAGAATGAAGAGTGGTAATTTTTATAAAAAGAGTTTTTTTCCCCTCAACAAACTCAACTTTCTTTACGTAAAAGTTTGTCAAACCTTGGATAGCTTAAAATATGATACATGACTCTAGTGTAGTCTCAGACTAGTAATTGATAATGTTATTTAAAGGTGCATCAAGGTGTTGGATTGTCTCAAGATTTTATGTCATCCACTATATGGGTTTATTAATGTGAACTCTACAAATTAATGTATGATTGGCTTGCAAAAATATCCACAACCATAAGAACTATTCAAACGTGACCCAAAATTCTTCTTCTTGAGATCAAAATAATGATGCCTTCACTTTAGGTAAGGACTCACTTGTTTGTTTGGTCTCGGTAAATTTTTTTGAGTTTCTATTCCCACCAATCTTATATTTATATTAACACTATTGTCCATAACTCCAATAGATACCTTCCCTTGGACATTAGTTACCTGAATTCCCTATGATGCCACCAAATGTTGACGTAAAATTTGAGGCAATTGGCTACATATAGTTTATGTTAATCAAGTTAACTTTAGTTAGGACTAAATGTGATGTAGGGGTTATTGTTTTTTATAAATATTATCTTATTCATAAAATAAAATAAGTGGGTGTGTTTATTCATAATATTCAGCACACACTACACAATAATTCCTACTCTAATTTCTCTTTATTAATATTTATATAATAATTACCAAATATAATGTTCTTATATCTCTTTCAAATATACTATATTATGATATTATAAAGGTTAATATACTCTATAACCTCTTAATATTCTTCTCTATTACACTTTAACTCTTCTTTATGATATATCTACTCTATTACAATGTTGTGGAATAAATATTGACTAGATACCTTATAATTCAATGGTCATGTCTATGTGATACATTCCTTTTCTCCAATAAGATAATCCTATCTTACCAAAGGGTTTGATTACTTATCATGTGGTTCAATCAGTAAAATACTTTGTTTTTTTGATATGGAAAGGTATTCTATTATTGATTTTAGATGATTTTAGATGATTTTAATTCATTCACAAAGATAGTTTACCAATTTACCATAACCCCCCTATAATATACACCATATACTCTTGGAATGTAATCTCATATCTATCCCTCTAATTAAAGAGGTTTATATGAGTAGGCATCTTCTAAAATATTTTAAACTAAATGCATTTTGTTATTATCACAAGGCCCAAGGCCATACTACCAATAGATACATCATTCTAAGTCATTCGATTCAAAAATATTAACATTATTTTCACATGTTCAACTACCAAATACTAAAATGTCATTACATTAGATGATATATGTTATAATACTATGTAAAATACACATAAAATTATAGGACATCTTCCCACATATAAGGATAATCTTGTAAAAAAAAAGTAGATTTTAGATTTAAATATGAGACCAACTCTTACATAGGTCCATTACCCAAAATTTATCGAGAATACTTTTGATCCAAGACCCATAGATTATGATTTCTTGTCAAGACTCATCGGTAAGTATCTTGCTCCCACTCTTGTATATTATGTGTGTATGTGATGATGATGATGATGATGGTGATGAGTTTTTTGACTACATTTTTTTCTGTGTTGATTTATGCATTTGAAATCCATATAAGTGGTTGGCACAAAGAAACATATGACATAACTGTAAATAACAAGTAAAAAAATAGATGATGTAATAAATAAACAAGTAATATAAATTATTTGACATAATATATGATAAAAAGTATGCCTAACTTACAACTAATGATCTAAATTCTGAAGCTCATAGTAAGTAGGTAATGGTACTACCCAATGATATGTGTGCAAGTAGATTCATAAAAATATATAATAATTATATGCATATGCTCATAACAAAGAGCAATATAAGGTGGTAATTCCATGTCTAATAAGTCCTTATCTCTAGTACATTTGAATCACTCATTATAACTAAAATCTATATCTATAGGAGATGGAATGTTGTGTGATAATTCCTTGGGTTATTTTGATTCATGAATGGTATGATTGGTATTAGAATTTTATTTTGGTACAAAGTATTAACATGTAACCTTATTCACCTTGGGATTTTCTTCTTTATTTTTAGTTATTACATCTCTTGAAATTGAAATATTATCACCTTAGAAATTGAATGTTATATGATCATTAACATTTTTAAGTGTTACATTCATTAATTGTAACCAAGGAGTACCTATTTTATAATTGTAAATGAACAAATTTGACATAAAATAACATGTGGTGTGACACATTTTGGAATCTAGAAATATAAGTAATTGAATGCCTCCCATCATTACACATTATAGTAAATAAGTCTTAGTCAAATGTTCAATATAATATCTAAGAAACTTAAGAAAGTAATTTTTACATATACTAAATTGATATTTATGATCAATAACAATCCCTTTTCATTGTTGTCCCTTTAGATAATCACTAATAACCAAAGGTTTTGTAGTTGAAATATATATCTTGGTAAGATCATTAGAAACTATGATTAGATCATATTTTTATGGATGGCTTATTTAGGATATTCCTTTTTAAGTACCAATTTTTTATAAAAATTTAGTTTAGGTAATCCTTTCTTATGAATATCTTTCTTAGGTACCTCTTTCTTAGTAGATGATAAATTATGTGGAGTAAGTTATTAAACTCTAGGAGAAGTATTGTTATTTTTAGGATGTTCAAGAAGCTCAATGTCACATTTATAAATATGATCATGATTTTTTTAAGGAATAATATATATTATATTAATTTCCATGAGTTATATGAGAGGAAAAATTCAATCTAGATATATATGAGCTTGGTGCATGGAGGTGTCACAATCCCTAATATGAGGAAGTATAATCAAACTAAAATCAAACATAATTTTCAATATTACACTTGGAGTATCTTGTAACTTAGGAATTTTTCATGACCCACTAAGGGAATGTGTAGGGCATGTAGTAGGTGTTACACTCTTTATATGAAATGGTGAATATGTAGTCTTTTTAGGCTCTTAGATTCTAAGTAGAGAAGTATAAACTGGAGTGTGATTGTTATGATTTAAAATTTGAGAATACATAAACTATTTTTCTAATGTCATACCCTCATATCAAAGATATTTTAAAGATTCATAAGAATGATGAATTATTTTATCTTTTAAGGATGTATAGGACCCCTATAAAAAATATAATGTTTCTCTAACTTTTTTGGTTGATACATCAATTAGTGCATGTTAGATGTAAATCGCAATATATATTCATAAACATGTTTAGTTATGCCTTAGTAAAAATATGGGAGACACTCAAATGTATCATTTGGTCCTTTATTATTGATATATCATGATAAAAAGGCCTCTCTCAACTTAATATATGCATGTAGATAGCCACTAGGAAGTTTGTATAAATAAATAAAAGCATGATAGGGAAATTTCTAAGAAAAATTCTATCTTTAGAATTATATTTCCCAAGAGAATATATAAAGTAATTAAGATACAAAAAGGGATCAACATACCCATAAAATAAGTAAAAATTAGGTATTGTCAAATCATAGGGGGAAAGTGAGTAATGGATATTATGTAATATAGGTTGGCCAAACACAAAATTATAATTAGCCTGAGAATTGGATGCAATAGACTCTAAATATAAAACTTGTACTTTGATTTATAGTTATCCTATTACATGCATCATAGCTAGTATCACTTGGGAAGGCACACAAAGATTCACAAAGGGTTCATTCAAGGGTTAAATCTTATCATTGATACTAAACATGGGAATATTATTGGATATGGGTTTTGAAGACACACAATGATCATAAAGATCAGAAGGTGAAGGAATGTAAATACACTCCCTAGAGGGATATCTATGGGAATCATGGGTATTATCTACTTCATTAACAATATTCATGATTTATATAATAAAATTAATATTTTACAAAACATGTGCTTTAAAATTTTCACAATACATTCCTTAAAAAAATTTCTATCACTAGAAATAGAATTTTCATCTTTCACATTCAACATAATTTATTTCACCAAAGTTATAGCACTTGAATCCATTTCATTAATATAAACCATGATGCTTTTTAGGCAAGGCATAAATTATAGGTCAAAAATTAGAAATAAAACCCTAAGATGGAATGGGAAGAATAAAATACAAAAAATAAAACTAAAAAATGAATTAAAAGCAACAAACCTTAATGGGAATGATAACAATAAATTGGATGTATAAGTATCAAATTAACCAAACAATTTTAACTAAAAGTGGATTAGGACTAAATATTCTAAGCACAAAAACATAAAATATGTGCATAAAGGATTTTTAACAATATGATAGTCCAAAAAAACAAATAATCTACCTTTTTACCATCAATAGGAACAAACAAAATAATAATAAAGTAAATACAAGATAAACTATGCGTTTTAAGAGTAAAAGACTAAATCTAACACACTTGGATATAATAATAATATTTTGTGATTGGATCTAGGTTGTGTAGGTTTATATGTATCTCTATGTCAAATTTAGAACTCAAATTCTAAGGAATGGATTTGGTAGCTTTGTACTACTGAATATACCATGGGTGGATTCAATGGTCTACCAAATTTCCCTTCTGTGCTCACCAAATGTTTTTTTGGGAGTCGAATCTATACTACAATCAATTTATTATTTTAATTTTTTCTTACAAGTGTGCAAAGTGATGTCCTACAATCCCACGTATTCACTTTATATAAATTATAGGTAGAATTTTATGAATTATCTTGTTTCATATTCTTTACCTAATTTAGAAAAAAATATTATAAAAATAAAAATTAAAGGGCTAACAGGGTAAAAAAACCATCAAGGATATGTAGATACGTATCCCACACCCTTGGAATGAGATCCAATGTAGTTCTAGTACTATTGAATTCATATTTAGAGTAAGAGAATTCATCTTCTCTTCTTAGGTGGAGATGTAATTACATGTACATTTACCTATCCTTATTTTGGTACATAATATAGATAATACTTTATATGTAGTCCATATAAGGAAAAACTAAGCCTTTAGAGTGTGCTTAGACTAATTTTCCTTGAATTCCCTCTTAAAAACTTATTATTGAAATTCCTCTAGGATGCCTTGTATATTAAACCTCATCAAATTATAATTAGGGACCTATTGGCATGTAATTTAACCCAAGAAAAGATAAAGAAGGTGAGAAACAAGCCACACAATTAAAATAAAAGGGAAGGGAACTAAGGCTCTGTTTACCCTATTTTTAAATTAATGTGAATCATAATAGGATAAACAAGATTGATTAAATTAGATTGTAATATAAATAATTCAAGCATAAATATAAATGTACCATATTGAAATTGACTTGATAATGAAATTTTATATTTATGGAAATTACATCAAAAAATAAGATACTTAGCTTCACTATCTAACAGCTTGACTGTTGGTATGGAAATTGACTAGAATAAGGCATGTGATTCATCTAGATCTAGAATTGGGTCTCTTTGTGTATAAAGTTAGTATTGTAAATCTAGGGAGGATTCTTCAAACACAAGTGACCTTAGGATGATGTTATTGTCTTGTGGGTTTTTGGCTTTATGTGACTATACAATGTAATGCACCTACCTATAATGTCTTTTTATGTGAAACAATGACCCTTGATTATGTGTGAAAATTGAGAGATTAGTTTGTTTGTCCTTAAAACCCTAGGTAAAATTGTGAGGGATAAAAACCTATAAAATGTGAATAAATTTAAATAGGTTAAGTTGACCTCAATCAGCCCCTTATTGATTCACCACTTCCTATGTATCCAATACTATGAAGATGGAAGTCAATACACATATAGTTTTTCCCCTTAATGTGATCATAAAATTATGATCTTTCACTATATGAACACATTTATAAATATAGATTTGATCTTGACAATGTTGACTCTTGACCTATCTTGGTGTGCTTCAAACTTGGTTGATGATTGATCTTAGATATTGATTTTAAATTTGGGAAGAATGGGGCATATTTTCTTAATATACAATAGTGTATATATGCTTGATAGATATGTTCTAGATGATCCAAAACTTAACCTCAATTTACATTTCAATACATTCAGTTGGATAATTTTCCATATCTTGTTAGGTTAATGGGCCAATATATGGGAATGATTTGATTTTTTAAAATAGTTGCTTCTAGGTGAATAATGGTAACATCAAACTTAGGATAGTTACATCAATGTTACCATATGAATCTAACATTAATGTCCATGAAACATGAATGAAAATGTGGTGATTTAGAAATATCAGAGTAGGATATTCAACTTATTTAGTAGGGATTGAGAGGTTAATATAGGTTACTAATAGAAACTTAGGATATATTGGACTCATAGCTAGTATTCACATGTGTGGAAAAGATGAATAATATTTGTTTGGAGATTCACAAGTCATGTAGGAAAAGTGTGGATCAAGAATCTCATTTCCAAGTTTCAAATACCATATTTTAGTATCTACAAACGCTCCATTATTTTTTAGAATTACAATAAATGTAAATATTAAATTAAAAGAATAAAGATATACCTAAGTGTATATAACACACTTTATATTTAGGAGAAAGATCCAAATGTGTAACTTACTCCAAGCAATACATGAAATGATAATATATTAATTAATGCCCATAGAATGATATTTAAAATCTAAACTATACTTGAAATTTGAAATATCAAGGAAGGAGTACACTTATATGTGAGTAAATTATGTTGCATTGTAACTTTTAGGAGATGCTTCCTTATTGAATCATTGGATAATTGTGATTCCTAATTTAAGCACTTAAAAAAAATGGTGAAATTGATGGTGAGTAGTCTCCAATTTAAAATTTAATTAAGGTAAGGTGTCACATCTTGATTTCTCTCTAAGTTGAAAAAATTGTTTGATCTATGGATTATAATGGTTGATTAACTAATGTTTGATTGAGATTTATTTTATATACTAATTATTGGACAATTATGTGTTTCTTAATTTACATGATTAGTTTGCTATGAGTTATCAATACTTGTACATTATGATCATTTTATTAATTATATAATATTATTTTTTTTGGATATAATGATGTTTTGGGCTAACTACCTTCATTATTGTGAGGTGGATGTGGGATAGATTCATCCCTCAGAGTGTGACCAAAAAATAACATAATTATAAAGGTTTGTTTAGATGGAGACACTAGGGTACAATTGAGAATGAACCAAGGAACCCATGCACACACCACAATAATATTTAGTGTTTCATGATTAATTTGTTGGTAGATAGTTGTTGTATGATTTGTTTTCTATTTGAATGAGTATTGTGATATTTTATGTTCTCAAATCATTTTATACAATTACATGATTTCACTAATCTCATTTATTTTGATAATCATGTTGATTTGTTTGAATGATTTCACTAATGTTTTGGTCATATGTTGTTTATCTTATATGATGTAATTGCTTGGTTGAATGAGTGAATTTGTATATATTTTTACTTACCTCATTACCTTATTGGGTATAACTGTGTAGTATAATGATATGATGTAACGTATGCATTGCTATAAAAAGTATATGTATATCCTAATGTTAAAAGATATCGATAATATTATTTGAAAATGTCATTGTATTTGATTTAGTGTTAACTAAAGGCTAAATATTCATAATAAATATATTAGACATTGATTATATTGTTAAAGGATTTATGAAAATCACTGTGTTAGCATAATGTTTGTTTTTGGATGTCTTAGTAACTATTAACAATAGTCTTTAAAGTTCAAATTCGTATTAACGATGCTATATAGTCATTATTTTATTTGAATAGTCGACAATCAACTTTGCATGGAATAATAATGATTATTGAATAGTCAATATTGACATTTCATGGAAACATATTGGTAATCAACTTGTTAAAGGTCAAAATTGCATGGAATAACATGGGGATTTTAACTTGTCACTTATTTGGTTTGGATTATCAGTTTGTGAAGTTGATGATTAGAATTGTTTAAATCAATGGCATGAGAATATTATTTAGATTATATAATGATTATTTTATTGAGTTTTTTGGAAGTTTTGAGATGATTAGGGTTTCTAATCACTTGTTGACTCTAGGTTAACCATCATTTTATAAAAATCACAATAGTAAACAAAAAGAGAAGGAGATAATTTGAGTAAAGAAAGGAGTATAAACTGCTTTCTTGGCATAATTATCAAGTCACTTTTGTACTTAAATTTATTTTTTGTAATGATAGATGGATTTTTAATGGAAATGGTTACTACATTTGCATTTTTTTGAAATCTTATGACAGGTTTTAAAATGATTGTATGTAGGGCCCTGTGAAAGGCTCGATCTCCACAAAACCCTATATCCAACCCAGGGTAACTTAAGGGAATTGTAGGAATTGCCATGGTTATTTTAGCTTTAATTAAGCTCTATCTTAAACTCCTTTTCAATTCAAAAATCTCGATTACACTATGAAAATAATTATTTCTTGATGGGTATATATGATTTGGTTCGAGCTAGTTTGTTGTCAAACTAGTTATGATATATATTCATTAAGGTATTTAAAAATAAATTAGATTGAAATTATGGGATTGTATGAGGGCTCAACTATGTAAACCTATTTGTATTTTTGGGTTTAAAAGTATGGGTTATTTATACAAAATGGATTATATATATATATATATATATATATATATATATATATATATATATATATATATATATACACTTAGATTGAACCGATAAGACACACACACATATACTTATATTTTTGAAACTTAGGGCTTTTAAAGGAAACTATATGAGTTAAAAATGACCAGCTGTAGGATACCATATATATGAATTCAAAGTTTGGTTTTGAATGGATTTATGTTGCTTTTGTTTTCAAAGTGAATTTATCTCATTTTAAACCCAAATTATAGTAGAATATGTTGTGAATCTTGTAACCTGCATATTTATTTATATATGGAATTGGGAACAAAATGGTAGAAGCCATAACAAAAATAGGTTGGGTATGGGTAGGTTGATGATTGAATTATTTGTTTGTGCACTTAGTTGTATGCATAGATATATACGCAAAGGCTAATGTGGATATGATAAAATTAAGATTTCAATTGATTTCATTATATTGAACTATGTAAGTGTTTAACTTGACTATTTATTATTTTGTATATTTAGATTAGTTTATAATTTGAAAAATAAATTTGTATAGTTGGTAACATGGATGGGTATGCATTTTTATATGTTTTGTGTATGAAGAGGTTTATATGGTCAAATATGTGTTGTTATATCAAAAAACCCGAATTGGGCATAGTTGATCGAGTGTGTATTTCATCATATGTATTTAACTTAAATATTAATTTTAATTGATGGATTTTAGTAATGTGATTAAATGGAAATGGTATAAATGGTTGGATGTATTCAATGTGTGAATCATATGAAATTTGGTATGTTTTAATGAAACAAGTATATGTAGATTTATTTGGTTTATAAAAGGAGCTATGGGACTATTTTGTTAGCTAGATGTACACATTACTTATACAAAATAATCGAAGTCATGGGCAATGGATGTCTTCTTAGAATATACTATATACAATAAAGTATTTACACTGTGTTGAATTTGTACTTAGAGAGTTATAAAAATATACATATACATGGTGTAACATACATGGTTATTAACTATGTTATAAATCTAGTTATATATATATATATATATATATATATATATATATATATATATATATATATATAATTGTGTTATGTTTGAAAACACTATTATCATAATAATGTGAATGTGGTGCTTGTATATATTTTAATGTTGTATGAAATCATAAAGATAATGTATTTAAGAGTTTTAAATATAAAGCATATTATGATGTTTTGGACTATCTTTTGTTTTATATGTGAAATATAAACAAATATATAATCCTATGTTATAATGATTATTTTGAGGATGAAATAACATTTTAAGTTACTTAGGATTAGAGTAATTGGTTGTCTAGATAATTCAATACCCAGATGGTATGTTTAGGATTTTTTTTAATATGCTTATTATTTTGTAATAAACTAGATTTATGGATTCATTGCATTTCATTTGATGGACTAAATGAATATATTTGATATATTTGTACTTAATATATTTTTATTAGCTAATTTTTTTTTTTTGAATGAATCTTTTGGTTTTATATTATTATATGTTTTTAACTAAATCTCGCATTCATGACACTAAATAAGCAATAGACAGATTCCATTAGATGGATTAATTAGTGCCATAAATGCAATATAAAGTGTAATCGAATTGAGTGTTGTGTATGAATTTGACTAATTCTAAAGATTATTAATTATTGAAAACTTTGGTTAAAGTAATGTTTTAATTAAACATTTTCATTTCATATGTTAATATAAGTTTCATATTTGTGAAATATTATATTAGATCAAATATCTTTATGATACACATTATTTATTAGATATCTTCAACACAGAGATTTTGATTTGTTACTCTTGATTCTCATACCATCATTATCTATCCATCTATGAAAGGAGGATCATCCCATTATTGAGAAATAGTGTGGTGGATCTATGGTTAGTGGTTGGTGTGAAAAAGAGCTTGGATGATGCTCTCCCTCTTAGTTGGAGTACTATATTAGGGACTATATTTGAGATTATAGATTGATAATTGAGTCTTAGAGACTCTGCTCCATGGAGCTTTGTATCATGTTTTATTATATGAGATATTATTATGTATTTCTGAAAATTGTAATATTTATTCATTATACTTATATAGTAGTGATTGTAATGTTGTATCATCAGTGGCTGAATTTATATTATTTCATTTATGATTAGATGCAATATTTATTATATAATCAACATTATTCATGATTTTTATGTCTGTTAATGGTGATCATTAGTTAAGTATATTATCTATAAACATTATGGTTAATTGAATGAATGTAGTTATTTAAAGATCACTAATTATATTTTTTATGGTAAAATATATATGATGAATATGTGTAATTAATTTTACAAAAATTATTATATTTTGTTAAAATCTAGTGGGGTTGTTACCTTGTGGTATCAGAGTTGAGGCTCAAACTCTAGGACTTAATGTGTTTACTAATGCACACTTATTATCCTGATAAGCTAGAAGAATAATAGTGTGTGAAAGACTAGGAGGTGAGGGTATTTTGAATACAAAACCCATTTTTCATCCAAATTAATTTGCCATTGAGTAAGTTACAATGTTGGACCAAATTCTCACAACCATGTAAGAGACTAGGGATTTAATCATGACCCTAGAATAGGAAGTCCATAGATATGAAGAGGAAACTACTTAAGAAGAACATAAAGAACATCATAATGATTAAGAGTATCTTTAAGATTAGAGGCATGAGGAAGTGCCACAAGATGTAAGAGCTTGAGTAGCTATAGAGTTGGCATGGGATGAAAAAGGTAAATCCATCCAAGTTTGATGGAACTATTTTAGAAAATGGAACTAAAGTATGGATAAAAGAAATGGAGAAATATTTTGAGATTAAAAGTTATCTAAAGTCATAAAAGTAGTATGGGGAGATTATCAGCTTGTTGGTGAAGCATTAACATGGTGGGTAAATAAGAAGCTTGAGATAATCTTCGACTCAACACCACCACTTGGGAATAGTTTATGACACTATTTAGGTCAAGATGGCTTCCATAGTTATATTTTGATAAAAATATTATGGCTTTTTAAAATCTTAAGCAAGGGAATTTATCAGTGAATGAATATTAGGAAAAATTTACCAAGCTTCTTAAATATGCACCTTAGTATCAGGTGGATGAGAGGTTTAAAATTAAAAAAATCATCATGGGATTAAAACCTCGAATTAGTTGTGAAGTAGATGTGCATGATCCATATACCATGGATTAGGTGTTTGAGAAGGTAGTCAAGTATGAATATAAATTGGAATCTCTGGCCCAAGTTAGAGATAAGTTCAAAAATAAATTTAGAAGTTCTAAACTAGATTTCAAAAAGAAGAACTAGAAACAAGGAGTGGAGACTCCAAGGGTCAGTTCAAGAATTAGAATGCCAAGTTCAATAATGGTTTAGGGAATAAGAAACCTAGTAATGGTTTCAAAGATGGTTTCAAGGGAAACTAATAGTCTAAGAAGAAAGGACAAGTTTGAAGTTGATTCATATGTGGAGGTGACCATTTTTCTTGAGAATGTCCTCAAGATAAGTTGAAAAATAAGGGCTCAACTTCTCAACAAGGTACATTCTAGCAATAGATTTAAGTAATTGTTGATAATCATCAGGTTGAGTATTAAGCTTTGTACATAAAAATGTCAAGGATTTTATTTGATCATCCAATTTATATTTTGATTGACATGACAACTAAAAAATGTTTGATTCATCCTAGAATGCTTAGTAGATTATCTAGAAAATCTAGAGTTATGTAAAATACATGGTTGATACAATATGAAAATGAGTTAAAGGTCAAAGTTGACAAGTGTTTAGTCGAAGCTAAAATTAGGTTATTTGAGCTCACTACAGTAACAGATCTTTTTTTTGAAATGTTGGGATCATATGATGTGATCCTAAGAGTCAATTGGCATGTGAATCATAAAACCAAGGTTGACTATTTTATGAATAAGGTTGAGTGTCAAGATGATTTTAAAAATTAGACATAACTTTAGGGTGAGAAAAGGGAGTTGAAGCTAAGGTAGATTTCTATAATTCAACTCAAGAAAGCTCAAAATAAGGGACAATAGACATTTATCATTAAGATAAATGAAATGGAAGAATCTAAGGAACCATCATTGAATATTATCATTTTTTGAGAAACTGTTATAACATGTTTCCATAAGAATTACCAGGATTGCCACCTAAGCATAAGTTTGATTTCTTGATTGATATCATACCTAGATCATAATGTAGTCTAAGGCACCATACATAATGACAACTAATGAATTAGTTGAGTTAAATTCACAACTTCAGGATGTGTTATCAAAAGGACTGATTAGACCAAGTGTGTCACCATAGGGTACAATAGTTATCTTTGTCAAGAAAAAGGATGGTACTATTTTCATATGTGTAAATTATAGAATGTTGAATAAAACAATGATCAAGAACAAATATTATTTTCTACATGTTGATGATCTCTTTGATCAAATATGAGGAATAATAATATTTTCTAAGATTGATCTTAGAGTAGGGTATCATCAGTTGAGGATCTATAAAGAGGATATTTCAAAAATAACATTCAAGACTTGATATGGGCACTTTGAGTTCATAATGTTGCCATTTGGATTGACAAATGCTCTAGCATCATTTTATGAATTTTATAAACTATGTGTTTAGAGATTACCTATATCCTTTTGTTTTGGTCTTTCTAGATGACATACTCATTTATTCCAAAGATGAGGAAGAACACCTACAACATTTAGAATTGGTTTTGTTGTGTTTGTGAAGGCGCAAGTTGTATGGAAGTTATTCAAGTGTGATATTTTAAAAAAAAAAGTGAAATATTTAAGATATATTATCTCTACAAATGCTATTTTAGCAGATCCAACAAAGATAAGAGCCATAATGGAGTGGCTAGAACCAAAGAATGTGCATTAGATAAGAAGTTTCATGGGATTAGCGGGCTATTATAGGAAATTCATTTCAATTTTTTCTAAAATAACTAATCCAATTACCTCTTTTAAGTGAAATAATCAGAGTTTTGTTTGGTTAGATAAGTGTGAGACAACCTTTTAAGAATTGAAAAGGAGGATTTCTTTAGCACCAGTGCTAAGAGTTCTTAATCCTAATGGTCAATTCTCAATGATCATCGATGCATCTACGGATGGACTTAGAGGATTTATTATGAAAGATGGCTTAGTGGAAGCATATGAGTCTAGGAAAATAAAGCCATATGAGATCAATTGTGCCCCTCATGAGCTAGAACTTGTGATAATTATACACACTTTACAATGTTTGGAGGCATTATCTATTGCTAAAATTGTTAAGACTGATAAATTAGGACTCAAGTACATCTTCACCGAATTGAATCTGAATACTTATCAAATATGATGGTTAGAGTTATTATCTGATTATGATTTTAATATTAATTGTATCAAAGACAAGGAGAATAAAGTAGCTGATGTTCTAAGCCATATGATGTACATAACAATTGTGGTGACTATCAGGAGTACTTTATGAGCTTAATTAATCAAATTATTTCTAGGAAATGAATTCTATGATCAGGTCAAGAAAGCATTGTCTATAAATTTTCAAAATTCTAAGTATAATGGATTCAAGATAGAGAGTGATGACCTTTTAAAATACAATCATAGGATGTATGTGCTTGTTAGAGTGAATTTGAGGTGCATAATGCTAAAAGAACTGCATAATGCCCCATTTTAAGGACATCCAGGAGTAACCAAGCTCATGATTTAACTTAGACCACTCTATTTTTAGAAAGGATTCAAGAGAGATGCAATAGATTTTGTCTCATTATTTGAAATGTTAGAGTGTGAAAGTTGAACATGTGCATCCAAATATATTTCTATATCCACAAGATATACTAAAATAGAAGTGGTAAGTGATTAGTATGGAATTCATCCAAGGATTTCCATTTTCATGGAATCAACATGACATGATCTTAGTTATAATTGATAAACTGACCAAGGTAGCCCACTTCATAGCGAGCAACTTGACAGATGATGCACCTATGATTATGAAGAGATTCAAGAAGTGTATCGATTACATAGTTTTATAGAGAAGATCATTTTAGATCTAGATCTAAGAATGAATTTTATATTTTGGTTGACTCTAAATTTAGCTCTAGGTACACAATTGAATTTCAACACTGCTTATCACCTACAAACTAATGGTTAGATAGAGTGAGTTAACTAGTTTAAAAAAATCTTCATTTGTATTGCATGAATCAATAATACAAGTGGGAGAAGTATCTTTTATTGGTTGATTTTAATTACAAAAAATCATACCAATCAACATTGAAGATGGCTCTATTTGAGGCATTATATGGAATGAGGTGTAGAACACCAATTAGTTAGGATAGGTTAAAAGATAGGGTAGTCTTTAGACCTAATATGCTCTCAGAAATGGAAGAACAAGTCAGGATAATCAGACAGAGGTTGGTTGAGGCCAATGATAGATAACAAATTTATGCTAATCTAAATAGAATAGCTAGGTAGTTTTATATAGGTGATAAAGTGTTTTTGTAGGTTAAGCCTTAAAAAAGCTCCATTAAATTTAGGAAGTCAATAAAACTTTCATCAAGATATGTGGGAACCTTCAATGTTCTATAAGTGGTCAATCCTGTAGTGTATAGGCTTGCATTTCCACCATCTCTAACTCTTTTTATAATGTCTTCCATGTTTCTTATCTTTAGATGGATGTTGTTGATCCTTCACGTGTGTTGGATTAGAATGCTTTGTAGGTTTTGGACCCTAGAGTGGTCATGGTAAACCAATCAGAGTAATTGATACTCATAAACTCAATTTGTGTAATAGAGAAGTGTTATAGTAAAAGGTCCAGTGGGACCAATATTCTAAAGATAGTGCCACTTAGAAAGACTATGATAAGTTTTACAGGGTGTTTCTACATTTGTTTACTTTATTTGCACTTGTATATTATATTATTTTTTATTGGAAAATATTTTAAATTCAAAATTTGTGTTTGAATCAATGTCATCAGGATGATGACCAACTTTAGGGGGAAGGGTGTCACATCTTGATTTATCTATAAGCTAAAAAACTTATTTGATACATGGATTATTATGGTTGATACGTTGATTAATTAATGTTTTATTAAAATTTATGTTATATGTTAATTATGGGATAGTTATATATTGCTTAATTTACATGATTAATTTGCTATAAGTTATCAGTACTTCTATATTATGTACATTATGTTAATGTATTTTAATCATACAACATTATTTTATGGATATAATGATGTTTCAGACTAACTACCTTTATTATTGTGAGATGGATGTAGGACAAATTCATCTCTTAGAGTGTGATAGAGGGAGAGCATCATCAAAAAGGGTTGTTTAGATGGAGATGTTTGGGGATGAAAGAGAATGAACCCAAAAACCCATGCACACACCACAATGGTATTTAGTGTTTCATGATTAATTTTTAGGTAGATAGTTATTGTATGTTTTATTTTCCGTTTCAATGATTGTTGTGATCTTTCATGTTCTCAGATCATTTTATATGATTATGTGATTTCACTAATCTAGTTGCTTTTGATAATCATGCTGATTTATTTGAATGATTTCACTAATTTTGTGGTCATACGTAGCTTATCTTATATGATTTTATTGTTTGGTTGAATGAGTGAATTCATATATGTTTTTACTTACCTCACTGCCTTATTAGGTATAACTGTGTAGTATAACGATATGATGCAATGCATGCATTGATATAAAAGGTATAGATAGATTCCATTATTATTATTTGATCTATAGGATTAAGGTAATAATAATTAAAATATTATTATTATAATATATGTATATCCTAATGTCAAAAGATATCGATAACATTATTTAAAAATATCATTGTATTTGATTTAGTGTTAACCAAAGGTTAAATATTCATAATATATATATTAGACATTGATTACATTGTTAAATGATTTATGAAAATCATTGTGTTAGCATAATGTTTATTTATGAATGTCTTGGTAATTAT
This sequence comes from Torreya grandis, assembly GCA_037957365.1. Classification (NCBI taxonomy): domain Eukaryota; kingdom Viridiplantae; phylum Streptophyta; class Pinopsida; order Cupressales; family Taxaceae; genus Torreya; species Torreya grandis. Next base: position 1,276,051 of record JARHVA010000548.1, on the reverse strand, counting down.
TAACAATAGTCTTTGAAATTCATATTTGTATTAATCATGCTATATAGTCATTATTTTATTTGAGTAGTTGACAATCAACTTTGCATGGAATAATATTGATGTTTAAATAGTCGATATTCACATTACATGGAAGGATATTGGTAATTGACTTGTCATAGGATGATATTGCATGGAATAACATGGGGATTATGACTTGTCATTTATTTGGTTTGGATAGTCAGTTTTGTGAAGTCAATGATTGGAATTGTTTAAGTCAATGGCATGAAAATATTATTTAGATTATATAATGATAATTTTATTGAGTATTTTGGAAGTTTTAAGATAATTAGGGTTTATAATCACTCATTTAATCTAGGTTAACCATAATTTTACAAAAATCATGATGGAGCTTGGTTGTTGGCTGCATGGTGGTAGACTGTAGCATAGTGGGAGTTCTGTTGAACTATTTTTGCATGCATGTTTTTGGTCAGTTAGGTTTGCCATTAATGGAGGATAAGGTGGTGGAAAGTAAGTTGATAAAGAGGAATAAAAGAAAGGGATATAAGTATTTGAGGCAAAAGATAACACATGACATATAGAGGATATTATATAAAAAGAGAATAAGGAAATAGTTTGAGTGAAGGAAGGAGTATAAACAAGTTTTTTGACATAATTGTTAGGTTAGTTTTGTACATAAATTTATTGTATGTAATGATTGAGGGATTTTGAATGAAAATGGTTACTAAGTTTCCTTTGTTTTGAAATGTTATGACAATTTTTAGAAGGGTTTTATATAGGATTATGTGGAAACCTCAGCCTCCATAGAACCCTACATCCAACCTATAGAGAGGATTACAAAGCAAGTTAGTCAAACATTAGTCCATAAATAATAAAACATGCATAAATAAATAACTAACCAAGCCTATCTATTCCTATGGGAATTTCAAAGGACAGTAAGAAACAAATGAAAGAAATCAACATCATATTACCTTCTCAAATGGATTCACCATAGCCATGTGTCTCAAAATCATGTTCTCACTTGATCAAGCATCCTTGTCTTTGTCAACAATGGTGTTAAGCTCCTCCAGTGTCTCAAGAACACTCAATAAAACCTAGACTCATGATTCCAAATCACTAAACTAGCTTATCAATGAAGCTTGCAAACAAAATTAATGACCAAATGCAAAGGATTGTGGAAAGAATTTAACATTATAACTTTACAATATTCAATATTTTTTATTCATGTCCATGGCCTCTCTATTTATAGATTTTTGAGATTGGTCAAGATCAACCATGACCGTCCATCTCAAGATTTAGATGTGTGGCCATGGATAATCCTAATATTTGGAATTAAATCCATAATTATCTTCATCATGACCTTGGAAAAAGGGGCATTGAAGAGGCATGGGAGGTATTAACTAGGCATGGGTGACCCATAATCTTAATATTTGTGGCATTTATGGCCTAGAGATGTCTTTCCAAGAAATGATGTCACATGATGATGCAATTAATAAGAATCAATTTTCAAAATGAAATATTCAACAACTCTCATAGAAAATCCACTTAAGCTTTTGATTTGGATTAATTAGCCTTAAACAAGGTTAATCAACATTTGTGTAATTATTTGAAAATTGGCCCTCAATTAATCAAAATGATCAGAAAGTCATATTACTAAGTTGTAATTTGAATCATAAAGAATTAGAAGGTGATGTTAGATGTGCCAGAACCATATTTCCATTTAGGATGTTTCTAACACAAAATAATAAAGGTACATTACATGTATCAATGAATTTAGGAGGAAAAGTGATCCATAACATAAAAGGTGAAATCATCATTTTGACTCAAAATGAATTGATCAAATTTAGCTGGCCCATAAATTACATTACCCCATTTAGGGATACTTTGACCTAAATTGTCACTTGTAAATGACAAGTTCAAACTATTTAACGTGCTTTATAGATTTTGACCTAAAATGTGCATTTGAGTATTATTTGAATAAAATTGACAATTTCAACACAAATGGTGTTAGGAATTGGATGTCTACATTTTAACCCTATTTGAGAAGGCATATCAAGATATTCAAGTGAAGAAAAACCTTTTCAAAGAAAGGAGTTGTCAAGAATAAATTGGAACAAACCTATGATTCCCCCTTGAGAGGACATACTAGGATGAAAGAAAAGGATGAACTCTCAAAAAGAGAGAATGTGAGAGATTAAACCATAGAATATATCACATCTAGATGAGTTAATGCTTGCACACATGATTACCATCAATGATCAAAATATAATTAGAGGTATAATAGGCCCCAAAGACAAGGGGAATGGAAAAGATACAATACATAAATGTAAGGGACACACTGTAAACGTACCCAATTTGAGAGTACAAGTTGTGTGCTTATGACATTGATCAATCTCGAGACAAGCTACACACTAAATATTACCATCATGGGCTTTAATGTGAAGAGCTTGGAATTAGAGGAAAAGAGAGAATGTTTTGCTTTAGGAAGGGAAGCACCACTAGAATGGGGTCTTTAAAGAGAATATAATAAGTACTCTAGTAGAGTAGATTTGATTGTGATAAAATAGTTTTGCCCCAGTAGGGCGAATATTGATCATTGATAAAGAATAAATAATGATTTGGCCCTATAGATATGATTTAATTCAGACATGGTTCAGATGTTGGAACCCAACATGGGAAATTGGCAAGCAAAAATAGCTAAAGGATATAACCAAAAAGATAGGTTAAAGTTAGCAGGCACAAACATACATGCAATTATGTAATGGCTTAGAAAGCCATATAAAATGAAGCATATGAGAATGCACAAAGTAATGAGAGAGATGAAAAGAATAATGGAGATAGCCAAGTTGACCTCAATAAAAATTGAGCACTGTTTACATAGTTCCATGGACTCATGTTCCAACATGAACTTTAAGTCAATGTAGTTCACCCAAGTTTGGGAGAGAATGGAATGAGAAATAATGAAAAATGACCAAGAATTGATTAGACTCACAATGTATTAAAAATATGCATATCTAAGCATAGACAAAGAAGCCTAAAATTCATGCTACCTATAAGCCTAATTCCATATCATGAGCCTAGGTTTTGCAAAGTTTTCTTGAGAATCATTCATCAAAGCTGATGTTGACATTAAGACCGTGAGACCTGAGCACAAATTGCTTACTATAGAAAAAGAAATTAGGCATCATAATTATGAATAACTTAGAAAGACATAAAATTTTAATTGCGTTGAGCCAGTTTAAATGTGAATATCTATAACTAAGAATAATGTTAAAATAATGACCAAAACTAGAGTTATAGTGATTTATATTTGAACAAAAAATCAAAAGACAAAGAAAAAGATAAACATAAATGAACCTAACTTGAAATCAAGATATGATCTATCAAGACTTAAGTAGGAACAAAAATGTTTAAAAATAAAAGGCAAGAACATCTTAATGATATGAGACTAAGATATGAATAATCAAGATCCATGTGGACCATTAAGGCATTCTTGAACACAAAAGAAAAAAGAAAAATCAAATAGGAAAAAATAAGACACCAACAACAATCAAATAGACCCTATAGATCAACGCTCAAACAATGTGGGATAAGATGAAATGAACTAGTGTTTCTGTGCTTGCAAAATGACAAGAGCATAGGAAAGGGGTGACCGAGTTAACCTCAATAAAAATTGAACACTACCTATATAGTCCTTAAGGACCTCAAGTCGATGTAGTTCAAATAGCATGGTTCATGGATCTCAATGGTATAATAAGGCCTAAAAAGGGTGTATAGGGTTTTCCCCAAGAGACAAGGCATGCTAATGGAAAATGGGTGAATGGTAGATGAAAAATGGTTTCGTTACTCTTACTAACATGGAGATGCATGTCCTAGTCAATATGTGAGACACCAAAAATGATCAGCTATATAAGTTTTTATCCAACACCCCGCCAAGGTAATTGCTCTATTAAGAACTTATTGCTGATTTGGATCTCTATAATGTGTTCATGATGGTAAATAATGGTAGGATAAATGAGATAAGTGGGTAATAAATAGGTGGGTGATAATGGAATGCATAATGAATGAGAAACAAATAAAGATCAAGACTTTTAGTCACACATAATGTTGTTGATGCCATATTTGACATAATTTTGGTTGTGGCAGGGTCGAAGACCTCTAAAGATGATCTTGATAGGACCATCAAATTGTTATGTTGCTTGATCTTGAGAGTAGATACCATATGATTATGCTATAGATTAGAAGCTATTTTGATTTGATCTTTGATATTATCTTTAGTAAATAATGATTAACTTTTGTGCTTAGCTATTGGTGCCTCGATGAGGTTTTCACCAATGAATTTGTTTTGATCATCCCATAGTGCCTCTGAGAAGGTTTCACAAAGAGATGTTAACATTTGAATTTGATTTTCTTCTAGTGCCTTCAAAAAGGTGTCACTAAAAGATGCTGATTTTTATCTTTGCTTATCCCCTAACACCTTTGAAAAGGTTTCACTAAGAAATTGTTCTTCTTCTAAATGAATGTGGTCTTGGTCCCTCTAATATTCTACAAATGATATGTCACCATGGATGTAGTTCAAAAAAGTGTGATTTATTCAGTCTTGATCAACACTTATAGGAGGTGGAATGTCAATATAATGGCTATGTTGGGTGGTAATAATGGGATGGTGAAAGGTAGCACAATCCTTGTAGAAGATATTAGGAGAAATTGTGTCGATGATAAAGTAATCATACTCAAAAAACTTAGAAGGATCACAAATATATTCAAATTGATCTTCAAAGAAATTGTAACCAATGTTGTAACAACCAATATTATAATCTATTTTTGACTCTAATTTTGAAGCAAAGGATTCTGAATCCAATGTCACAACTGATGTTGATTTTATTTTTGATGCTAAATATAATGTTAGTTCAAAAATAGAACATGACTCTAATATTGATTCTTCATCTTATATGGTTGTTTTGATAATGTTCTGTCAAATGCTAAATTTTTGACAAGTAATGCCCTGTGATGGCATAATGGGCTCAATAAAAATTAATTCATCTTGGAAGGGTTCAACATAGACTGACTCATCTAAGTGAATCCCTTCAAAAAGAGGGAACCGCTCAAGGGATGTATCAATAAAATCATGTCTATCAAAGTGAGACTCCTCAACAAGTGGGAAAATATCAAGAGACAACTCTATCGAGACTAGCTTGTCAAGGAGATGAGGCTCTTTAAAACTAGGTAACATATGAATAGGTAACTTATCATAGTTTATCTTATCAGAAATGGGTGTTTCATTAATAACATGTTGGTTTTGGTTCACAATTGGTTGCAAAAGATCAATTTTGAACACATTTTGACCCTCATAAGATGGATTTTGAAGAGGTAATGGTTCTTGTTTAGGCTCAAATATTGGCATAGAATTTCTAAAGTGGGGAACATTTGGTTTAGCAAGAATAATGGTTTGTGGTTCAATAATGGAATCTCAAAAGATTAGACTATTGAAGAAGGGATAAAAAACAATTGGTTTATCAAATGGAGGTTCTTCAACAATAGGTTCATCAAAAACTCATGATTGGGTAAGAATGGTAACAACTAGACGCTTCTTAGTTTGGTTTCTCATGCAAACCAAAAGAGGAGGTCCTAAAATGGTAATGAATGGATGCTTCTTAGTTTGTTTGCTTGTGCTAACCAAAGGATGAGGTATTAAAATGGTGATCTTGGTATGTTTTAGAGTTTGATTATTTACACAAGCCAAAGCATCCAAGTGTTCCTAATAAACCCAATCATTCTAATCGTGAGTTAAATCATAAGTTGGATCTTAACTGTGTTGCTATGACTAATTTTTGTGAGGTGGATAGAAATATGTCTCACAAGCCATATTGTCACCATAGGGGTCTTAACTAAAGTCATAAAAGTCATTTTGTGTGGTAATTCTATCATAAGTTGGATTATCCATGACTGCACCATAAGTGTGGCTAGATATATCTGCATTTAATGAAGAAAGCTTCAAAAATAGAAAGACTTAAAGTTTTACAAACTCTAAAAAGTGATGTTTAAAAGATAAAAGGTTTAACCTTGGTTGAAAGGGTGAATATACATCTCAAAAGTAGTTTGTGCCAAGATTTGGCATAAAACAGCCTAATGTCAAATGTCTAACATCAAAGGTTTTTGAAGAAAGGTTATGTTTTCCCAAATAAAGTCACAAAAAATGATGAGGATAGGCACTCAAACAAATAAAAAATCAATAGTGTTCAAAATTGGGTAATCATTTAACCGAAGTTATGCAACCCAAAAAAAAAGATCTATGTACCAACCCCATGAATTGAGGCCTAAATAGAAATCAATAAATGTTTGGATCCAAACTTGACAAGGTTAATTTAAAATGCAATGTTGAAGACTAGGATTGGACCAAACAAGCTAGACAAGAGCGGATAACATAACGATGCATAAAAAAGGTTTAAATGGTATACATGACATGGTTTGAAACAAATAGTTTTTGATATAATGGTAACAAGTTTTTGAAATAAATTGAGTAGTTTAACGATGTAAGCATGCTTGAATGATCTGGTCACTTTTTATGTTTCAAAGACTCAAAGGCAAAAAAGATTTGACGTGATTTGGGTAGCATAATGCCACCCTTCTTAATTAAAATACATGATTTTGACATATCTTATGAACAAATAAACAAGTTTTAATCTCAAAACACACCAAACAAAAATGACCAAAATATACTAAGTATAATCATACAAATCTTAACAAGGGTATGGCAAAATGGGGTTGACTAAACTAGAAAGCTTTCAAACATTTCTAGGGAAATAAATTGCACAATGACTTTCATGTCAAACAATACAAAATATAATCACATAAATTGGATGACCATGACAATGTCTAGTTGTAAAAAGGTCTAGTCCTTTTTACAACCACTACATCCTGCTATTCGCTCAGTGTAGTATGATGTCCAAATGCAGATACGTCCCATGTGCAACTCCAAAGGAGTAAAATGAAGTCAATGCTAGGAGATGAAACCCCAAGTCAAAGATTCCCTAAAGAACTCATGGGAGTTAATGACATCCCCCTCGTAAGCCAAGTTTTCATGAAAATAAAGAAAGCATAAAATAGAAAGACTTTAGGGTCATTTTCAAGATCACCCAAAATTTTACAAGTTTTTGGGGAGTGATTTAGATGAAATTATTTCTAAGCCTTGGACTAGGCTATTTTCATTCAGAATGACATTTTTGATTCCAAGGTTTCTCTAAAGGGGACAAATGGAAGAGCATACACACAACATTCCTCTTTTTTCTAAACAAAATCTAATTAAATAACTATTGTAAACAAAAATTGACAAGTGTGTTCAATTTTAAGCCCAAATGAAGTATTTGGTGGTATTCATTTGACCATAAACTGTAAAATAAAGTTAAAAAAGCAATTTACAAGAGTTTTAAAGGTCCAAATAAATATTTAAGAGTTGCAAAATAAACTTCTTCACGTGTTAGATGCATCTTGTCCCACTGGGTGTGCCAAGATGTAGAGAGGATTACAAAACAAGTTAGTCAAGCATTAGTCCATAAATAATGAAGCATGCATAAAGAACTAACTAACTAAGCCTATCTATTCCTATGGGAATTACAAAGGATAGAAAGAAACAAAAGAAAGAAATCAACATCATATGACCTTCCTAAATGGATTCACCATACCCATGTGGCTCAAAAGCATGTTCTCCCTTAATCAAGCATCCTTGTCTTTATCAACAATGATGATAAGCTCCTCCAATGTCTCAAGAAAACTCCATAAAACCTAGGCTCATGATTCCAAATCACTAAACTAGCCTATCAATGAAGCTTGCAAACAAATCAATGCCCAAATGCAAAATATTGTGAAAACAATTTAACATTATAGCTTTGTAATATTCAATCTTTTTTATTCATGTCCATGGCCTCTCTATTTATATATTTTTAAGATTGGTCAGGATCAACCATGACCATCCATCTCAAGATTGAGATTTGTGGCCATGGATAATCCTAATATTTGGAATTAAATCCATAATTATCTTCATCATGAGCTTGGAAGAAGGGGCATTGAAGAGGGATGGGAGGTATTAACTAGGAATAGGTGACCCATAATTCTGATATTTATGGTGTAGGGATATCTTCCCAAGAAATGATGTCACCTGATGATGTAGCTAATAGGAATCAATTTTCAAAAATAAATATTCAAAAACTCTCATGGAAAATCCACTTAAGTTCTTGATTTGGATTAATTAGCCTTAAACAAGGTTAATCAACATTTGTGCAATTATTTGAAAATTGGCCCTCAAATAATCAAAATGGTTAGAAAGTTATATTACTAAGTTGTAATTTGACTCAAGAAGAATTAAAAAGTGACGTTAGATGTGCTAAAATTATATTTCTATTTAGCATGTTTCCAACACAAAATAAAAAAGGTACATGGCATGTACCAATGAATTTAGGAAAAAAGAGTGATCTAGAGCACAAAAGGGGAAATCGTCATTTTGACTCAAAATTAATTGATCAAAGTTAGCTGGCCCATAAATTGCATTACCCCATTTAGGGATAATTTGACCTAAATTGGTACTTTTAAATGACAAGTTTAAACCATTTAGCGTGTTTTATAGATTTTGACCTAAAATGTGCATTTGAGTGCAATTTGAATAAGATTGACAATTTCACCACAAATGGTGTTAGGAATTGGATGTCTACATAACCTAGGGTAACCTGAGGGAATTGGGTATGGTGGTAGGAATTGACATGATTATTTTATCTTTAATTAAGCTATCTTAAACTCCTTTTCAATTCAAAAATCTCTATTAAACTATGGGAATGTTTATTTCTTGGTGGGTATATATGATTTGGCTCAAGATAGTTTGTTGTCAAACTAGTTGTGATATATATTCATTAAGGCATTTACAAATAAATTAAATTAAAATTATGGGATTGTATGAGGGATCGAATGTGTAAACCTATTTGGATTTTTGGGTTTAAAATTATGGGTTTTTATACAAAATGGACTATGTAGATATATACACACTTACATATATATATATATATATATATATATATATATATTGAACTGATAATATATATTATTAGTTCATACATAGACATACTGATAATAGATATATGTATTATCAATTCAATATGAGTATATATATATGTACTTAGATTGAATTGATAATATATATTATTATTTCATACATACATACATGTGTATGTATGTATCTGTTTGTGTGTGTGTGTGTGTGTGTGTACTTGTATTTTGGAAACCAAGGGATTTTGAAGGAAACAATATGAGTTAAAATTGACTAGCTGTAGGATACCGTATAGATGAATTTATACTTTGATTTTGAATGAATTTTTGTTACTTCAAATTTCAAAATGAATTTTGCTCATTTTAAACTCAGATTATAGTAGACTCTATTGTGAATCACGTAGCCTACCTATTTTTTTATATATAGAATTGAGAACAAAATGGTAGAAGCCATGACAAAAATAAGCTGGGTATGAGTAGGTAGATGAGAGAATTATTTGTTTGTGCACTCAACTATATGCATAGATATATATATGAAGGTTAATGTGGATATGACAAAATTAAGATTTCAATTGATTTCATTATATTGAACTATGTAAGTGTTTAGCTCGACCATGTATTATTATTGCATATTTAGATTAGTTTAAAATTTGAATAAGTGATTTTCATAGTTGAAAACATAGTTGGGTATGCATTTTTATATGTTTTATGCATGAAGAGGTTTATATGGTCAAATCTATGTTGTTATATCAGAAGCCCAAATTGGGCATAGTCGACTGAGTGTGTGATTCATCATATGCATTTAAGTTAAATGTTAATTTGAATCAATGGATTTTAGTAATGTGATTAAATGGAATTGGTATAAATGTTTAGATGTATACAATGTGTGAATCATATGAAATTCTATATGTTTTAATGAAACAAGTATATGGGGATTTATCTAGTTTGTAAAAGGAGTTATGAGGCTATTTTATTAACTGGATGTATACATTACGTATATAGAATACTTTAAATCATGGATAGTGGATGTCTTCTTAGAATATACCATATAAAATAAAGTATTTAGACTTTGTTGAATTCATACTTTGAGAGTTATAAAAAGATACAAATACATGGCTGTTAACTATGTTATGAACTGATTATTATTATACCATATATATATAAGTTCACAACTGTGTTGTGTTTGAAAACAATACTATCATAATAATGTGAGTGTGGTGCTTGTATATATTTTAATATTGTATGAAAATATTATGATAATGTATTTAAGAGTTTTAAATTTAAAGCATTTTATGATGTTTTGGATTGGATTTTGTTTTATATGTGGAATATAAACAAATATATAAGCCTATGTTATAATAATTATTTCGGGGATGAAATAGTATTATAAGTTACTTGGGATTAAATGAACTGGCAGTCTAGATAAATCAATACCCAGATGGTATGTTTATGACTATTTTTTATTATGTTTATTATTTTGTAATGAACTAGATGTTATGGATTCATTTAATTTCATTTGATGGACTAAATTAATGTATTTGATATATTTGTACTTAGAATATTTTTATTAGCTAAGGGAAATATCTTGAATGAATCTATTGGTTTTATATTATTATATATATTTTAATTGAATCTCACATTCATGACACTAAATAAGTAGTGGAAAGATTCCACTAGCTTAATTAACACCATCAATGCAATACGAGGTGTAATCCGTTTGAGTGGTGTGTATGAATTTGACTGATCCTAGAGATCATTGATTATTGAAAAATTTAGACAAAGTAATGTTTTAATTAAACATTGTTATTGCATATGTTGATATAGTTTTCATATTTGTGCAATATCCTATTAGAATGGATTTATTTATGGTACACATTATGTATTAGATATCTTCAACACACAAGTTTTGGTTTGTTACTTTGGATTCTTGCACTGCCATTATCTACCCATCTATGAAAGGTGGGTCATCCCCTTGTTGGGAGATAGTGCAAGGAATCTATGGTATGTGGTTGGTATAGAAAAGTGATTGGATGATACTCTCCCTCCTAGTTGGAGTACTATACTAGGGACTACACCTAAGATTACATATTGATACTTGAGTCGTGGAGACTCCGCTCCATGGATCTTTGTATCATGTTTTATTATATGAGATATTATTATGTATTGTTGAAAACTATAATATTTATTCATTATACTTATATAATAGTGGATATAATGTTGTATCAACCATGGCTAAATTTATATTATTTCTTTTATGATTAGATGCAATATTTATTGTATAATTAGCATTGTTCATGATTATTATATCTATTAGTGGTGATCATTATCTAAGTGGATTAGATATAAACCTTATGGTTAACTAAATGAAGCCAATTAGTTAAAGATCACTAATTAGATTTCTCATAGTGAAATCAATACGATGAATATGTGTAATTAATTCTTTTCAAAAAATTACTATATTCTAGTAAAACCCAATGGGGATGTTACACAATGTCCATTGATTGGAATAAAAGTGCCCTAAACACACATATAACTAATCAATCACTAATATTATAACCCAAGATGCAAATAAGGAGCCACATAATGTACTCATATAATAATGTCCAAGTTATTTAATGGTGCATAAGTTTAACCACATTACTCATATAAACATGAATCAATTTATGTAGATAGACATATAAATTCAAGGTTTATCCACACTTAAAAATGCTTGGTAAATAACTACAAAGGTAAAAATGTGTAAATGTGCATGAACCCGCATCATATCGCAATAAATCTATGCCAGTTGTAAACTATCATAATCTGCATGAACTATTATCATGCCCAATTAAATAGGTGCCAAATAAAATCTATGTATGTGCATGAACCAATATCATTTCCAACTGAAGTTATCCTATAAAATGGAGTACATATTCCTGCATTTGCCCCTAAGTGTATTTAAATCTATATCATTATGAAATATGTCGCTTATAGAGTGTAAAATGGAGTAAATATGCCCTACATATGGCCCAAACATTGTCTAAAAACTATAAATAATTATTCCAATATGATATCTAAATCACATCTAAACTTTAAATCTATATATTATTCTCAAATCTACTCATAGAGGTTTTAGTCTTGTTGACAATTGAATTTTTAATGTCAATTAATTTACCCATTCTCCTATCATGAAGGTTAATATTTAATCATACCATTATAATTATAAAGACTATTAGAATCATCAAAGATATTGATAAATGTATTAACCAATGTACATAAATAATATAGAGAAGCATATTATATAGACACAAAATAAACACCTGAGAAATAAAGATGTGGGTGGAACCATAAACATCAGGTAGCAAATAATAGCTAGGCCTGTCAAACCAAGTAACCTATTGATCCAAGTGGTTAAAACCATACTATCAAGGTGCATATATAATATACCATAGTCATTAACCTAAGGTATTTACAATAATACACTAACACCCTCCCTTAATGACTAAACCATAAATAATACTAAATTTATCCCTAAATTTTATGAACTTGTCTGAACCAAGTGGTTTGGTCATTATATCAGTTGGTTAATCTGTATTGGGGTAGTACAAGAGACTGATGTCTTTATTTGTAACTAAATTTTAGATGTAATGATGGTGGACCTTAATGTGTTTAGTTCGGGCATAGAATAATTGATTTTTCACCATCTTTAGAACACTTTGGTTGTCACAGAAAATATGACTAGGCTTTGATGACTCAAACTGAAGATCCTTCAAGATTTTATTTATCCATAGTTTCACAACCTTCACTGACCATAACTTTATAATCTAATTTTATCGAAGATAATTACAAATTATTTTGTTTTTTGCTTTGCCATGAAAAAAATCCTAAACCAAGAGTGAATACATAGCCTGCTGTATAATTTTTTGAATCTACTGATCCAGCCCAATTAAATTTAGAAAATCCTAAAATCTCAAAATCTATAAACTTGTTATATAATATGCCAAATTCAAGAGTGCATTTGATATATTTTAATACTCATTTTATAGCTAACCAATGTACTTCCTATGTTTTAGACATGAAGCAAGTAAGAAACTCACTATAAAACAAATATTCAGTCTAGAGGTAGTGAGGTAAATGAGACAACCCACTAGTTACTGATGCATTATTTCATTGACCAGTGGTGAAGTAGTGTCTAATGAAAGTTTAAGTCCAACTTCTATGGGTGTGTGAATTGGATTACAATACATCATTCTAAACCTTTCTAGCAATGATTTGGTATACTTATTTTATGACATGAATATAACATAATTACCTTCTCAAAACTCTACCCCTAAATAGTATTTTAGTAGTCCTAAGTCTATCATGTCAAAATTAAAACATATATCAAGTTTCATCTACTAAATGAGACTAGCATACTTCTAGTGATGGCTATATCATCAAAATAATAATAATAAAATCTAGATATCATCACTAGACACCTTTACATAGATGGTTGGTTCAAAAATACACCTTTTTAAACTAGACTCCCTAAAGTAAGAATCTATTTTCATATACCAGGCTCAAGGAGCTTGATTAAGCCCATACAAAGAATTGATCAACCTATAAACAATATGTTCCTTACTAGGAACCTGAAAACCCTATGGCTAAACCATGTATACTTCCTCTACATATCCATTCAATAAGGCACTCTTGACATCCATTTGGTGTACCTACCATAAAAACTAAGAAAAAATAAAAATAATTAATTGAAAAGTTACCATATTTATAATAGGATAAAAAGTATCATCATAATCAACCCCTTCCTTTTGTGCATAACATTTTGTAACAAGTCTAGGTTTGTATTTGTCCAAAAAACCATCTAATTTTCATTATACCTTGTAAATTCATTTACAACGAATGGATTTATTTCCTGGTGGTAGCTATGTTAGCTCCCAAATCTTGTTTTTCATCAAGGAATCATATTCTAATTATATGGTTGATTCCCACTCATACTTCCCTTTGGCTTCTAAAAAAAATTAAGCTCAAATCCCTATGAAAAAACAATTGTTATATATATATTTTCATACTCACCTCTATTACCAAACTACTTTTCTGATCTCAATCTTCTTCTTTCCACACCTTGTGGAAAGTCTGCCTCCTTTATTGTATCTGTTATGGCAGAGTACCACTTTGGATTATGTGGTTGTTCTGCTAGAACCTCACAATGACCTATAATAATTCCCTCCTTAGAATGTGATTCCACTGATGAACTTGAATCTTGCTCAAATTTTGCATCACAATGTATAATAAAATCATTAGAAGGAAATAATGACTCAATAACTGAAACTATACTAATTTTTGTCAAGTATGGCATCTATTCATTTACAATGACATCTCTATTTACCACAATTTTATTAGTAGAAACATCACATAATATGTAGGCCTTAGACTGATCACTATATCTAAAAAATATGTATGCTATGCTTTTTGCATCCAAGTTACTTCTCTTTTGAATAGGAATAACTACAAAAGTTACACAACCAACAATTTTAAAATCACTTACATCTAGAGTTTGACCTAACCAAGCCTCCTCTAGAGTCATATTCTCTAATGCTTTTGTAAGACTTCTATTGAGGATGTACACTTTTATATTTACTAATTCTATCCAATACTTATATGGGACATTTATGCTTTGGACCATAAATTGAATCATGTTCATTATTATCCTATTTCACCTTTCCACAACTCCATTTCGCTACAAAGTGTAAGGGGTAGTATAATATGTGTGTATGCCTTCAATGGCACAAAATTTGTTAAACTGTTTTAAGGTAAACTCAGCCTCATTATTTGTTTGAATATATTTCACTGGTCGTCCCACTTATTTTTTAACCACAACTTTCCAAGAAATGAAGATATAAAATAGTCAAATTTATTCACTAGAAAGTATACCCACTTTTTAATAGATAAAACATTGACTAGCAATAGAAAATAATGGACTCCAGAAGGGGAAGGTGTCTACATTGGACCATAAAAATCCACTTGAACTAGGTCCAACACTTTCTTAGGTCTTTAAGCTTTGCCAACATCAAATGAATGCCTCACTTGATTCCATGATTGACATTTAGTACATACATGATGACTATCCCAAATATAAGGAATTACCTTAACCATCTTAGTCTTGCTCAATATATCCAAATACTATAAATTTAAATTCCCATACCTTTCATTCCATAGTGAACTTGTGTTATCAACTGATACAAGTGTAATTTACTTTACCCTCTATGGACATGTAAGCTTATACAAGTCTTTTTCAGCTATCCCAACAACAATCATCTCATTATCTATGGAAGTGAATAAACATTGTTGTCCTTGAAAATTTACAACAAAATTAGAGTTTCTTGTGATTTCACTAATGGAAAGTAATTTTTTGTTCATATCTAGCACATACCTAACATTCTTAAATGTATACTAGACAATACCATTAAAATTGATTTGAACATTACCATATCCCTTCATAAAATGAATTCTACCATCTCCCAAAGATACATATTCATTACTAATGTTATTTCAACAAAATCCACATAATACTCCTTATGGCATGTATAATGGTGAGATGCCCCTGAATCAAAGTACCAAGCTTGATCTTCTATAAAATAACCACTGGAGGCCATGAAATCAAAATCAAGAGATGTTTCCACACCTTCACCTTCAACTACATTCATATGACGAGCTTTCTTTATGGGGTTAGCCATATCCTATTGTCTTTTCTTTTAATATTTCTTAAGGTGATCGGGTTGTTTACAGTAAAAATATTTCCACTTAGATATCTTATTAGAACCACTTGTGAAATTTATGTTGGAAAACTAGTAGCTTTAGCAAACTACTTACCCTTTCCCTTGATGAAGAATGCACTCTTTGTGGAAGTAGATGTAGATAAAATTACCTTCTCCTACTATCTCTCCTTCTACAATAACAATGTGGACAAATTTATAAAGTACAAATTTTGTATCTAAGAAATCATGTGCAAAGACTCCATAAATGACTCAAATGAAGGTGGAAGGTGCCACATACCTAGAGCAATCAAATCTTGATCATCAAAAGGATTCTAAAAAGCCTTCAATTGATCACCAATGTCATTGATCTATAATACAAATTTAGAAATAGAACCATCTTCTTGCATCTTAGTGGAAAATAAAAAGTTCTTCAAATATAATACCTTACCAGTTTTAAAAGCCTAATATTTAGAAGTAACATTAGTCCACAAAGCTGATGCACATGCTACATTTTTGACCTCTTATAGATTATCTGCTACTAATAGTTTTAACAACATAAGTGTCATATGATGATGTTTATTATAGTTATCAGTATCAATGGCAGTTGTTTTTATTTACCAAGCACTATTTTATCAAGATTTTGATATTCACATATCATCAAAACCTTCTGACTCTACAAATTGAAATTCTTACCTGTTACTTTTTGTGAATCTGGCAATAAGAGAGGTTGTACACTAGCCATTTAAACCTAGTTTTTCTAAAAAGATAAATATACTAAAAAAAACTATAATGAATTTACATAAAATTCATCCTACCCATAAAATTAAATAATAAACTAGTCATACCTCTAATTTTTAGCAAAAAACTGAACACCATTTTAGAGATTATAAACTTTTCATCTTTAAAAATACTAAAAAATGAACAAAAACAATTAAATCATGAGATCTATAACTTTGATTTGAAAAATTACTTCTTCATTAACATCTAAATGAAAAATTCAAAAAATGGTAAAAAATTTAACTGATTTGGCTTTATAGTTAGCTCCCAACATAATTAACTATGTTTCTCCAAACAAATATTTAGGTTAAAAATCAATTTTACTAAAGTTTGAAAAATAAATTGATTTTTCCAATTTTTGATTTAAAACAAATGCAACTAATTTTTGATTGGTGGACTAAAACTTAGTATAAAAGGATGCATAAAGTAAACCAACCAATCAAAAATAAACCATGCAAATTAGCCAACTTGTAAAACTTCAAATGAAGATTTTGGATGCAATTCTCCACCAAATCCAAATTTATCATCTCCTACTATCTTATTTTGGGCTAGATAAATTTACATACCCAATAAATAGAGAAAACTACCAATAAATCAAATTTTGGCTCCTCTCCAAGCATCATATAGTGTTATAGGACATGGGTAAGTAGGAAAAAAAAAGGTTTAAGAGCCTCTTCTTCTGTCTTCTTTCACCATTTTGTTGTCTTCACATACCATTTCTTGTTTTACCTAGCTTGTCTAGATTTCTAGAAGGTCAGAAGGAAAAAAATATTTTCTTCCTCTCTCGACTCTCCACCAAGAACTTCACACTCCTTCCTAATAATATCATTCTCTATAGCTCCACAGACTCCCTCCCAAGCTTCCTAAACTGTAAGCCATGATACCATATTTGAATCAATAAAAAGATTGAGAAATGTATTAACCAGTGTACATAAACAATACAAAGAAGCCTATTATATATGCAAAAAACAAACACCTAAAAAAGGAGGTGGGTGGAAACATAAACATCAGATAGTGTAAAATAGCTAGGCCTGTCAAAACAACTAACCTATTTACCCAAGTGGTTAAAACCACACTAACAAGGTTCATAGATAATATACCTTAGTCATTAATCTAAGGTATTTACAATAATGCTCTAATAAGGACCTATGAATAAAAATCAGATGTAAGGCATGCAAAAGGTATTTTAATGGTTAAAATAGTGTTTGAGACTTAATCAAATATTTAGGATCAACTAAATATTACCTCTCAAATAATCATATAACAAAAAAAATATGAGAAAATTACAATGAGCCTATCATAATTGGTATCAAATCTTCTAAGATAACATAGTTCTATCAAGTGTTATTAATCCTATCCAATATAGAGAACATGTTGAAGAGGTAATCCATTGAAGGATTAAATACTCTAATTTTTTATCGATGATCAAAATATTTCTTTGTATGGATGATATCCTTATATTGATTCCTTCTTACTCCTCTCAAAGAACAAAAAAAGAAAAAATGACACAAAATAAAAAAATGAATGAACAAATAGAAAATAATACAACTAACACTAATCTAAAATAAAATAAAGTTACATAAATAAAATAATGATATAATATTCTAGAAGTGATACAAATAAAGTAAATAAGTGATACTATAAAAAGATAATTAATCTAAATTTAGTTAACTAAACTAAAAATAGTAAATATTAGTAAACATAAAATAAAAGTGAATCTTTAACTGAACTCAATTTATAAAATAAAAATATAAGTTTTATTGAGAAAGTATATGAAGGTAGCTTAATATAGAGATCCTCTGACTATTGTACTTCATTGGAAGATGGTCAGTTTAGTGAATACATTGAACTAGAAGTGAAAGCATGATAATATCTCATATATAAGTGATCATGTGTAGCAAGATCCAGACAACACGTTTCAGATAGTAGTATGTAGACCTAAAAGTATGTGTTGACATATGATTCTATTTTCAATTCACGTGATGTAATTTATCCCCATGTAAAAACTAAGGGGGCGGGGGAATGTTGGGATTAGTATTTACATTGGGTAAATAATGTTTAATTTTGTATAATTAGTTGTTAGTTACCATAAGGTTAATATGGTAAGGCTATTATTAGTCTAATATATTACAAATATAGTTTTTAATATATTCTTATTTGTATTGGTTCAACAACCACATGATTCTAGGATAGAATCATGGAATGGTGACTCCCTTATTATAGGCCATCTCTTGCTTATATATATGGCTATACCTATGGCTCTATATAATAAGAAAGAATATTATTGTGTGAGAATATTATAATATATTGTATGATTTTAAAATACTCTATGAGTTCAACTTCTCCACTAATCTTGGCATGATTTAAATCACTAAATAATATCATTATATATTAACACTTATTTCTTCATAACATTATTTATTTTATTTCTTTCTTCTATATTTATTTATTATTATCTAGCTTAATTTTCTCATCCTCTATATGTTTTTTTATCTCTTCATTCACCATTTTATCTTAATTGTCTTAAGTTATCCTCATACTAATATCTATTTATTTCTTAATTAACTTACTTTTAACTTGATACTTAATTTCCTATCCCCAAACATCTTATTTAACATCCCCCAATTGTTTAGACTAGATATTTTGAGTGGTCACATCTTTTGAGGATCCCTATTATTTCCACCTGACATCCTTAAGTGCCTTATGTGGACACCTAAAACTGACCACCAATAACCTCCAACTAGGCTTTTGACCAATTTCTATCAAAATGCACAATTTGGCATAAAATAATAAAACACATTAAAAGTTTTAAACTTGTCATAATCAAGTGTAAATTTTGGCCAAAATATCATTAAATAAGGCAATGCAATTTATGATACAACTAAATTTGATTAGATCACTTCGAGTCAAAATAACATTTTCACATCTGGGTGCTCTAGATTGCTCTTTTCTACTAAATTTATTACACAAGATGCATGCCTTTATTATTTTGTGTTGGAAACATCCTAAATGGGATAACATATCCAACACATCTAACATCACATCTTAATTCTAATCGAATCAAATTCTGAGCCAATAATGCAAAATTCTGATTAATTTGATTAATTGGTGCACCAATTGCCAAGATTTGCACAAAAAGTGAAAATCATTTTTAAAGCTAATTAATCCAAATCAAGAGCTCAAGTTAATTTTCCATAGATATTATTGAATATTTATTTTTGGAAATTGAATCAAATGTTTACATCATCAAATGACATCATTTCTTGGAAAGACATCCCTAAGCCATAAATGCATAAAATATCTCATTAAGCCCTTCCATGCCTCATTAATGCCTTCCATGCCTCTTTAATGCGTCTCTATCCCAAATATTTATAAATTTATTTATTGAATTTAGACTCCAAAATTGAATAGATTTTTAGCCACACATCTCCATCTTGAGATGGATGGTTCAGGTTCATTTTGATCATTTTCAAAAATATATAAATAAGAGGCCTTGCCTATTGATTTTGAAGCTCTTTTAAGACAAAGTTACCATGACCAAATAGCTTCAAAAAACATCTTGAAGTAGTGTTATTATTCCCAAATATTAAGACAAGCCAAGCCAAAAGCGTGAGGTGCTAAGAGGAGATGAAGGTAGCCACACTCCATTGATAAAGATCTTTTGAAGCACAAGCTGAGAAAACTAAAGGAGTTTTTTGGAGCAATCAAGGATTTGGTAAGAAATTGGTGTTTTATGTTCATATTTTTCATTTATAGTTGTGTTTTCAAATGGTTTTTCCTCACTAAGCTCCACCCTAATGACTAGGGCTAGAGATGTTACACTAGTTAATGTGTTTCTTTCATTTTAATTGAGTTTTGAACTAACACAATACTAACCATCCTCTCTTTCCTAGTTTACATAATGTCCCATTAGGTGTGCCATTATGTAGACTAGGAATTTGACTCAAGAGAGGATGGTTAGTATCGTGTTAGTTCCAAAATGAAATCAAAATGAAATAAACACACTCACTAGCATAACATCCTATTCACTATGAGGAGCTTAGTGAGGAAAAACCATTTGAAAACATAATTAAAAATGGAAAAAAATGAGAAATATGAACTTAAAATATTAATTTCTTACTAAATCTTTGATTGCTCCAAAAAGCTCCTTCTTTGGCTTGCTTAGTTTGTGCTTCAAGAGATCTTCATCAATGGAGTGTGGCTACTTTCATCTCTTCTTGGCACCTTTGGCTTGTGGCTTGGATTGGCTCAATATTTAGGAATAAAAAATACATCAATATGTGGTTTGAAGCTATTTGGGCATGGTAACTTTGGCTTAAAAGAGCTTAAAAATAAATAGGCAAGGCTTCTATTTATAGATTTTTGAAAATGATTAGAATGAACATGAACCATCCATCTCAAGACGGAGATGTGTGGCTAAGAATCCATTTAATTTTGGAGGGAAAATTCAATAAATTCCTAATAAATATTTGGGATAGAGAGGCATTAAAGAGGTATGGAAGGCATTAATGAGGCATGAGAGGGCTTAATGAGCTATTTTATGCATTTATGGCCTAGGGATGTTTTTACAAGAAATGATGTCATTTGATGATGCATATTTTTAATATCAATTTCCAAAAATAAATATTCAAAAATTTCCATGGAAAATTAACTTAATCTCTTGATTTAGATTAATTATCTTTAAAAATGATTTTCACTTTTTGTGCAAATCTTGGTAATTGGTACACAAATTAATCAAATTGATCAGAATGTCACATTATTGGCTCAAAATTTGATTGGATTAGAATTAGAATGTGATGTTAGATGTGTTGGATCCGTTATTTCATTTGTGATGTTGCCAACACAAAATAACAAAGGCACTTGTCTTGTGTAAGAAATTTAGTAGAAAAGAGCAATCCAGAGCACCCAGGTGCAAAAATATCATTTTGACTCGAAGTGATCTGATCAAAGTTAGCTATCTCATAAGTTACATAACCTTATTTAATATTACTCTAGACAAAATCAACACTTGAATATGACAAGTTCAAAGCTTTTAATGCATTTTAGTGTTTTAGGCCAAATTGTGCATTTTGATAGAAATTGGTCAAAAGCCTGGTTGGAGGTTATTGGTGGCTAGGTTTAGGTGTCTACACCTATCCTTTAAAAGAATTATTGACCTTATTTTACTAATCATTGATCCAAAAATATATTTTTAATGAGGAATAATAATTTTTCCAAGAAAAGTTTATTTTCTCCCTCAACAAACTCATATTTATTTACGTCAAAGTGTGTTTGACCCTAAATAGCCTAAACTATGATACATGATTTTAGTGTAGTCTTGAACTATTGATTAATAACCTAAGTTAAAGGTGTATTAAGTTGTTAGAGCATGTCAAGTTTTTTAATCATCCAATAGATGGGTTTATTAATGTGAACTCTACAAATTTTTTTAATGATTATCTTACAATAATATCCACAACCATAAGAGTTGTTGAAACGTGACCCAAATTTCCTCTTCTTGAGAGATAAATAATGCTGCCTTCACTTCAAGTAAGGACTCACTTATTTTTTTGGTCTCAGTATAAAAAATTGAGTTTTCTATTGGAGTTGTTGCCAGAATCTGGATAATGTGAATGCAATGGAGACGTGATCACACGAGATGAAGCAAGTGCACACCACATAGATGCTAAAGCAATTTGAAATTATACAAGAAGCTAAATTGCACAAGACAAAATGGAGAAAACCAAAATTTGATTAACATGAGATGGCCAAAGTGAGGAATACATATAGGAGAGTACGTAAGTAACTCCTCCACAAAAGGTGGACAAGCACCCCAAGAATAGATTGTAACTCCTCCATGAAAGGTGGTGACAAGGCGTTAAGAATAGAGAAGTAACTCCCATCAAGGGAGTTACTTATGACATTCTTATGACACCTATGACACATCTATGACACACACCTCCACATAAGCTATCCTATCCCACAAATGTAGGAAAACTCTATGTATGCACAAAAAATACAATTTCCCTAATTAATAAATAGGGAGAAATAAAAACCTACACTAATACCCCCACATAAGCATAGCTTAGGAGAGCAGTGTGGAAATATAAAATGGGTCCTGACAACAAGGCCTGATGAGGTACCCATGTACAAATGCAATCTCCCATAAGATAGATAAAAGGAGAAAATTTGTAAGAAAAAACTCCCCCACCCCCCAAAAGAGAGACATAAAAGAAAGAAGAAGCTAGTGGCCCCCTGAAGATGATGCTGCTACAGATGTGGAACACACCCCAAGAAGAGCTCATAAATGAATGAACATGCTCTCAGTGAAAGGTTTGGTGAAGAGGTCTGCAACCTGCTCCGAAGATTGGCAAAATATCAAGTCAATGACTTGACTATGAATAAGCTCCCAAATGAAATGCATGTGAATCTCTATGTGCTTGGTCCATTGGTGCTGAACTAGATTCTTGCAAATCTGAATGGTACTCTAGTTGTCACAATAAATGATGGTAGGCTGCTTGATAGGAATGCTAAACTCAAAAAGTATCCCTTGAAGCCAAATAGCCTCAGTAGCTGCATTAACAGCTCCCCTATACTCTGCCTCTATGGATGATATAGCAATAACATTTTGCTTCTTGCTAGACCAACTGATAGGACTAGAACTTAGAGAGAAAATGTAACCAGAAGTGGACTTGCGAGTTTGTGAATTGCCAGTCCAGTCTGAATTTGTATATCCAACTAAGTCAACCTCTATGCCAAATCTATAATGAATCTCGTATCTCTGTGAACCCTATATGTAATGCAAGATCCTCTTAGCTACTTTCCAATGCAGCTCATGAGGTTATTGCATAAATTTGGAGACAAGTCCCACTATATATGATATGTCAGGCCTGGTGTGAGTCAAGTAGATGAGACTACCAACAAGTTATCGATACCGAGTGGCATCAACCAATGGTGAAGAACAATCAGCCTCAAGATTGACCCCTGATAAAAAGGGAGTCAGAGATGGCTTGCAATCAGCCATGTGAAATCGAGCCAATAAGTCAAGAGCATACTTAGGCTATGCAAGAGAAATCCTTGAATCTAACTATGAGATCTTGATGCCAAGGAAGTAGTGTAACAAACCCAAGTCTGTCATGTCAAATCTATCTTAAAGAGATGCCTTCACTGTTGCAATAGCTGATGAAGAACTCTCGGTGATCAAAAGGTCATCAACATATAGAACCAAAATCAGGAGTGAATCATCTTGCCACAAGAAGTAGACATTGGGATCAGAATGGCACCTAGTGAAACCCGCTGTGAGAAGGAAGGAATCCATCTTGGCATACAAAGCCTGAGGGGCCATAGATAGATTTCCTAAGTCTGCATACTAAGGATGAATCGTAAATAAATCTTGGCGTCTGCTCCATGTAAATCTCCTCCTCTAGGTCTTCATGAAGAAAGGCACTCTTCACATCCATCTGATGCACATCCCAACCATGTGCTGTGATAATAGCCAAGGTGAGTTAGATAGAATTCATCTTTATAATGGGTGTAAAGGTCTCTGAGTAGTCAATGCCTGCCACCTGTGAGAAACCCTTGGTGACCAATCGTGCCTTGTACTTATCAACTGACCCATCTGCTACAAACTTGGTCTGATATATCCACCTACATCAAACCATCTTTCTTCCCTTAGGAAGTGAAGTAAAATCCCAAGTGTGATTTTTGATTAAGGGAGAATATTCTTCCTTCATAGAACTATCCCACTCAGGTACCCCAAATGCCTCTCAAAAAGTCTGTGGATCCAAAACTGAAGCAAAGAAGGCATGTGGATCTCTTTGAAAATCCCCCTAGTACGTCTGTCATTTGTGGGATCTCCTGCCTAAGTGCCAACACTCTCAAGTGTCTATCTGGCCCAAAGTGGCATAGAAGTGGGTGAGTCAAGTGATAACTCCTCATCCTCTGACTGACTAGAGGTGGATGACTCTGCATCACTGTCCTCACTATCTGAACTCAAAGAAGAAGAAGATGTCTCTGGCTCAAGAACCTACTGTGGCTGATTTGAATTTGATGAGGAATCATCATGAAGAAGTAGATCTGATGAGGGAGAAGAAGTGTCAAGTGTTGAGTCTCTAAGACTCTCTTGAAAATGGACACTTCTCTCGATGAACAACTCATGAGTGACTGGATCTAGAAGGTGATATCTCTTAATACCATCTAGATATCCTACAAAGATGCAAGGCTTGGACTAACATTCCATAGCTTTGCATTTCTTTTTCAGAATGTGGGCCATGGCTAGGGATCCAAAAACCCTAAGGTGCTCAACATCAGGTTTCCTTTTATGCTAAACTTCAAAGGGTGTTATCCCTTTCAAAGCTTTGTGAGGAACCCTGTTTTGAATGTAGCAAGCACAATTGATGGCTTCAGCCCAGTACTGTGGTGTTAAGGATTTGGAGTGAATCATATAGCTACCCATCTCTTTCAAGAACCTATTTTTGCATTATGCAACCCCATTTTGTGAAGGACTATAAGTGATTGTGCGCTACAAATCAATCCCCTCTGTGGTGCAAAAATGCTCAAACCTGTTGCTGACATACTCCCCTTCATTATTAGTTCAAAGAACCTTGATGGATTTCTCACTTTATTTCTCAACAAGAGCCTTAAAGTCTAGAAAATTTTCAAACACTTCAGACTTTTGTTTGAGAAAATATATCCAAGTGTACCTAGAGAAATCATCAATGAAAGTGAGGATGTACTTGGCCCTTGTGAAAGATGGTTTGGGAAAGGGTCTCGATACATCACTATGGACTAACTCCAAAGGTTGTGTAGCCCTCCAAGCTTTGCCTTTGTCAAATTTTGCTTTGGGATGCTTCCCAAGGGAGCACCCCTCACAAAGTCCTTTTGAGAATTGGACACGAGGCAAGCCAATGACCATGTCATGTTTGAAAAGTTTCTCAAAGTAGCGGAGGTGGCCAAACCACTCATGCCATAATTTGCTAACTCCATTTAAATGAGTCAACAATGCTGTTGGAGAAGAATCTGATGCAAAATGTGAGAAGGTGTATAACCTAGCTTGGTGATTTTCCCTACCCACTGCCACTGTAGTATCACTATGCAACTCCCTGATAGCCACTGAATTTGGTGAAAACTTAACTCTCATGCCCCAACCAATGTGAGTGATTCAGTACACTGATAGGAGATTGGTTGAAAGAGAAGGAACACTTAGAACATTATTGAATGTTCCTCCTTCCATTTCAAGTAACTCTCTCCCTGCAATAAAAATTGATGTGTCATCACCCAAACTAATTGAAGTCATGCTACAAGGCTCTAAAGATGAAAACTCAACTAGTGAAAAACCCATGTGGTGAGAAGCACCCGAGTTGATGACCCATGAAGATGTATAAGCTGTTGTAGATATAAGAGCCTTGCCCTTTTCTTTCTCCTTACCCTTGCCTTTTGTCTTAGTAGAATCTTGGGTAGATGAATTCTGCTTGATGGACTCAGGAACACCTATGTTGTTCTTCTCTAGAAGATGAGTTAGATGATATATTTGTTTCTTCATGCATTTGTGTTCATCATGCCCTATATTTTTACAATAGGCACACTTAACCTTCTCCTTCTTAGGTTTAGCATTGGAGGAGGAAGACTCAGTGTTATTTTTGGTAGGATTATTATTTTCTTTTTATTTCTCTTGGTCCTTATTCTTTTTCTTCTTCTCAGTTGTTGAAGTCTTATCCTTACCATTTACAGATACCAAAGCTTGGGGTTGAGTAGACTTCATTGTGCCCATTTGAATTAGCTTATCTTTTTCCCTAGTCAAGTCGACAATGAATGAATCCAAAGAAGGCATTTTCCATGTAGTGTCAAAGGCACTTTTTGTGGCATGGAAAGTGGAGACAAAGACTAAATAGCTTGGACCTAGCTTTGTGAGAATAGAAAGGATGAGTTGATCATTTTTCTTCTCTATCTTTCATTCTTTTAATTGCAATATAAGGGCCTTAAACTTAGTGAAGAAGTCCTATAGGGTGTCAAAGTTGCTAGGACTTAGACTTATGAGTTCATTTTCGAGCTCATGACCTCTAATCTCATCAAGCTTCCCAAATAAGTTTTCTAGGGTGTCCCATATTTCTTTGGGAGTATTAGAGTTTTTTAGATGGAAGAGAAGTTCTAGAGACATAGACAAGCTCATTAATCCATAGGCTTCATCACTATGGTTGTACCACTTGACCTTTTCAGCATCAGTGTTGGGTTCTACTTCAATACCCATGGTGATCCTATACAACCCTTTGCTTCTAAGAATGATTGACATTTTAACCTTTGTTTCATGATAATTGAAGGGTGTTAGGGGTTTAAGTTGAAAATAATCTATTTTAAGCTGAATTTAGGTGAAGTTGTGTTGATTGCAAGTTGTGAAACTATGTAGAAAGGATAATGAAAGCAAAGATTTACAAGTTGTGAAAAGCAATCACACCCCCCCAAAATATTGAGCCCCCCACCCAAATATGCAAGTGCACACTCAAAAAGATGTTGGGCTTAGCCGAGAATGCATCTTAGAGCAATCAGTGCAAGACTTAAAGCAAATAAGATGTCGAACTTAGCCAAAAATGCGTCTCAGGATACCCAAATTTTAGGCACTTTATAAACTAGTGCATTTTTGATAAATAACAAGCATACACTGTGGATAATTGAATTACAAATACTTTTGCAAAAAATGGCACCCAAATTTGAGCTACTGTTTGCAATATATTAAAGGTTCAATTTTCTCGTAAACTAGTGTTTTTGCAAAAAAAAGCACTAAAACATTAAAAAAATTCCTATTTTGAGAGAGAAAGTGGCCTTCCAACCACTCGTTGGATTTGGCACAGAATGAGGAATCCAAAAGAGGTCTTTGTGAGGGGGAATTGGCCTCCCACCAACCTGGGCCTCACCCTTCGTCTTCGACAGGTGAAGATACAAGTTTTAAATGTAAACCCCCAAATTATCAAACTGTCTAAAAACTAAATATTCAGTGAAATTGACTGATTTTTTTCTTTATACAAGTCAATTTTTAATTGAAAAAAATAAGGCAAAGGACAATATGATGGATGCCAAGTGTCCAAGGGCCCACATGGGATGCCAAGCAAAGAAGGGGCGCCAAAAAAGCACAGTCCAAATTTTGCTTGTAGAAAAGACAAAAGAAAAATTTACAGACCTGCTAGATGTCGTACAGCCTGATGGCACCTTGCAAACAGAAAAAAAGTTAGCTGGAAGGACTACCTAAGGCGTAATGTTGACTACTGTTGGAGAGCGCATGGGTTTGCAGGTTGAGCGCATGGAGTTGTAGACTTAGCGTGGCGTTGCAAAAAGTTGGTGTGGCTATGCAGAAGCTTGGCGTGGCTGCCCTTGGACTGTTGCTGAGTGCTGTGCCTCCCTCTGTTGCTCCATGCAAAAATGGCACCCAAGAACATAAACTAGTTGCAGAGATCTGTCTTTCCCTACAGAATGACCAAGAGAAAAGGAATTCTATTGCCTTTGCTAAAGCCACAATAGATCTAGACAAGATGTCTTGGCAAATTCTAACTCAGAAGAATTTTTTTAAAAACAAGTCTCCATATGGATTTGCATGAGTTTTCAAGAAACTCTACCAAATCTCTCAAATGCAACGGATTTTTTTAAAAAACTACCAAGGAAGCAAAGTAAGAATTTTAGAATAAACTAATAGCATAACTAGACACATGATTACTGGAGTGGCTCTGATACCATATCATAGTTGTTGCCAGAATCCAGATAATGTGAATGCAATGGAGACGTGATCACATGAGATGAAGCAAGTGCACACCACATAGATGCTAAAGCAATTTGAAATTATACAAGAAGCTAAATTGCACAAGACGAAATGGAGAAAACCAAAATCTGATTAACATGAGATGGCGAAAGTGAGGAATACATATAGGAGAGTACGTAAGTAACTCCTCCACAAAAGGTGGACAAGGCACCCCAAGAATAGACTATAACTCCTCCATGAAAGGTGGTGACTTATGACATTCTTATGACACCTATGGCACATCTATGACACACACCTCCACATAAGCTAGCCTATCCCACAAATGTAGGAAAACTCCATGTATGCACAAGAAATATAATTTCCCTAATTAATAAATAGGGAAAAATAAAAACCTACACTAATATTTTCCTTCCCACCACTCTTCTATTTATATTAACATTAGTTTCTATAAATCCAATGGATACCTTTCCCTAGACATTACTTAACTAAAGTTTGTACGATGCCACCAAATGTTGACATAAAATATGAGGCAGTTGGTTACATATAGTTTATGTTAATTAAGTTAAATCTAGTTAGGACTAATGTGATGCAAGGGTTAATATTTGTTATAAATATTATCTTATGCATAAAATAAAAGAAGTGTGTGTGCTCATTCATAGTATTTAATACACATTAATTCCTACTCTGACTTCTCTTTAATAATATTTATATAATAACTTCCAAATATAATGTTCTTATATCTCTTTACACTATACTATATTATGATATTATAAAGGTTACTCGACTCTGTAATGTCTTATTACTATTCACTATTACACTTTAACTCTTCTCTACAATATATATATATATATATATATATATATATAATGTTGTGGAATAAATACCAAATAGATACCTTGGAATTCAATGGTCATGTTTATGTGATACATGCCTTTTCTCCAATTAGGTAATCATCTCTTACTAAAGGGTTTGATTACTTATGATGTGGCTCAATCAATAAAAGGCTTTGTTCTGTTGGTATGGAAAAGTATTCTATTATTTTAATAAAGCTAATAACTCCATGATAACTATGGTTTGATTTTTATCTGATTGAGAATACTATCAACATACAACACAAATAAAAATAGTTTTAGATGATTTTAATTCCTTCATAAATATAGTTTACCAATATACCACAATCTCTATACAATATACTCTAGACACTCTTGGAATTCAATCCTATATATATCCCTCTAATAAAAGAGGTTGATATGAGTATGCATCTTCCAAAATATTTTGATTTGAATGATTTTTGTGATTATCACAAGGCACAAGGCCATACTACCAACATATACATCATTTTAAGTCAGTTGATTCAAGAATATTAAAATTATCTGCACATGTACAACTTCCAAACAATAAAATGTCATTACATTAAATGATATACGTTACAATACTATGTAAAATTTACATAACATTATAGGACATCCTCCCAAATATAAGGATAATCTTGTAACAAAAGGTAGATTTTAGATTTAGATATGAGACCAACTCTTACATAGGTCTATTGCCCAAAATATCTCTAGAATGTCTTTGATACAGGATCCATGGATTTTAAGTTCCTAGAAAAACTCATCACTTATTATCTTACTCACACTCTTATGTTTTTAACACACACACACACACACACACACACACACACACACACACACACACACACACTCTACAACCAAATCAAATATTACAAATAAGTACAAAATCAAGAGCTATGCATGCTTATGTTTAGCTCAATTACACTAATTAATCCATGGATAATATTTAGTACAATTACACCAATTAATCCGTGGATAATATTTAGTACTTATTTATATTTGATTTTCATATCATTAATGATTCATGAGTGATTATGAGTGATTTCAGAGCATAAAGGTTGTCATCCTTATATTCTATTGTAGGTTACCTCCAATCTCAAACACAAAAACCTAAATTTGGACAATAATGACATATAAAGATAGGAGTGTATCCCCATGTATTCATATTTCCCTAATGTTATCTTAGTAAGAACATGATCTCATTTCTTAGACCCCGATCACACATAGGTCTTATATAGATCATAGACATATCATCAATATCACTAGGGGAATCTCATACATAGGTTTTATCCTTCTACGACTTTCCTTTATTACTCACAATTAAGTTATTTTATTACATTACATCTATCTATATTTCTCATGTACTAACACACTGATATATTATTGGTTATCTTAGTTATTAAACATACTTATGTTTCCAATTGATTATGTTGATAAAATATATATCTATGCATGCTTTGTCATGATTGCTTTCTTGCTTCATGTCTTATGTGTGTGTTTCTTTAATTGAGTACATTATAATTGTATATGTGAATCTAAGCCTTAATTATATAATTATATGCATGTAGGGGCATTTTAACATGTTATTACATGTGTTTATTTTGATTTAGGACATTTGAAGATGTCATTGTGTGTGGCTCTAAGCCTTCATTCTCTGAATCTATGTGTATGAGAACATTTGAACATGTCCTTATGTGTGATTTTATGTGTATGAGTGACATTGGAAATATCCATTTTATGCACCCCCTTTTCCTTATATTTGTGTGACTTGTGTGATTTTATGTGTAATCCATGTATATGTGTGTGATGGCCATGAGATTTTCTTATATTTCGATGCCATAATGGATATCATGCATCCTCCTAGTTTTTGATGCCATGATGTATATCATGTATCCTTTCCCAAGAAGTTATATTGAGTTTTTAATACTTATTTTTGATCAGTTATCTATGTGTCTAATTTATAACATCTATCTTAACATTCACATTTTTTGTGTTAGTTCTTACATGTATCTCACATGGCTATTATACTCAATTTATCTATATGATGATGTTATTCTCCTCCTTATTCTTATTACTACTTTATATTTAAGTATTTTATCATAACATATTTTGCATAAATTTTTATTTTGAGTTAAATTATTGTGTATGCACAATAACTCACTTCAAAAGAGGGGGCATACACAATGGTTTGTCTTAGAGACTAGACCCACTCAATCCAGTGCATAGACAGATACATACATTACACAAGTAGAATTCTATAGTCCTCATATAGTGTATCATAGTTCATACTTAAAAAGAACTCATAGAATTAAATTGGTCATAATCATTCCAAATGGATAATAACACATCGTATTATTTTCCAAACAAGGCATTATTTTTGTATAACTTGAAAAATAATCTTTTCTATAATCTATAATAATTTCAGATACTCTAGAATATTTTACAATAGGTTTGCACTCTTTGTTTGGAGAATTTACTCAAATTTATCTCAGATTTACTTAGTTTATGGGCATCATACATGACATGTGTTCCAAGTTTATTCATAAGCTTTAGTTAGAATTTTAGTCATTATTACTCAGTCTTAGAATCTATATACACCAAATATTAGATTGGGTGTGTGTGTGTAGCATATGGATTCCTCCTTGCTTAAATTTACACCAATTCCACATATGGAATGATAACACTTGTCATTATGCATGTTATATACACCAGACACAAATTATACAAACTACATACAATATTTTTTCACCAATTTTACATCAATTTTGCACCAAATATGAGCTTATTCTATCTATAGTAGTTCGTTCACCCTTTTGTATTAGTTTTTCACCTAAACAAACTGTTAGAATTCATATAAGGATTCTAGGATACTTCACTAACATGGGTATGCAATATTGGAGTCAAGCATA
Organism: Torreya grandis; assembly: GCA_037957365.1. Lineage (NCBI taxonomy): Eukaryota > Viridiplantae > Streptophyta > Pinopsida > Cupressales > Taxaceae > Torreya > Torreya grandis. The sequence continues at coordinate 1,244,031 of JARHVA010000548.1, read as the reverse complement.
CCTTGAGTTCTCAAGCACACTCTCCTAATTAATGATGATTAGGGAATACACAGTCCAATCAAATATTTTCAAATGAAATCTTGAAGGGGGCCTACCCTCCATAGTAACTAGTATTGAACCATTTTTTGCACTAGAAAACATAATGGTACACATACCTAATCAGATGTAATCATTACTTGATATTAGATCTCAATTTTTATTTTTATTTTATTATTAATTTCCATCTTAAGTAAGGGATGATTTTGTACATATTTCATTGTAGGTTTGCATGAAGAATAATTCAATGTTAGCATTGTAGTTCACATGCAAGTTTAGGTACACACTTTTTCCTTTTATTCTAGTGTTTTAATTTTTTTACATTACTAGATTAAAATGGGGTAAAATGTAGTCACATAAATTAATATTTAAGCTTAAATTGTGTACTTATGATCATCCTTTTCACAAACTTATCTTTTGACCTATTCTAAGGCCTTTTTACCACTTTCCTTCACTTACCATATGGTGTTACACCCTTGTAAACACCTCAAGTCATCTTTAGACACATCTATCTAGCTTACTTAATAGCCTAGGCTCATACATAGATTGATTCATGACTTTAATTATATTTTTCCACCTTTTGGATAGGAGCACCCCATTTGTACTGAAACACACTCCATTGTTAACTACATCCTCTAGAAGTTATCTTCTTGCTAATTAACAACTATTTTATAAAATTAAAAGTTGTGTAAAGGTTGGCCAATGAAAATTAGTGAGCACCATATGAAGGAGTTCCAAAAATACCAATATATAAACACATTTTAAATCATTTTTCACACAAGAGACTTCCATAAATAAAATCACTAGAATTATAATCACATAGCGAGATATAATTCTTCCCTATTTCTTTTAATTCTAATTACATATAAGCCTAGTAGCCTTGAGATAAATTTTGAATACACCTCTAAGGCCACAAGTCATAGTTGAAGCACTTAATCACACCAATATTTTACTATCATCTAGCATATTGCACCGACATCTAGCATATTGCACCAATTTCACACATACCACCATAACATGGGAGAAATACATGGAGTTTGATCCCTCTTTAGAGTATTAGTATGTAGTTAGTGCTTAACATAGGGGGTGTTTAGGTATCACAAAAATTTAATTATTGACCCATTTTTACTCTGTGATTGCATTGGTATTATTTACTATTGAGCTAGGGATTTCAAGTGAAAAATTAGTTACACAATGGTCACCGAATTGAATCATAAGCTCCCACATAGTCCATAGAAAAAGCAAGAGAAAGCCCTTAGAACCCATAAATCTTATCACTATCAAATAACAACATTCTTTAATTACTACACTGCACCTCTAAATTATCCAATAACAATGCTTATGTATAGGGACTTTTCCATCTTTTATTTCTAATTCACACATAGTCAACACAATCAACTTCTCAGTCTCAAATCCCAAAACATCTCGCATATTAGTATTTTAGCTAAATTTTATATTTATCTCTTACACTTTCCATATCTAGTACGTTTCTAATTTTGGAAAATTTCCAAATTAGGTGTGCCATTATTACATATCTTTAGCAACCTAATTTTTCACAATAACTTTTCTAATTAGGGTAATCTATCTCTTAATTTCCAAATTTTGATAAAATAATATATAGCCTTTTCAAATTAAAATTAAGTACCTATTAGCATGAAAACCAACTTAGTAAAAGAGAAAAAAGATAATAAAATAGACCCACATAAAAAATATAATGGAAGGAGGTTAATGGCCCAAAAAATATGGGAAAATTTGGTGGCTCTCTAAATTTACCCAAGGCATATTTGATGGAATACCAAATATGCCCCAAAGTAAAACCAATAGAAAATGGAGGAGGAAGTAGAGAGAAGAGAAAGAGAGAAGAGGGGATCCCCAAATGTAAAAAACACAATATAGGGAGAAAATAAAATAAATACTAAGATTGGGCCACATAAAATAAGGAGACAAGACAAACATATAGGAAAAGTGCCAATAAAAACCTAAACTAAACAAATGAACCATATTCACAAAATGACATTTAAATTTTGAAATAACAAGCCTTGTACTAGAATTAGGTGTCTACATAATTCCCCTACTTTCATGTGCCTATATAAGTGAATGCATGTGTGTTTCAAATTAAAATCATACATAATTGAAGCATGTACCTTGATTAACCTAATAAGGAATAATGAAACATTTGAATGTATCCATCCACACTTTGATTATTTAGAATAAATTGGGTATACCTATCAATAATGGTTATTTTATAACAATTAGTTAATATCATATCAATTCAAATCAAAATATACTAATTTTAAAAACAAAAATAAAAAAATTATCATAGGTACAACTACACTTGGTAGTATTTGAACCATCTTGTTGTAACTTAAAAACAAAATTTTATTTTATTTATTCTTATTAGAATGTTTTACATAAATCCAAGACATAACTAATAATTTTTAGGGAGTTCTAACAACCAATTCCACTTCTTGAACATGGAATTAGATAATGGGTCATTTCTTGAGCTATCATTTCCCTCAATTTATTTTAATCCATTCAATATTTTTTCTCAATATGTTTCATCTTGAAAAATCTACATAAAAAAATGGATGTATACCTCCTTTTGAGGTGACAGTTTTGTACACTTTTTCTTGAAAATAACTCATCTCAAAATCAGATATTAAAGGCATCACATGCCATCACATAATATCATAACTTAAGTTATTAGTATTTGGAAAACACAAAAGACAAATAAAATAAAATAAATTGATAAGATGAGGCCACACATAGAAAAAGGAGACAAGAAACACATGGGAAAAGTGCCAATAAATACCTAAACCAAAATGATGAACCATATGATAAAACATAAAAGAGAGAAAATAAAATAAAATGATAAGACAATGCCACACCTAGAATAAGGAAATAAGATAAACTCACATGAAAATCACCAATAAGTACCTAAATTGAATTGATGAACCATCTATATAGAATGATATTAAAATAATTTGTAATAAAAACCTTGTTCCAAAATATGTTTCCACATAATGCCCTTTATTTGATGTGTATATGTGTGTGAATGTATTATGTGTCAAAGTGAAATTTTAAAAAATTGAAGAATGTACCTTGAATTACCTAGGAAGGAAGTATGAAACATTTGCATGCATCTGTTCACACTTTGATAATTCAAAACCACTCTCATATACCTATAAATAATGTCCATTTTATAATAGGTAGTTAACATCATATCAAATTAATGTGAAATATAGTAATTTGAAAACACAAATTGAAAAATGAGCAATAGGAATGACTACACCTAGTGATACTCAAACCATGTTTTTGTAACTTGAAAACAAAACTATATTCTATTTATTGCATTTATCCCAATTCAAAAAAATAAGCAAGTCCTAAACATAACTAGCATTTATTAGGGGGTTTCTAACAACCCAATCCACTTTTGATCAGAGAAGTAGATATTGGCTCATTTTTGGGGCTCTCATTTCACTTAATTTCATTTATTTTTATTAAATTCATTTAATATTTTTAATTACTTTTGTTTCATCTTAAAAAATCTACACAAAACATCTAGATATATACCCCCCTTGAGGTGAGGTATTGGTAGACTTTTCTCACAAATCACTTATCTCAACATCATGATTTAAGTGCATCATATATCATCACATTATATCATAGTTGAAGTTATTAGTATATATAAAAATCACTAAAATAAATGTATGTAACCATCATAAAATATCACCATGTATACTCAATAGTATTATATAAATCTAAAGGAATGAAAGTGAGAACAACCACAATTTCCTACCATAAGTGATAATATAAATCAGTGTCATGTCATATATAATGGGTAAAATTGTGAAATCATGAATATGTATGCATATCTGCCCACGAAGATGAGGTAGAGGAGGGACAAGCCACACTCTTCATTTTATCAAGGTGATGGGAAGAAAAATGTATGCCCCAATGTAAAGTTTTTATTTTCATACAAGAGTCAAGGAGAATGTGAAGGGTATAATGCCCCCAAATAATGAAATGTAAATGAAATAATTTCTAAATATCAAGCATTAATGATGCCCTTAGTGGCAATGATAAATATTTGTATTATGGAGGATATGATGGCATCCTCATTTATGTATAGTAGATTTAATAATAATCACATAAGGAATATTTTGGTATCATGCCTCCATGAGTAATATAGGTGTTGTAGCAATATAAGTTGATAGTAAGGTATCTAACTCGATGTGAGAACTCTTTAAGGGAATGGTATAATTAATATACTACATGGCAAGGGGAATTCTATCAATATTGTATGCCAATAATCAATCACCGCATATTTCAATAGATGTAATTGATAAAAGAATCAATGTGTAATAGTGTGTTAGGAGTTATAAATAAATGTGTTAAGAGGTGCAATAAATGGATCGATAGTAGAAAATAATGCATGATATCTTTAAGATTTAAATAATTTTGAAAATTAAATTATTATGTCTCTTAATAGGTGAAATAGGTTAATTGGGTATCAAAATTACCTTTCAAGAGGTATCAGATAGATAATATGGAAACCTATTTGGGATATATAAATCAATGGAATTTCTATTTTTAGAAATCATTTGTACTTTCAATATTTCTAATTTATATTGATTTTGAGAACTAATATTTACAACCATAATGGTGAGATGAGATGATATACCTTTATATTTGGACCATGTGAGAGTTCAAGTGCCTAAAAGGTAGCCGTAAATGAAGTAAGGACATTGTCTAATTATTTTCATCATTTTTTACTAAAATTTAATTTTTTTTGAAAGTTTTTTCATTTTAGATTTTATGTATTTTGGACCAATTTATACCCTTCTAAATATACTCTTTGGACATTAAAAGTGTCCCCTTACCCATCAGATCCTTCTTCTTTACGCCAAATTTAACCATGTTCCTACCAAATCTAACCCTTTAGGTGTAGAATCTAACTCACTACTCTTTGAATCTGACCTCTAAACTTTCATCCACATTTTTGTTATTTATATGTTGATTTGAAATGATTATGTTATCATTTTTGGCTCAAGATATAGATGTTTTCTTTTAATTATTCATGGTTGTATCCTATCATACTTTTTTGAGAGTAGTAACTGAGTAGAGCATGGGGTTCAATTCAGAATTTAGACTCAGTGCATAATAGCATGCCTAAGCAGATGTTTTAGGTTTGGGTTATTCAAATAAACTAAGGCTTGTTTCAATGGATGTCCCATTATTGGTACCCTTATTTGAGTAATGGGATTGTGATTCATGTAATATTTTGCTCCTGATATGGGAGATGACATTGACCTCAAAGGATGTTTGGTGCATATCCATTAGAGGTCACAATGTTTAATAGTTTTTCATTACCTTGAGCTGAGAGGAAAATAGCTAGGTACTACTATATGGGACACCAAAGAGGCTAGGGTAGGACAAGTGATAGTTTGGTAGTTGTAGATATTATGACTGGGCCTGCTCCATGATCACAAAAAAACTTGTGCATTTTAGATATCATTTTCATTTTAGAAAAAAATAGAGTTTGTGCACCTACATATGGTATAATAATAATCATTAGAGACATGGAGGATCATGATCTATGTTATGCCACTTATATGATAATTTTAAATATTCAATGTGGAGAGGGTTCTATTGATATTTTCATCAAGATGACAAGCTTCTATATAGTGAGAAAAAAACATTTATATGTCCATGGGTAACATGTATATCTTGCATAGCTGATGAAGAGACCTCCTCATTCTCTGCTCTATGACTCTGAACCTACAACCCACTCTACTCATATAACCAATCTTCTCTATATATCAATTCTCTCACTAGGTTTGACATCATTCTTATGCATGATATTTTGACTAGGCTTCTTGAAATATTTTTGTTTTCTTTAAAACTTAGGAACACCTCTCACTCATCTATTCAAATCATTATATCCATTTACTCACTTCCTTTCATGCATATCATACACACTAGTCTTCACTAGGCTATATGTTTCTTTGACTAAATCACTTTAATTATTGATCTCGATATCTTGTAGAAAATATTTGAATTGGATAGCCTCTATTAGGAATAAAAAATTATTTAAACATAATTCACACTCACTTACAACCTCAAGTGTCTTCTTCACTTCTCAAACCTTATGCATGATATTTTGACTAGGCTTCTTGAAATATTTTTGTTTTCTTTAAAACTTAGGAACACCTCTCACTCATCCATTCCAATAATTATATCCATTTACTCACTTCCTTTCATGCATATCACACACACTAGTCTTCACTAGGCTATATGTTTCTTTGACTAGATCACTTTAATTATTGATCTTGATATCTTGTATAAAATATTTGAATTGGATAGCCTCTATTAGGAATAAAAAAATTATTTAAACATAATTCACACTCACTTACAACCTCAAGTGCCTTCTTCAATTCTCAAACCCACAACCACACTTCTCACCTAATAGCCTTTCTTGGGATTTTTCCTATTATACGGACTAATACTATTGAGTCCTGATAAAATAACACTATTTTTTGACACCATCTATCATCTTCTATCTCTCCATGAATTTTGATTGATGAAATAAGATCCTAGATGCCTTTTCTATCCCTTTCTCAGACCTAATTAGGTCTATCTTCCTCTCCTTTACACACACTCTACTGTTACCATACATACAGATGCCATAAAAAGAAATAAATTAAAAGATATTTTAGGGAAATTTAAACTCTAATTATTTACCATTTTTTATCAGATTTGAATTGTTTCATCTTTAACAATCTTATTTTTAAATTCTAAACCCTAGTTTTGGACTACGACTATCTTGAATGAGCCAATACCTTACAAAATGCAATAGATTGAGTTTGTTACCTATTAGAAAATTTGAAAGAAATAAATGAGGTATATTATAAACCTAGTTATCTTCTCTAATCATTAAATTCTCTCACTCAATCTCTAAACATATTTAATCACTCACTTTGACACAAACCTAAACTATTTGATAGGGTCACACAGGGTACACAGTCTTTGAAATTGTATTTCCTCTCAATTTAGATGAAAAAATGAATTAAATACACCTCCAATAGTACATAAAAGTCCTATAATAGTTACCTTATAAAATTAAAAAGTTTTTACTATCTACAAACAAAGATATTCCATTTTGTCTTTTCTTTAGGATTCCAACCCTGCATTCAGGCTAAGAGATCACTATTGGGTCTAATATGAATATAACTAATTATTCATGTATATTTTTAAATTTATATGGTATGAATAACCTTTATGAACCTTATTAAACTCTTTTATCTCTCCTTAAAATCTCTATGGAGTATGTACAACATTTTTTGATACTGACTGTGTGAGGGTTTTTAACATTTACAGACCTGTGTCAAATTTATTCATAAATAAATATGAAACCACCTACATAAATAAAATAATAAACATAAGATAATTTAAACAAATACTTAATTTTTTTTTATATATTTATGAATACCTTTTACAAGATCATCCATTTCAAATATGCATACACAGTCCTCTGTTAGCATGCAGAATGCAGGAAATATATGATCTCTATTTGATCTCCTCAAAAAATATTTATCAAAATAATAGAAGAAAATATTTTAAAGTTTAAATTCATAAAAATAATATATTATAAAAATATATATGTAATACAAAATCTTTCTATTGAGTCTTTCCTTACAAATGACATTTACTCAGTCTTTAATTTTTGAACATAAAACATGAACACTCAGGGTGTATCAAAATGTAAAAAATTTAATTGATTATCTTGAATTTTAAATCATACATCTTATAAAAAATTAAAGACTTAATCTACATAAAAATTTATACCCCTTTTAAGTCTGTACTATTCCTCTCTATCATGCCTCATTTCCTTCTTTCTTGCTAGTTACTTGTATGCAAGTAGTTACAAACCATTTTCCTCATGAAATTACATTCATTAACATTATGTTTGCACATAAAACGAAATTTTAAACTCTCTTAAGACAATTATAACCTAAATACCCTAATAAAAACATTATACTTCATGCTACATCATAAAACATATTCTAAATCTAAGAAAATGATTCAAATTTTCAAATTAGAGTTTTTGCAAGAAATTCTCCCAAGGCCAAGAACATCCAATACTAAGCCACCTAATGAATCTAACACCATCCTTGGGTCCCTATAGGACTTTTAAAATTATTATAAGACCAAAAATAATCACAAGACACTCTTAATTACATGAATTACTCAAATTTCCAAAGGATGCTCTGCATCGTACGCCCATGGCAAGAAAAAATTTGAGCTCTGCTCAAATGGAGTGTTATAATATTCTTCCTAGTCTTCAAATTCATGCTCCTTAGATATTATTTGGTGGATTCTCCTTCATGATTCATATATTCTTCTTATTTTTCTTACCTCTATCATAGATAATCATGCTTCCTTGCTTCTATTACTTGCTACCACCAACTAGTAATTATTGCCACCAACTAGTAATTGTTGTAGACTTATACCCTAATATTTTACTCTATCATATGGGATATATATGCCCCAAAATATTTTTGGTACACCTATAATCTCACCTACAATTTTTATGATCTTCATTCTTGCAATAAAAGCAAAGACAATTTCTTGTCTACCTACTATTTCACCGAATCTCAAGCTTTCACAAGACTCTTTATCTTTAAATTGTTTCATTTCTACCATCAATGCTTCTTATTAATGTTATTTATACTCCATAATGTGATTATCAACTGATACAACCTGTAATTTATCTTCATTCACCATAATCTCACTATGCAAGGCTCTTTTTAGTGTTGTTATTTCTATCTCTAACTAATCTTGACCCTCATAAACAAATGTGTAATCAAATTTCATGCCTTTGTCCATCAGTTGTAATTCATTTTACCAACCTTCATGGAGGTATACAAATTGATCTGCTTCTTCTTTATCATTCCCATCATGTAATTGGCTATCACTAGCTTTCCTTTCCTCATTTAAGCCTCCCTCATCCTTCTCAAGGTATTGTTCATCCACATCTTCTTGCTCACTTTGTTGCTCTCTCACCCAAAACCATTACATCTCTTTTTTGAGTTGTTTACAAATCAAACTCTTCTGCTCTCTTTCCTCTCTCACAACTTTCATTTTTCTTCTCTTCATCTGTAGCCTTACTAGCCACTTGATTTTATTCTCCTTAATGATCCATCCATATTGTGGGTTCTCACTTTCATTCATTTGTTCCATTATGATCAGTAACTCATCTAACTGCTACCTTACCTCTATCATCTCTTTTTCCATTTCTCTTCTCTTTGTGTCTTCTTACACCTTCCTCCCTTTTTGGTAGCTCATCTCAACCATGCCTTGTTTCCTCTTTCCTCTTTATATCTTCATATTTTCTTTCTCTCAATCTCTTGGTCTCACTTGGACCTATTTCTCTTGACAAGCCTCCTCTACTTGCCTTCTCATGACCTCTCACTTGGGTCTGTCTCACTCTATGAACTCACCTAGGTCTATATCTATCTCTTGTCCTTTACCTAGGAGTCATTTCTCTCTCTTTAATCTATCCTTGATATCACTCTTGATCTTATTAAGCCTCACTAGCTTTAGGTCTGGTTACTAATCTCTCTCAACTTTTCATTCACACTTCAACACTATCTCATGAACATATCAAAACATAAATTGAAAACTTAATCAAATATGTACCTTATTGTGTTTATATACTACCCTTATTTTCATCCCATGAAATTTATTACTCTAATACCAAATGATGTAGATACCTCATCATTTTATACTTTTTGACTTTGATACCTGTAACCCACTCTACTCATACAACCAATCTTCTTAATACTCTCTATTTATCAATTCTCTCACTAGGTTGGACATCATTCTTATGTATGATATTTTGAATAGGCTTATTGAAATATTTATGTCTACCTTTATAACCTTTTAACACCTCTAACTCATACATTCATATCATTATATCCATTTACTCACTCCCTTTCATTCATATCACACACTCTAGTATTCACTAGGCTATAGGTTTCTGTTTCACTTAAATTTTGCTTTATTTTCTTTAGAAATAAAGTTGTAAAACTTGAAAGAAGGGTGAGGTTAGTAGAACCTAATAGTTGCACACATGTTGATCTAGATGATTATGGAGACTCCTCTTTGTCTTGGGAGGAATGACCTATAAATAAGAAAATACTTAAAAAAAGGTTAAATGGTTGGGTAATAGGGTGGATTTCTTAGTGTGAGCTAAGATCAAGAAACACAAATAAATACTCAGCTATTACCAGACACAATGGCATCCTCTTATAAGTATATACACATAAGGAAATATTTACTTAGAACCACCCTCTCAATCCCCCATGACTCAATGGACTCTCATTTTGAATAATGCCTACTCTTATACCATTGTTAGAAATTAGAGTTGAACACAAGAATTAATTCATGCATAGGATGAGAATATAATATGCAGTGCACAGAGACAAATTTACACATAATAATATTTTTTTCTATATCACCAACCATATAAGAAGATTGAAAATATACAGGAAAGATAATTCCTATAATTGGGGAGATACAATCTCCACTAATATCTCACCCAAATACCCAATCTCCTAAAATAAGCTACATGAGTTTATTTATTTAACAAACTCATAATAATAATAAAATATATTATTAGTATGAGTTGTGTTAATATAACTCATGATTAATAATATTACAACATTAATAATGTTACACAATATATTCATAACAAAAATAAGCTTGTTATTGAAAATGATAGACAAAGACCATCGATAGTTAGGGTCAAACCATCGATGGTTGGGTAACCATCAATAGTTAGGGACCATCAGTGGTTAAGGTCAAACCATTGGTGGTTATTATGGGATCTAGATTAGGAAAAGAAGTTTGGTTGGGAAGGTTGTAGAGAGGTTCTATAAGGTAAGTTTAGGTTGGCTACTATTTGTGAGATAGAGGGTAGTGTTTAGAAGTGTTTGGTTTAGGTAGAGGGTGATTAAATTATTGAAAGAGGCTATGGGTGGCCTTGGGGAAGATAAGAAGTGTCTAGATTTATGGAGATATAACACAATAAAGTGGATGAAAAATAAGGCAACACGAGGAATGACATAAAGAAACTAATTATTGAATCCTAATAAGGAACATATACTTAGCTTTATTGTTGCTGGTCTGAATAATGTGGAGGTTGGTTGAAAGCTTATTGAATATTTTAAAACAATTTTCATAGAGTGACATTACCTTGGCTATTCACTGATGAGTTGCATTAACACTTATGATCTCTATCTTGGTCATTGGTTTGATGTAAGCTAGAAGAATACCTACACAAGAAACTCTGATCTCTTGCACAATTTTTTTTGATGATACCTTTCACCTCTTCTTCCTCTCTTAATATAGAGGGAAGGGAGTGGTGAAAAAATAAGTTCAACAAGGTGTCTAACGAGTTGTCTAAATTTAAGCTCAACATACATTGATTATGCAAAATGATAGATCAAATAACTATTAGTAGAAAAGCAAGCTGAAGTTTTAGTTAAAGTTAACCCTTAAGGTGGTTAAAGGAAAACCATCAGTGGTTGAGTATAACTATCATTAGTTAAGGGTTGATCATCGGTGGTTAGGGTTATAGTCACAAATGGCTAAAATTATCCATTTACACTAATTATTGGTGGGGTAAATGGTCATAAAATGGTCTTAATGGGGTCCAAGGGTGGTTTAAGGGTTAGTACAACATCTAGAACCATAGTGTGTTATTTTATAGTGTCTACATTTTGCCCCTTTTTATTATGCAGTTTGTATCTACAAGCTGTAAAACAAAAAAATAGAAGGTTGGTAGAAGGTCAAGTGCCTCGAGTATGGGAGGAGGTGGTCCCCTTCAAATTGGGAAATAATGAGGTAAAATAGAGTTAGTAGTAGGTTTGATAAGCAGATAAGTGGGTAAAAAAGTTGGTGACATGTTGGGCATTGAAGCATAAACATGTGCATAAAATGTGACTAAGTGTAATAACATAGATCACGCATAGACTAAGCTATCATAGTTGAAGTAGTTTATAAATCATGGTTGGTACTATAAGGACAAGTGAAAAGTGGACCAAGTGACCATATTCAGGCATGGTGGTTATGGTTGCACTTATAAACACAATTATCCTTGGCAAGGTTAATGTGTTCATAGGTATCCAAGGTAAGATGTGATCTTGGGAAGACACAAAAGGGTCATAGGTATCAGGACCATAAAGGGTTGTACTCTGAGGTAATTAAATAGTTGGTATGTAAAAGTAGCACAAGTTCAAGTTATTAAAATATGGAAAATGAGTCTTAGTAGTCATAAATGGCCAAGGTAAGGTTGTCATAAAAAGTGTAAAGTTAGGCCAAAATGACCAAATCTAGGTGGTTTGATTGGTTGGTGGATTGGTAGATGATGCAGGAGCATCTACAATAGCACCATGGAGGACTAGTTGCAAATGCAAATGAAATTCTAGTGGGAAATTTCAAATTCTGGTTTTCCCTCCAAATTGTGTAGATTTCAAAATTTCACCTTTAAAGTAATTGTAATGGTAAAAAGTGAAAAGTGAAAAGGTGAAAAATGATGGTTAGGCTATTGAGGAAATCAAGGGGAATTGGTTGAAACTATTTTCAACCTTAGAATATTGTTAAAACTTAAAAACAATATTTTGTTTTGCCTTAAGCCCAATTTGGGCGTAGAAGTTAGAAGGAAAGTTCTTGAAAAGAGAAAAAAAAGAAGAATTCATTAAGGAGAGAGGATGAGAAGAGAAGAGAGGATGAGAGGGGCATATAAGAGAATAAAAATAGAGAGGAAAGGTCCTCTCATGCAAGGGAAGAGAATGGAATGAAGAAGAGAGAGTAGAATTAGTGAGGGAGGACCTCACTCAAGAAATGTTGAAGGAAAGAGGAGTAATAAAGAATGTATGAAGGAGTAAACAAGGATTTGAAAGCCATGGACATTGATATTGAATTTTAAGTTTCTTATTTGATCTAAGGAGAATGAATGTCTTGTTTCATATGATATTGTTAAGGCTTCTTTATTGGAATTCTGGTAACAGGCCTGTGTGTGTATATGTATGTGTGTGTGGATGATGGTTCACTTGAGAACATTTAGAAAAATATATGTAGACTGGTTACTTTATATGTTGAGAATGAGTTTAAACTATATTATGTGACCAAGAAGTCTTAAGAGCTTTGAATGTCATAAGAAGCCTAAACAGGCCTAAACAGGGTATTCAGGCCTGTATACTTACATCCCACTGTCCAAGGTAAAATCCACATGAAAATGTTTTTATGGAGTTTAAAATGGTATGGAAATAGGTCCCTAAGGTAATTATAAACTTTAGAGAGGAGAAATAGGTGTTATAAACCTCTTTAATGTCCAAAAACTCCATAGTTGGAATTCAGGCCTGTAGGTGATAGTATACAGGAAATGATATGATAGTTGCATGTTTTGCAAGGTAAATGGATAGATCATTTTATATTTGATAGAGAATATGAATGGGGAAATATATTAAACTATTGAAATGTTCATACATACCTTGAAAGCCTATTGACCATTGTGTTAAACAAAGTAAACCAAGAACCCTGCTGACTGTCATACAAATACAGTCAAAAGCCACTGAGATTTTAAGCACTGGAAGGTATAGGAGGATGATATGACCTGGAGGATGATTGGAGAAGTTTTAGGGAATGAAGACAGACCCTAGACAATTGGTTTGAGCCCTTGAAACATGCTAAAACACTCCCAGAAAAATTATTAAGCTCTCGGCCTGTGACAGGCTTTGGAAAATCCTGAATTAGGTTCAAACCGTCAAAATGAGTTTTAATGCTTGAAAACTCTTGAAAATTTGTAATCTGAACCTTGATGATGTTAGAAAACTATTGGAAGTGGTTTCAAGGTGTCACAGTATGGAGAAGTACGGAAAAGAACAATTGCCAAGTGGATCCTAGGTGCATGTGAGATGAAGAGCATAGGCCAATATAGGAAAAGTGAATTTCTCCAAAGAAGTGCACTAAAAAATGATTGATTCACCTGTAAGAGGGTAATGGGTATCTATAATGGTGCTTGGTTTGATTATAAATTTTGTATTTTACTCTGGACAAGGCGTTTTACACACAAGGAAGGCTAATTGGAACAGGGCTTAAAGAAGGAAGTAAAATTCCATACAAAGTAACCTCAAGAGATTGTTTAGTATGTTATAGAAGGGCTTAATGGGTATCCAGAAATGGTTTTACTTTCATGATTGAGTTAATTGACAAAGAGTTATGGCCAATAAACAGGGAATACAGGGCTAAAAGGAATGAATGATCTAGATAGGTCTGTATCAGTTTGTTGATGGTTTCAGAGCAGTCTAAGGTCAGTTTCATCATTTGGTATCAAAGCTTGAAGCTCTTGGGAATTGGTAACTTTTTGTTGGTTGTGATTTCTAATGAGTTGTTACAGGATTTGGTAAGAGGATCAACAGGACAAAGCACTAGAAGACCCTGGGGAGAAAAGGTATGAATAATTTTGCTATTTGATTTAAGTTATTGTGTTGAGAAGCAATCAAGTGAAGGAGTTGCAGGTTCAAGGCAGCCAAGCCATTGAGGCTTAAGAAGAGAAGAAGCCAAGAAAGGCTTAGTGAAGATCCAAGAAGAAGCTTGGATAGTTTGCCAAAAGACTAAGGTGAAATAGACTTAGGTGAGGTAAAGGACGGAGTTTGAAGAATTGAGAAGAGAAGCTTAGAGAAGCTCAAAAGTAAGGGAGCAAGTGAATGATCAAGAAGAAGATCCAAAGCAAGGTAAGCTTGGATTTGTGATTTGTATTTGATGAAGTGTTGTAGAGTTGCTGCAGAATTGAGAAAAGGGTCAAAAGACTAGGATGCAAAAGGCCTAGGTGAGATCAAGGAGATTGTCGAAAGAACAGTCAAGGAAAAGGCTTGGATGAGACAAGGGATCAAGAGACCAAGGTGGAAAAGACTTGGGTGAAGATCTTAGAGATGGAATTATTGTTGAAGGCACTACAGAGCAGCAAGGCACATGAGGGCACCAAGAAGAAAGCAAGCATCAAAGGTATGGACAGTTTTGTAATTGATAAAGAGATTGCTAATTTGAAGAGAGAGTTAGCTAAGATTAAAGATGAATATGAGTCTTGGATGCAGATAGACAAGCAAGCATGTGTATGGCCAATGAAGAAGAGGTTGAAGTGGCCAATAGATCTCCTAGTGAAAACGAGAAGAAGGCAAAAGAAGATTGCCACGAAGAGAGAAGCCCACAGAGGCTTGAAGAAGATAAGAAGGTTGCCAAGTGAGCAGCAAGAGGAAGAAGTTGAGAAGAAGGTTCTCATTGTGGAGAAAAAGAGAGGATAAGAAAGAAAAGAGGAAGTGCCAGGAAGAGTACTTGAAAAGATGAGAGTGTTGGTGAAGAGAGCACTCATAGGGACCTTGTGGTCTCTTGTTTTTATTTCTAATATTGTCTTTGAGTGGGTAATTGCAGGTATGAGCAGCCTTATGAAGGTCAAGAGAAGGGCCTTGAAGAGTGAAGAGATTGGTGCACGAGAAGACACCAAATGTACAAGTGAATATGTAAGAGGAAAGAGAAGTAAGTTTGCTGCTATTGATAAAGAAGAAGAGATGCATTGGTTAATGCATGAGGGAGGTGTTGAAGAACCCATACAAGTAAGAGAAGAGGTAGAAGATGAAGCTGAATTTCATGATGCCATTGAAGGCCAAGAAGAAGAAAGAGAGCATCCAAGCACAAAGGGAGAGAAAGATTGCTCCATAGAACTAGCTATCAAAGAGGTAAATGAAGTGTTAAGACCTGATTTTGATTGTTATTATGAGCATGAAGTTGCTAATGTACAGGTGCAAGAGTTAAGGAAGAGAATTTAAGCATGGGTATGTGATGCCTAAATGGTGGAAGAAGCAAAATCTCAAGCAAAAGGAAGTGCTGGTACAAGAGCATGGTTGCAGGATGCCTAAATGGCTTGTGAAGTCAAATGGTAAGAAGAAGAATCAAGTGTGGGTGCCTAAGAAGGCAAAGAGAAAAGAAAGGATTGAAGGTGATTCCAGCAGCCAAGAGAATGAAGGTAAGAAAGAAAACTTCTCAAAGGATAATGAGTTAGAGTATGATAATGCAAAGATGAAAGGTAAACAAAATGTTTGTAATGATGTTTTTGAATCATTTAATGATCTTTTTATGGAGAATGAGGAATGGAAAGTGGCTGTGTGGACTAATATGCAGCAAGGAGAGAGTTCCAAGAAGATGGATGATGAGAAAAGAAGAAAGTATGCAGTAGAACAAACAAGATGGCTTCAAGCAGAGATTGAAGAAAGCAAGGAGACACAAGGTAAGGGTGTTTCAATTGTATTTGATGAGTATATTGATGAAGAATTTGATTTATGTGAAAACAAGCTAAGAAAAGAAGAGATCATAGGTAAAGGGCAAGTAAGCTTTGTGAGTGATCAACCCAAGTTTGATGAAGAGAATGGAGAGATATATGAATGCTTACTAAAGGAAGAGTTGAAGATGTTGGAGGAGCTATTTGGTAATTCAAGAGAGATGAAAGAAGGTACAAGCCATGGTGAAGACACCATTGGGAAGAGTGAAACAAGACAAGAGCAAAGCAAAGAGACAAAGGCAGTTTTGGTCAAAGAACAAGCATGTGGAGGCAGCCAAGAGGCTTCATGGCCTAAATATTTTGATTCTAAGGTGGCTTTTGATGTTTTGTATGCAGATATGAAGGTTGCTGAAGTGAATGACATACATGAGCCATTGGAGAAGCTCATGAACTAGGAAGAACAACAAGAAGATCTAGAGGACATGTATGAAGATGAAGAAGCATGGAAGCAGGAGATGATAGCTGAGAAAGAGATGAGGAGAAGGACATATCTAAAGAGGAAGAAAAGCAAGATGAAGGACAAAGACAATCAAAGACAAAGACAAGCATGGTATTGGCAATAAGACCTTGGGATCCAGGCATAGAATGAAGGCTAAAGTATGGAGGAAGCATGACATTTGAACTAAGGTTCAAATCTTTTCTAGAGGGAGAGTATGATGTAGGAGCATCTACAATAGCACCATGGAGGACTAGTTGCAAATGCAAATGAAATTCTAGTGGGAAATTTCAAATTCTGGTTTTCCCTCCAAATTATGTAGATTTCAAAATTTCACCTTTAAAGTAAATGTAATGGTAAAAAGTGAAAAGTGAAAAGGTGAAAAATGATGGTTAGGCTATTGAGGAAATCAGGGGGAATTGGTTGAAACTATTTTCAACCTTAGAATATTGTTAAAACTTAAAAACAATATTTTATTTTGCCTTAAGCCCAATTTGGGCGTAAAAGTTAGAACGAAAGTTCTTGAAAAGAGAAAAAAAAGAAGAATTCATTAAGGAGAGAGGATGAGAAGAGAAGAGAGGATGAGATGGGCGTAGAAGAGAAGAAGAAAAGAGAGGAAAGGTCCTCTCATGCAAGGGAAGAGAATGGAATGAAGAAGAGAGAGGAGAATTAGTGAGGGAGGACCTCACTCAAGAAATGTTGAGGGAAAGAGAAGGAGCAGTAAAGAATGTATGAAGGAGCAAGCAAGGATTTGAAAGCCATGGAAATTAATATTTAATTGTAAGTTTCTTATTTTATCTAAGGAGAACAAATGTTTTGTTTCATATGATATTGTTAAGGCTTCTTTATTGGAATTCTGGTAACAGGCCTGTGTGTGTATATGTATGTGTGTGTGGATGATGGTTCACTTGAGAACATTTAGAAAAATACATGTAGACTGGTTAATTTATATGTTGAGAATGAGTTTAAACTGTATTATGTGACCAAGAAGTCTTAAGAGCTTTGAATGTCATAAGAAGCCTAAACAGGCCTAAACAGGGTATTCAGGGCTGTATACTTACAACCCACTGTCCAAGGTAAAATCCACATGAAAATGTTTTTATGGAGTTTAAAATGGTATGGAAATAGGTCCCTAAGGTAATTATAAAATTTAGAGAGGAGAAACATGCGTTAGAAACCTCTTTAATGTCCAAAAACTCCACAGTTGGAATTCAGGCCTGTAGGTGATAGTATACAGGAAATGATATGACAGTTGCATGTTTTGCAAGATAAATGGATAGATCAATTTATCTTTGATAGAGAATATTAATGGGGAAATATCTTAAACTATTGACATGTTCATACATACCTTGAAATCCTATTGACCATTGTGTTAAACAAAGTAAACCAAGAACCCTGCTGACTGTCATACAAATACAGTCAAAAGCCACTGAGATTTTAAGCACTGGAAGGTATAGGAGGATGATATGACCTGGAGGATGATTGGAGAAGTTTTAGGGAATCAAGACAGACCCTAGAAAATTGGTTTGAGCCCTTGAAACATGCTAAAACACTCCCAGCAAAATTATTAAGCTCTCGGCCTGTGACAGGCTTTGGAAAATCCTGAATTAGGTTCAAACCCTCAAAATGAGTTTTAATGCTTGAAAACTCTTGAAAATTTGTAATCTGAACCTTGATGATGTTAGAAAACTGTTGGAAGTGGTTTCAAGGTGTCACAGTATGGAGAAGTACGGAAAAGAACAATTGCCAAGTGGATCCTAGGTGCATGTGAGATGAAGAGCATAGGCCACTATAGGAAAAGTGAATTTCTCCAAAGAAGTGCACTAAAAAATGATTTATTCACCTGTAAGAGGGTAATGGGTATTTGGAATGGTGCTTTTTTTGATTATAAAGTCCGTATTTTACTCTGGACAAGGCATTTTGCACACAAGGAGGGCTAATTGAAACAGGGCTTAAAGAAGGAAGTAGAATTCCGTACAAAGTAACCTCAAGAGATTTTTTAGTATGTTATAGAAGGGATTAATGGGTATCCAGAAATGGTTTTACTTTCATGGTTGAGTTAACTGACAAAGAGTTATGGCCAATAAATAGGGAATATAGGGCTAAAAGGAATGAATGATCTAGATAGGTCTGTATTAGTTTGTTGATGGTTTCAGAGCAGTCTAAGGTCAGTTTCATCAGTAGAGGAGATGATATTGAATAGTTATGGTTAATTATGGTGAAGAGTTGGTAAAAAGATGTAGTTTTAATGCCAAAAATTTAAAGGGGTCAACCATCGACGGTCAGGGTCAACCGTCAGCAGTCACATAGTGACCATCAATGTTTTGATGTCAACCCTAAAAGTGTGAGGGTTAAAAGTCAAATGAGGCATTATATTTCCTCATTTTTTAATTAACCCATGGAAATTCAACTATGATTATGTGAGATAAAATGGTAATAATTGGAGATTTGTGTGAGCTAAGTGAGTTGGAGATTAGGTGAGATTGACTAAAAAGGTGATTAGGTGATCTTGTGGGCTGGAATGGAATTGATCTAGTGAGGATGTAGAGAGGTGGAGGTAGAGCATAGGGGTGAGCAATGATGGTTATAAGAGTGCCACTATGATGGAAATAATGGAATGAGGTAGGTGATGTAATTAAATTTGATTTTTGTGCTTGAATTTGTTATTTGTATAATTATTGTGGGTGGGTAGGGGTAGGTATTTTAAATTTAAGGGGTTTTAAATATTTATGTATGAAATTGGGTATGGGGTGGGTTGGGGTTATGTGGGAACTAGTGGGGGTGATAAATAGAGTAGGGGTAGGCTAAAATTTAGAAATTTTGTTAATGTTTTACGTAGTTAGGTAAGACCTAGTGATTGGTGTGTCATCGGTGATCACTACATAATGATCATCAGTAGTAATTATCGACCATCACCAATCTATAGTTGATCATCAATGATCAATAGGTGACCATCAAAGTGGTCAATTTGTAGATCATCGATGGTGCACCACTGATACATCAGTGGTTTAGGGTGATAAATAATGGTTTTACAAGGAACCATTGCCAATCAATACTCAACCATTAGTGTTTTAAGATAAGTTGAACATATAGTAGAAGGTAGGGTGACAAGTAAGGGTGGGTGAAGGGTAAGGTAAATTTAGGTGGTTGAGGGTGAATTAGGTGAGGGTATACATGGAATAGGTGAAGAGTAAGGTTAGGTTTAGGGTAGTAGTTATAGGTGGAATTTTGAAAGGTAAAATATACTAAAGAATGCATCTAACCTTTCACGTGAGAGAGTAGATACAGGTGTAGGCTTGAGTTTTATAGATCTTGGATGAGGTCCATCAAGTAATGATAGAACAAGAGTGGGATCACTTAATAATAATGGGCATGAGAGGTATCAAATATTATCAATACATGCCTAGAGATGTGGCTATGTTGGTGTCCCTCATTGAGAGATGAGACTTGGACACTAACACATTCATGCTATCGACTGGAGAGATGACAATCCTATTAAAGGACATCCACCAAATTATGAGATTACTGATATGAGGTTAGATAATAAATCACATCAAAACAAAGGAGTGAGATGAGCTCATGGATGTGTTTTATAGGGAGGAATTGATGCATATGAGGTGGTATGTGAGAGGCCTCCATTATGCACCCCTATATCATAGGGATAGGGGAGTGAGATGAGTTGTGATGATGATGGTTGTGACTTGATATGCACTACCAGACTTGAGATATGAGGTGGTATGTGAGAGGCCTCCATTATTCACCCCTATATCATAGGGATAGGGGAGTGAGATGAGTTGTGATGATGATGGTTGTGACTTGATATGCACTACCAGACTTGAGTAATTATAGATTTCTATTGGTGTTACTAGGAGTTCTGGTAGGCATGATGATGGATCAGATAGTTTATGCTTGGGAACTTATCCTATTAGATAGATCTAATGGGAGATCTAGGGTTATAGATCACATAAGAGGTATGACATTAGCATCAAGTTTGTTCTTCACTATTGGGCATATAAGCACATCAAGGTGACTTGATCAGGTGGGTTACCATGGCATGGATTTGTTTAGATGGAATAAAAAGTCAAGTTTATGTAATGGAGGCATGATTACATGATCATAGGACCAAGGGTGTTAGGTTATGGAGCTAAAAGCTTCAACTGGTGCAAACATGGAGGAGGTTGCTGAGTCCCAGGGAGACCGGCGTCGGTGGAGTGCAGTGCAAAAGAAAACTGACATCGGTAGGTGTGAGCTGAAGACAACCAGCATCAGTAGGAGGTTGGCCGATGTCGATCACCTCTAGGCAGACAAGGACCGACGTCGGTCGCCTATGGCGGTTCGAGAACTATTCATTACACGGATAGTTAGTTCGTTAAATTGAGAGTTTGCATGTAAAGGCTAATTATAGTCTTGAGTTGCGTGTCTAATTATTGTAATTAAGATAGTTTAATTATTGTAAGCATGAGATCTATATATGGACTCATGGGCTGTATTTTAAATTAGTGCTAGAGAGTAAGAGAGAAAATAAGTTCCTTCTGAGAGAAGAGAGCAATGGTGTGTTCCTCTTAGTGACACAATACCAAGGTGGGTGCTAGTTTGGAGAATCATAAGGGTTCTTCATATTTGTATGATCTTGGTCAGCAGGTGTGCATGGCTTCTTTTGGAGTTCTACAATGGTGAGTAAGGTCTAGTGATTTGCAGGTAGCAGCAGAGAGCAGGAGATCTACTTGGAGTACGTTTGTGTACTTGGTGTATTGGCAACGTGTTTCTGACTGGTGGAGGTGAACATCAATTCTGTATTGGAGTTGATTGTTGGAAATGAGAGAGAGAGGGAAGAAGGTCTTGAGGTGTGGTGAGCCTTTGAGGTGGAAGAAGAAGTGGCATCTTCTTTATTGTATTTTCTTCTGAGTGATTATTAATACAATTGTGTATTGTCTCTCATATTCCTGTGTTGTTTCATATTTCTAGTTACTTATTGATTCTGGTTAAATTCCATGTTTAGTTGCTAATACAAGAGGTAATCATATGTGCTCTAATTGGTGGAGCAAGATCCTGACAAAGGGGAGGGGCACAAGACTTGAAGTGGTACTGAGATAGGATAGATGTACTGGTCGAGGGTGATTCATATTGAGACTATAAGTTAGATTTATAACATGGGTAGGTCTGATGAGGTAGATATTGTCATTGTAGATTTATAGGTGGATTGAGGGTAGATGGGACCCCAAGGTAGAGTTGATTCCTTTTGATGGGGTGAGGAGGTAGTTTGGGCTAGTTCAAGATATCTTAAGTGATTTCCTAGGTACCAGAGGGAGGATGCAGAGTGTCTACTACCTAAGCCACAACAAGAAGAGTTTGAGTTTGATCAAGAGGAGTTACCAATGGGACTAGAGATTGATGATGTAGGGGTCACACAAGAGTACCTCATTTGGTTCCAAGCAAACTATGACATGAAAATGTTTAGAGGAGATGATATATAAGCTAGTTAATAGGTTGTAGATGTTGATGGAGGAGGGGGGTAAGGATAAGATGGATGTGGATGCCCCAGATAGGTAGGCACTCATCAAAGAGAAGGATTATGTTAGGGTAGTGTTATTAATGGTACAAGAAGCAATAACATTAGTGATATTAGAGAGGAACATGACATAGGGCTAGGTGGCTACCCTCACATAGGAGAGAGAACAGACATGAGCATAAATAACCTTGGTCATATGTTTAGATACATTTTTATAGTAGAGGAGCTTTGCTATTATGAGGCACTGATTTACCCAACTTATAGATGAGCTATATTTTTATGAGTATGTGACATAATGAAGGGGTGGGAGAGCCAACATTAATACACCAGGTCTATGGGCGACATCCATAGGTGCATAGATAAGTCTTATAGGTGGACAAGATCTAGGGAGTAGCAATGCCCCTATACCTTAAATTCTCATGAGACTCTGGTTCTTGATGTATCATATGATTTTGATACTAGCCTGTGAGTTGATGTAATGAGATGTACATGTTTTTGAGAGATATAAATGTTACTATTATATATATATATATATATATATATATATATATATTATTTTGATTATGAGCTCATGATATGGTTATGGTTGTGGATATGGCTTATGGATATGTTGTTATTATTATGATCATGATGTTGTGATGTTTTCTTATGATTTAACATTTCTATTTGATTAGATGTATTAATGAATTAATGTTCCCTGATATTTAGATAAACATGTGTGATGACTCATTGATTTATGATATATGATTAAATGTTAATGAAATGATAGATGGTTTAGGATTAGTTGATGTGATTGGTTATGTAGATGTTATTTATGAATATGATAATGATGTTAATGGTTTGATGTGTGAATTATTATAAATGTGGATGCTTTTAGATTAATGAATCTATTTTCCTTACCTAGATAGGATAACATATGTGGATGACTCATGGATTTATGATGTGATAAATGGTGATGGTGTGATAAATGGTTTATGATTAGTTGATGTGATTGGTTATGTAGATGTTCTCTATGAATGTGATAATGATGTTCATGGTTTGATGTGTGACTTATTATAAATGTGGATGTTTTTAGATTAATGAATATATGTTTCCCTAACTAGCTAGGATAACATATGTGGATGACTCATGGATTTATGATGTGATAAATGGTAATGATATGATAGATATGATTGGATATGATTATGATGATTGTATGAGGATTACGATTATGGTTATGATGTTATGATATGATAATGTTTGAGATGCTTAATTCATTAAAAGGTTTTGTTTTGAGTAAAATAATTAAATAAATAAGACAAGATGTCAAACACAATAAAACACAAAATTAGTATTTAAAATGTTTTTAATGGATTGCATTAGATGAAGGTGAATAAATATTAAAACACATAGAGTAAGTTGGATAAAAAAACTAAATGCGAGGAAAAATGAGATGATAAAAAAGACAAACATCTGAATGAATGCATAAGTATGAGAGAATAAGAAGACAATATCCCTCTTATTTGGCAAGGACTCAAACAAACTAAATTTAGATCAGATTATGAACATAATCCCTTTGAAAGCTTTGTATTAGCATTTTTTAGTTAAATAAATTCTTGATCACATAATGTCATGTAAGCTCAAAAATCCTTTGTTGATAGAGGGAAGATAAATGATAATGGAATATTCTTATGAGACTAGTGTGCCTCTTTAGTAGGTTACCGAAGAGCCAGTATAAACAAGTCCATGTCATATAAGGTGTAGACTGATCGATACGTGAAGTCTATTTATGAAATCTGATTACGGCTTCCAAATTTATTTTTTCCTTTTTTTATTTTGATAATGGGTCTTTTGATTGGGAAGTTAATAAATGTGAGAAGCTTCCTAAGAATTGCTATGCTTTGAGAAATACTTTACTCAACCATACTTCAAGGGAATGGTCTAAGTTTGTGAGATTTGTTTAAGGCTTTTGATAGATGCCCTTTGAGGGAGTAGTCTACCATATATTGAAAATTTTTGATTGATTTTGGCAGCTATCCTTCAAGGGAGCAGTATGTGAATGCTTGGAATGACCCATAAAACATATGATTTTTTGTTTTTTTATGATTTTTTTGTTTGACTTTGTTTTTGATATTGACATGGATTTGCATATATAGACTCAAAAGGTTCACCTTCATGAAGGCAAGACTAAAGTATA
Source organism: Torreya grandis (assembly GCA_037957365.1). Lineage (NCBI taxonomy): Eukaryota > Viridiplantae > Streptophyta > Pinopsida > Cupressales > Taxaceae > Torreya > Torreya grandis. The sequence goes on along the minus strand of JARHVA010000548.1, from coordinate 1,219,475 downwards.
AGAAGGTTGATAATGGATAAAGGAGTTTTAAGTGACAACGACCATGGGAATATACCCTATAAAGGGGGAGAAAGTACCATGAGAACCATGCCATGGGTAGAGTCATGGTACCCATGTTGAAGGTTAGGCTAAGGTTGTGATGAAGAACCACATCATCTAGCTCTATTTGCTTGTCCTTAAAATAAAAAAAAGAATGTCCATGAAAACAAGGGATGAACTTAAGTTAGATAAAAGGTGAGTTTGATCTTGTTTAAAAAAATAAAGGATGTAGATGCAAAGCATTGAGGGGATCAAGTTCTAGTTTTCCTTCAAGAGAAGATAACCATAAAGCTCCTAATCCATACTTGTGCATTATGATATAAGGTCCAAGCTAATTAAATACAAACTTACCCCACTTGATTTTCTCAATATTGGTTACATGTTTATTTTCCTTTAAGACAAGATCTCTGATATTGAATTATCACACTTTGAGGTGCTTATTATAAGTGCAATTGATTCATTCTTGATAAACACAAAGATGGGTAAGTGCAATTGAATGATGTTCATCAAGTAGCTCAAGTTGGGATAAATGTTCTTGATTATAATCACCCTAAAAAATATTATCTTGCAAGGATATGTGAAGAGAGGGAATTTATACATTAGGAGGCAAGACAATATCTTCTCTAAACTCAAGAGAGAAGGGTGTAGCACTTGTAGGGGTTCAAATGATAGTACGATATGCCCATAAGGCAAAGGGGATGTGTAAATACCAATCCTAACTAGAATATTAACCATTTTAGTTAGAATGTTATTGAGAGTTTTGTTAGAAGCTTTGGCCTATCCATTTGATTGTGGATGATAAGGTGATGAGAAATTTAACTTGATACCGAATATGTCACAAAGGCCTTATAATTTCTTGTTCTTAAAAGACTTACCATTATTGGTGATTATTTTATGTAGAACACTAAAATGATAGATAATGTGATCGTTGATAAGATTGATAATCATTTAGGCTTTGGTTGAGATGAGAGGAATAACCTCTACCCATTTGGTGAAATATTTTTTTGCAGTGATGATAGAATGATGTCACTCTGAATAATGGGGGTTAGTTTCACCAATAATATCTAGACCCCATTGAGAGAAGGGCCATAAATATTTTGATATTTGGAGACTATGGCTAAGTGCATGATATAAATTGGTGTGTTATTGACACTTAATATACTTCTTCACATAATTAAGACAATCTTGGTTAAGGGTGGGCCAATAATAACCAAGGCAAAGAATGCATTTAGCAATGGATAAGACACTAAAGTGTCCCCCATAGATCCTGTCATACATTTCCTTGATCGCATGAGAGATTTTATGGCTATGTAGGCAGTATAAAATAAGGCCATTGAAGCCATGCTTGTAAATGATTCTCCCTAATATGGTGCAATGAGAGGTACCTTAAATGAATGCTCTTCAACGATTCCTAGAAATATTGGAAGGGATGATGGAAAGGTTGAAATAATCAAAGATATACTTATACTAAAGGTCAGGTTGGGTATTCTCTACATTAAATATAGTTAGAGAGTCTAATCAGATATAAGAAGGCTAGGAAATATGATGGATAATGAAATATAGCTTAGAGTTAGAAGGTATAGATGGGATCTAAGAAGTGAGAGAAGCCATCACATCGACAAACATGTTCATAGATCTTAAAGTGGATTAGATGTGATAGTATTCAAATGATGCTAAGAGTACATCAGATATTTGTTTATACTATTTTAAGATATCATTCTTACATTGGTAAGAGCCATTAATTTGATTGACCATGAGTTGGAAGTCACCAAATATGCTATTTTTTTTGACTCCCAAGGTTAAAGCAGTTTGAAGACATATCACTAGGGATTAATACATGGCCATATTATTGGTATAATCAAAGTCAATTTGATACAACAACATCTCAAAACATATTTAAGCTAGATATGGTTAAGTTGGAATTAGTCTTCACTAGGCATACAAGTTGTAGTCATGTTTGAACTTAAATTCAAATTATTGTATTTTACCTCCAAAATTTTGTCTAAGGAGGAATAATTGTAATTATTTAAAGTTGAAAAGAGTGAAAGGGTGAAAATTAGTTAGAGAATATCTCTACATTGGAAGCTTGTTGAGAAATTCAAGGGAATAGTTAAAATCTTCCAACATAGGATGTTTGTTAGGGAATCTTCCTAATTGGCATGTTTCTTAGATAATAAATCTTGTTTTTTTTCCTTGAGCCAAGTTGTCATAGGATGAGGAGACTCTTTCAAATATTAATATATGGAATGAAATAAGGAAGAGGTACGTAGACATGGGAGACAATGAGGGAGGACCTCACTCACGAATGTAAGAGTATAGAAGAAAGAGAGGGAGAATCTATCATGCAAGGAGAAAGAGAGATGCAAGAGAAGAGAGGGATAATCAAGAGAAAAAGAGAATGTAATAGGATGGAGATAAGGATAATCTATAATTCAAGGAGAGAAATAATGATCATAAGGATGTAAGAAAGTAAGAGAAAGTGAAGGTTTGATGTGAGGACAAAGAAGAAATATGAAGATGATCAATAAGGTTTTGGAAGCCATTGACATGGAGCATAGGATATTAAATTATTGTTTTTAAAGTATATTATTTTATGAAGTATAATTGATATCTATTTCTCATGTTGATGTTATGTAAACCATGATCTCATTTACAAAGTTCTGGTCTAAACAGTGATAAGCTAATGTACACACTTGTGTGTGTGTGTATCTTCTCTAAAGCAAAGGTAAGTAATGATAATTTTATGGCATAAGACATGAATGAATAAAATTTTGACATATTTTAATAATAATTTGGAAATTTAATTTTATATTAAAGAGATCTAAAGAACTTTGAGTATGAAAAAGGGTCATGAACAAGGTGTTTGCACAACATAGTTTGAACAAGACTTATATATTTAGTTCATTTTGTGATTTGTTAAGACTAATGAATAATTGGAAAAATATGAGGAGGTAATTTAAATCATGTTACAATTAAAATAAGTCAAAAATAGTTATTAGAAATTGAATTATGGACTTTTGTAAGCTCTCAGCCTATGTGGAAAATAAACTAGGGCATCATTGGAAGAGTGATTATATCTCGAGATTGAAGAAATGAAAAATTATGAAATTTTGTGTATAGATGAAAATTATAGTTAAGAATAAAATTAAAGTGGTTTAAGATCTATTAGAGCAATGTGGAAAATGATATGGTCAAAATATAGTCCTATAATTTTGAGACAACTCAAAAAAACATGTTCTCAGGTACTAAAGAGTACATAACTTTAGAAAAATGCTTGGAATGACTTAAATTTAATAGGTTGTTGCCTAATAATGTTATTGACGTGAACCAATTGGTTTTATATCTTAAAATTCTATCCATGAAAATATATAAATGACTTTTTTTTATAAACTTGTAAAGTTCCAAAAATAAGATTAAAAAAAGGTAGTATTTCCAATTTCCTCAAGAATTCATTTATGGAGAGAATTTGGAATATTTATATCTAGTATGTGTGAATTTATCAATATGTTTAAAAAAATTTATAACCCCTGTACCTCAAATTACAATCAATTGATAAGTTTGCAAATCTGGTTCAAGGCCTAAAATGGTAGAATTTTGTATTCTCGCAAAGAAGAATAATAGAGCAGGAAGGGTGAAGATATACATATGTAAATTAAAAATAATTATAAAAGTGTGTAAAATTATGATCAGGCCATAAGTACTTATTTTTAGATCAAAATCCATATAGAAAACTAGCATCCATTGAAGAAGGTGACAAATCATTTTATGGTCAGAGAATGGGTATGGGATATCCTTGACAAGATCAAAGACTAATTTGTAACAATCAAGAAGGTTATGAGTAAAAAAAGGATAAAATAAAGATAAAATGTATTAAATGCATGTTAATTTAAAGAGATTTTAGAAATTTTCCTTGATTCTTTAAATCATCTTAGGATAGCTTGGGATTTGGGAGGTTTACAGGCACCAATTTTGGTATTAGAGCTTGAAGCTCTTGGAATTTGATAATGTGTTGATGATTATGATTGATAATGAGTTGTAATAGGATTTGGAAGGAGGATAAAAAGACTAGGATGCAAAAAGGCCTAGGTGAGATCCAAGATATTGTTAAAATACGAGGCAAGGAGAAAGGCTTGGGTGAGATAAGTACACCAAAAGACTAGGGTGAAAAAGACCTAAGTGAGGACTTGAAGGGATCAAGAGACCAAGGTGGAAAAGACTTGGGTGAAGATATCAAAGATGGAGATATTGTTGAGGATATTGTAGAGTAGTAGAGAACATGAAGGTACTAATAAGGAAGTGAGCATCCAAAAGAAGATAGGTATGACTAATAATGAAATTGATAAAAAGATTGCTAGTTTGAAGAAAGATATTAATAAGATTGTAGATGAATATGAGTATTGGATGTAGATGAACATGAAAGCATGGGTATGGATAATGAAGAAGAAGTTTAAGTGGCCAATATATCTCCTAATGAAGAGGATAAGAAGTCAAAAGGATATTTCCAAGAAGAGTGAAACCCATAAAGGCTTGAAGAGTGTAAAAAAGTTGCCAAGTTAGAAACAAGAGGAGGAAGAGGTTGTGAATAAGGTTATCCATTATGAGAACAAGAGAAGAAAATAAAGAGAGGATGAAGTGATAGGAAGAGCATTTGAGAAGATGAGAGTGTTGGTGAAGAAACCACTCATAAGGACCTTGTGGTCTCTTATTTTTATATCTAATGTTGTCTTTGTATGGGTAATTATAGGTATGAGGAGCCTTGTGAAGGTTAAGAGAAGGTCTTTGAATAATGAAGAGAGTATTGGTGTAAGAGGAGACATCAAGTGCACAAGTGAATGTGCAAGAGAGAGAATTAAGTTTGTTTCTATTAATAAAGAAGGAAAAATGCATTGATTAATTCATTAGGAAGGTGTTGAGTACCCCATACAAGAAAGAGAAGAGATGGAAGATGAGGATGAATTATATGATGTTATTGAATGCCAATAAGAGGTAAGAGAACAACCAAGCCTAAAGGAAGAAGAAAGTATAAACAATCAATAATCCATGCAAGCCAAAGAACCCATGGCACAACCCATTAAAGAGGTAAAGATGAATTCAAAAGTTGATTTTTCTTATTCTCATAAGCATGAAGCTGCTGATATATAGATTATAGAAGCAAAGAGAAAGGTGGATTTATCAATTAACCATGGATATGTAATGCCTAAATGGAGGAAGAAGCAAACTCCCAAGCAATAGGAAGTATTGGCACAAGAGCATAGATGCAGGATGCTTAGATGGCTTGAGAAGCCAAATGATAAGAAGGAAAAGCAAGTATGGGTACCTAAGAAGGCAAAAAGAGAAAAATAAGTATGTGAAGTGGAGCTTGGACAAAAGAGTCCATGAAGGAGGATGGAAGCTGACACAAGTAGCCAAGAGAATGAAGATGAGATGGTGAGTATGGAAGAGGAATTCCATGAAGACAAGGATTGAGAGGTATACCAAAGAAATGAAAGGTACAAAAATTATTTATGATGATGTTTTTGAATCATTTGATGATCTCTTTATGGAAAAGAAAGAATGGAAAATACCCATGAGGACTAATATGCAGCAAGGAGAGAATTCCAAATGGATGGATGATGAGGAAAGGGGTGAGTATACAACAAAACAATGCCTCTTTGAAAGCAAATATCAAATAAGATGGCTTCAAATAGATATTGAAAAGAGCAAGGAGACATAAGGTAATGGTGCTCCAATTGTATTTCATAAGTATATTAATGAAGGAGTTGATTTTTATGAAGACAAACCAAGAAAGGATGGAATGACATATAAGACAAGTAAAGGACAAGTAAACTTGAAAAATAATGAGCCCAAGTTTTATGAAGAGAATGGTGAGATAGATGAGTTCTCACCAAAGGAGGAGTTGAGAATGTTGGAGGAGCTCTTTAGTTCTCTAAGTGAGTTATGTAGATGTACAAACCATGGTGAGAACACCATTAGTGAGAATGAAGCAAGAAATATAAAACCCAAGTGATAAAGGTAGATTTGAACAAGAAACAATAATGTGAAGATAATCAAGAGGTTTCATGGCCTTAAGTTTTTGATTCTAAGGTGGCTTTTGATGCTTTGATTGCAGGTTTTGGAGAAGTGGAGATGGATCAAGTCCATAGTTTAATAGACAAGCCTATGAAACAAGAAGATATTGAAGATTTATATGGAGATGAAGAAACATGGAGATGGGACACGGTAACTGAGAAGGAGATGAGGAGAATAACATACTAAAAGAGGAAGAAAATCAAGATGAAATGCAAAAACTATCTCAAAGGAAGATAAACTCAAGGAATGTAAACAAAGCAGTGGGATCTAGGCATACCTTGAAGACTAAGGCATGAAGGAATCATCTCATTTGAACTAAGGTTAAAATTATTTTTAGAGGGAGAGTATGATGCAGGAGGATCTCAAAACATCTTCAAGCTAGACATGGTTAAGTTGGAATTAGTCTTCACTAGGCATGCAAGCTCTAGCAATGTTTGAATTCAAATTCAAATTATTGTATTTTCCCTCCAAAATGTTGTCTAAGGTGGATTAATTTTTTAAAGTGGAAAAGAGTGAAAGGGTGAAAATTAGTTAGAGAAGATCTCTATGTTGGAAGCTTGATGAGAAAATCAAGGGAATAATTAAAATCTTCCAACATAGGATGTTTGTTAAGGAATATTCCTAATTGGAATGTTTATTAGATAAAAAATATTTTTTGTTTTTATTTCGCCAAGTTGGCGTAGGAGGAGGAGACTCTTTAAAATATTAATATATGGAATGAAATAATGAAGAGGTACATAAACATGGGAGACAGTGAGGGAGGACCTCACTCAAGAATGTAAGAGTGCAGAAGAAAGAGAGGGAAAATCTCTCATGCAAGGAGAAAGAGAGGTGTAAGAGAAGAGAGGGATAATCAAGAGAAAAAGAGAATGTAAGAGGAAGGAGAGAAGGATAATCTCTCATTCAAGGAGAGAGAAAGAATGATCAGAAAGATGTAAGAAAGTAAGAGAAAGTGAAGGTTTGATGTGAGGACAAAGAAGAAATATGAAGATGACCAATGAGGTTTTGGAAGCCATTGACATGGAGTATAGGATATTGAATTATTGTTTTTTAATTATATTATTTGATGAAGGATAATTGATATTTTTTTCTCATGTTGATGTTATGTAAACCATGATCTCATTTAGAAAATTTTGGTCTAAATAGTGGTAAGCTAATATACAGACCTCTATGTGTGTATCTTCTCTAAAAAAAATGTAAGTAATGATAATTTTATGGTATAAGACATGAATGAAGAACATTTAGACATATTTTAAGAAAAATTTGGAAATTGGATTTTATATCAAAGAGATCTAAAGAACTTTGAGTATGAAAAAGGGTCATGAACAGGGTGTTTGCACAACATAGTTTGAAGAAGAATTATATATTTGGTTCATTTTGTGATTGGTTAAGCCTAATTAATAATTGTAAAAATATTATGAGGTCATTTAAATCGTGTTATAATTTAAATAAGTCAAAAAAAGTCATTAGAAGTTGAATTATGGACTTTTGCAAGCTCTCGGCTTGTGTGGAAAAAAAACTAGGGCACGGTTGGAAGATGATTATATCTCAAGATTAAACCAATGAAAAATTATGAAATTTTGTGTCTAAATTAAAATTGGAGTTAAGAATATAATTCAAATTGTTTTAGATCTATTAGATCAATGTGGAAAAAGATATGGTCAAAATACAAACCTATAATTCAGAGACAACTCAGAAAAACATGTTCTCAGGTACTAAAGAGCACATAACTTTAAAAAGAATGCTCAAAATGACTTGAAATTTAATAGGTATTTGAATAATGAGGTTAATTATGTGATAAAAATTGTTTTATATCTTAAAATTATATCCATGAAAATATATAAAGGACATTTTTCTTACAGACTTGTAAAGTTCCAAAAATAAGATTAAAAAAAGGTAGTATGTCCAATTTCCTCAAGAATTCATTTATGGAGAGAATTTATAACCTTGATATCTGGTATGTGTAAATTTATAAATATGTTTTTAATAATTTATAACCCCTTTACCTCAAATTAAAATCAATTGATTACTTTGCAAATTTGGTTTAAGACCTAAAATGGTAGAATTTTGTATTCTTGAAAGAAGAATAATAGAGCAGGAAGGGTGAAGATATACATATGTAAATTAAAAAGCATTCTAAAAGTGTGTAAAAGTATGATCAGGCCATAATCACCTATTTTGAGATCAAAATACATATATAAAACTAGCATCCGTTGAAGAAGGTGACAAATCATTTTGTGGCCAGAGAATGGGTATGGGATATCCTTGACAAGATCAAAGACTAATTTTTAACAATCAAGAAGGTTATGAGTAAAATAAGGCTTAAAAAAAGATAAAATGTCTTGAATGCATGTGAATTCAAAGAGAGTTTAGAAAGTTTCCTTGATTCTTTAAATCATCTTGGGATAGCTTGGGATTTGGAAGGTTTACAGGGACCACAAGTTTGAAGGATAAAGGAAAAGGTTCAACATCAAGGGGAATAAGGATGATATTGGATTCCCCACCACATTTAAATTTTGATACATCTAAGAACATGGTCATTTGATAGGTGATGTTTTATTGAGAAAGGGTGGTGATGGATTCATCAAGAAATTAAAGGGAGGATGGTTGGTTATCTGATAAGGGTGCTTCAACTAATTGGTTGGTGATGACTTAACCTTTTATTGAATTTTGCTAGAGGAACTCAAGGTTAAACATAGATAAGATCATGAGCCATTTAGCCATACACTGGTTTTGGTATGGCTTGGAGTACATATACTTAAGTGGTTCGGTATTGGTTATGACATAGATCTTATGGTTGAGTACGTAGTGGTAAAGTTTGGAGGTGACAAAGACCAGGGTGAGGTAAATTTTTTTGGTATGGGTGTACCGAGTCTCATAATTTATAAGCATAATAATTATGTATTATATGGATTTATTTTTATGATACTCATCTTTATGAGCCAACATTTCCCCTAAGGAGTGGTCGGTGTTGAAAATTTGAAGATAAAAAGGTTGATCTTCTTTGGTAGGAATGAGGACAGGTGGAGAAAGTAGGTACTATTTAAGTGAATCAAAGGACTTTTGATAGTATTTATTCCACTTAAAAGATACATCCTATTTCAAAAGGTGGTGGAATGGTTGACATTGATCTAAGAGCTAAGAGATAAAGTGACGAATAGATTGGAGCTTCCCCTATAAGCTATGGAGTTGCTTGAGGTGGGTGGGAGGAGACATGTCAAGGATTGATTTGATTTTGGTGGAATTGACTTAAATTACTCAAAGGGAGATGATAAAGCCAAGGAACTTCCTGACAAGACCCCAAAAATACACTTCTTGGGGTTAAGGCAAATATGGTAATGGATGAGGCATTCAAAGATAATCTTGAGGAACAACCAAATGATCTCTTCAACATTTAGATTTCCCCAAAAGGTCATGGACATAGTCTTCTATGATTTTTTGAATAAGGTCATGGAAGATGTAGGCCATATCATGCTAGTGGGTTGTACCAAAATTATTCAGACCAAATGGCATGACCCTATAGCAAAAATTTCACTAGGGGATTATAAAGGTTGTTTTGTGTTGATTTTTAAGGGTAATTACGATCTGATTGTAACCTGAGAACCTATCCATAATAGATAACATCTCATGGCTAGCTATAAGATCAAAAATTTGGTTAATGCTTGGCAAAGGAAAGTCATCCTTTGGGAAAGCAAGGTTAAGGTCATGAAAGTCTACACAAATGCAAAGTTCCCTTATGGCTTTGATGATAGGGATGCCATTCAAGACCTATTGGGGATAATCAATGGGTTAAATGAAATTTATGGATATGAGGAATTGAAGTTATTCTTTGATAAGAAGGGCTATGTGAGGGTAGATCCAACAAAGTTTTTACCTAAATAGCTTGGCATTGTGGTTGGTGACTATATTATGAGTGGCGATGGAAGGGTCGATTCCTGGCATGTCACTGTAAGACCAAACAAATGCTATTCTATGATCTTGTAAGAAGGTGGGGAAATCTTGAAGCTCTACAAAATTTAGCAAATGACCAATTTTAACAATGCATGGGTTGTCTAAAGTACCCTAATTGATATCCATAGTGGATTCATTCAGCATGGTTGAAGTCTTAGGGGGAAAGGATTTATGGATAGAGGAATCTTCTACACCAAGATAATAAAGAAAGGAATTATCATCTTGATATCTAATGATATTAATGGTAGCAGAGTCATCTCCTACCATCTGAAGATGAGTCAAAGGAATGGTTATATTATCCCCATCTTTTTGATAAGTCAGGGATCTAAGGCTAATCATATTGATGAAATAGAAAAAAAAATTTAGGTGGGATGATGTCAAAATCCTTAGATGCTGATGGTGGAGTGGATGGTGAGAAGGGGACTTCCTCATCAATGAAAATAATGGGAGGTGAGTCTATTATCTCTTTGGGTGGAATGAATCCAAGGCCAAATATCTCATGAAGATTTTGAGTATTACATGGAGGAAAATCATGTCCTTCATGCTCCTAACATCCTAGACCAAATCCCTTCTAAGCACATTTATGGAGGTATGTCTTGGTGAACTCTAGTTTATCCAAATAAGAGAAATTGGAGGTGAATGATCAAGGAGAAGAGGTGGTAGAGGAAGAAGAAAGTGGTTGATTAAGTCCCCCATAGATAAGATTCATTTAGAGATTAGGAGGCCCAAAATAAATAATGGTTTCAATATTGGGGTCATAACTGGGGTTCTGGTCAAGGTTCCCATACTCCTAGGGAGTGGGGAAGGCATCCAAAGCCAAGAGGTGATACTCCCCAAGCGAGAGATGTTGGAATGTGGATTCCAATGGGTCATTTAAATGGATTTAGGTAGAAGGAATGGATGAGTTAGTTAAGGATTGGTTGGTATAAGTAGAATCATCATTGGTTGATGAATACTTGGTGGTGAGAAGGAAAAGAAAATCATTTGGGTGGTACATCATGTTGCATGATGTAAAAGGACTTGGGTCAACTTGTGTGGTAACTACTTAGCCCTCATGATTGAATTTGATGCACTAATGTAGAGTGGATGGTACAAATTCATGGAATAGATCCAAGGGCATCCAATCAAGACATTATACTAGAAATCACCTTCTACTATGTAGAAGAGCTCAAGAACTATGCGAGGTCCTAAATGAATATGGAGGAAGATGGTTCCCAGAGTTGTTGCTATAGTGTCATTAAAGAATGGAACACCAATATAGTTTTCAACATAATGTTATTTGGTAGTTTTATTTGATCATATGTGTGGGAGGAGATAATGTTGATGATATCCCCCATCAATCATAACTCTCTTGATGTAGGTTTGGTTGATGTAGGTAGTAATGAAGAGAGGAGGATCAGGTCCCAAGGATGAACAAAAGGTATTTTGGAATCTTTAAAGGTAAAAAGGGTGGAAAGTTGGAGGGATATAACAAAGGATGATAGAGGTTGTGGGTCTTTTGGTTAGACCTCTATAGACTGTAAAGTTTTTATCATTACCTGGCGGTGATGGGGTGAGGTATTGATTAGTTCATATAAACTCATATTCATCGGTGTTTGGTGAATTTGATTTAAAATCACTCTTTGGATTGATTCAAAAGGGTTGGATTAAGAGGTACCTAAGATGGATATCTTGGGTTTGGGAGAAGGTTTGGGTGTTTGGATTTGGTTGAGTGATTGGGTGGTAGATGGGTATGTCCATGTAATAGACACCTTTGCCTTCTGCTTATCCTTTTTTTGGGCTTGTAATCATGTAACCACATGGATGGTATGGATTTGAGGAAGAGTTGGGCTAGAGGAGTACTTTAGATTCTCATCACTCTTAGATGCAAGTGTGGTAGTAGGTAGGTTTGGGGTGGTGGCTTGTGGTTCCTAGAGTGACTATGGGATTATGGGTGGATCTTCTGACAATAGGTCATCATCAGCATATAACTAATATACTAGGACTTGGAAAGCTTTACAATTCTCTGTATCATGCCTTGATATTCTATGGTATTAGAAAATTAGATTGTCATCAAACCAGGATGGCATAGAACTATATACACCCTAAATTGGTCAAGAAACCATACATATCATGTCTTTTCATAAGAGACTTCGAATAGAGAATATGAGCCTTGTTCACATATAGCCATGTCTTTTGTTTTACTTATCATGGTCTTGTTTCATGCTTGAGTCACCTTTTTGATAATTCATAGTCATCCATAGACTTTTAAGACCTAATTATAGCTTAGCTAGACCCCATTTCCCATTTTTATTCCACCCTACTAGGTCTCGAGCCTATAGGACAAGAGCGTTGGGGTTGGACTATAGTGCTAGACCCTAGGGTGTCCTATTTCCAATGCTCTTATCCAACTATATTTTGAGTCACAATGATTAGTTTGCCTTGATTAATGAGCCTTAACCCCTCCTTAGCTTCATCCTTAAGTTTTTATAATGTTGGAAAAATGTAAATAAAGATCCTAAATTCAAAGTAGTCTTCTATATAAAAGACTACACAAGGCATTATATCTAACACTTACTACTTTATCACAATACATAATTAAAAATCAGTCAATAGTATAACTCAACATTCTGCATCACACTTAATACTTATATGTTTGATCAAGGAGGGGCCTAGGTGAAAGTCATTCTTGCATCTACCATACATGTTGATTATGCATGTTCCCTAAGAGAGAACTAAATTTGATCTAAAACCCTAGCTTGAGGGTTAATGTGGGTAACAATCAAGATAGTAGGGGTTTTAGATTATGTGATCATTCTTCTCCTAACCTAGTTTTTCCCCCTTTTACTTTTGATGTATTTGTTGCTTTATGTGTATAGATAGACCCAGGGTTTGAGATTAAATCGAATCTACAAGGAGATCCATTGATAGTCAATATCTAAAATTTCATAGGTGGACTAATATGAGGACAACGAGCAAAACCCCCAAAAGTCAGACCTTTGTGACCAATTTAGAGAACAATGGTAGGACCTGGACTATAGTGTCAGACCTTGAGGTGTCTTAATTTCAATGCTCCTATCCTTTCATCAAACAAAATATAGATCTAAATTCTTGAAATTTTCCCAGTCCTATGCAACAATTATCAACCCTTGAATCATTCATTTTAACTTATTTTTCTAGATAAGTTATTTCCTTCTCCTATGTAATTAATTTGACAAAATCTATATTTTAACATATTTAATTAGATTTTTCTACTCATTCTAGACCTTTTATTGTTTATGAACTAAACACTAGTTTCCCAAAAATAATAATTCATTTGGTGAACTTGACTTACTTCGAACAAATCTAAAACCTTAGGTACACTTAGGGTTTTTCCTTTAAATTTTGTGCATAAATTTAATTTCAAATTTATGATTTTTGTGTAGATTTTTGTGCATTTATTCTATTCAAATATTATTTTATAATTTAAATTATTGCAATAATTTTCAAAAGTTATAAAACCCTAACCCAAAATTCTAGATTTCCAAACTAGGTCCTTAAACCCTAAGCCTACCTCCCTTACAATTTTAAAAAAATATTTTGGAATTTTTACAAATTGTTTAGAGTGCCAAAAATATTTTCAAAATCTATATATTGGTAGTTATTTTGTAAAAAAATAAATTTCAAATTTTTGATTTTTGTATAAATTTTTATGCATTTATCTTACTCAAGTTTATTTTAGAATTTAAATTATAGTAATAATTTTCAAAAATCCTAAAACCCCAATCCAAAACACTAGATTCCTAAACTAGGTCCTAAAACCTCAAGCCTTCCGCAATTTTTAGAAAAATATTTTGGAATTTTTGCAAATTGTTTAGAGTGCTAAAAATATTTTAAAAATATCTATGTTAGTAGTTATTGTTACATTTATTTGCTTAATAGTCCTTTTACATATTCTCTTTGGTGAAAGAAATAAAATGGCCACTAAGGCACTTTTTCCCTCCCATCCCATAGATGAATTTCTAAAATTTTCTCATAATTATGACAATGAATGGACAAATTTGCAAAATTATACATTAGCTAAAAACGTGGAAAATGATTTCATTTACAATGAAGATAATTACTATTATTGTAATGAGGAATATGATGATATATGTGAAAGTAATAGTGAAGCAAAAGTAGATGCATCTTATTCTCTCAAACCTATCTCTTTTATTCCTTCTTTTAAAGAAAATAATTTTGATAAATGGGAAACATACTTTTCACCTCATTCTCCTATGCACAATTCACCAAATGAACAAATTGGTCATGCACTTCCAAGTTAAACTTTTATTGGTGATAATTTTCTTCCATGTGAACCTAATCTCTCTCTCTCTCTCTCTCTCTCTCTCTCTCTCTCTCTCTCTCTCTCTCTCTCTCTCTCTTTTGCTACTTCTATATTCAAAATACAACAATATAAACACAATAAAATCAAATTACCAATGCATAGTTCAAATGATGCATCTCATTCTCTCAACTCTACTTTATCAAAAGAATGTCTAAATGATAACTCTCTTGCTCTTATTTATCATAGTGCAAATGAAAATAATGCATGCATTCCATCCATGGATAACATAGATGCACATAATATTCCAAATTCACATGATAATTTATTGCATAGTAGCAAATAATTAAATTATTCTCTTACACCTCTCCCTAGTGATAATGGAAGTGATAATGAATATGATAGTGAACATGCAAAAGAATATGAAAATGAGAGTGACTATGAACAACATTTCATATATGATAATGCATGGAATAATGATGATTCTTATGTACACATTTAAGAATAAAATGCATCACATGTTTCTAACTCTTCTCTCACTCTTCCTCTCAAACATAATGCACTACCAAATTTTGTTTCTACTTCTATGCATGATACTATTTCAATAATGCACATGTTAATGCTAACATCACATATTTTACTCAATTATAACGTGATTCACTAAAACATAGAGATACCAATGAATCTCCCAAGCCATCCCCTACTATAGTAACACCTATTTCTCACTCTTCACCTAGAGATAATGATATCCCACATCCCTCTACCAAGGTCCAAGTTACCATTCCTTCAAAGGTTCCAGTGAGCACACCCCCTCTCTATGATCTGATTTCTAAATGTATCATTTCCATGGATAAATTTAATGATCAAATTCAATTATTAAATGAACCTCTTTAAAATGCTAATATACCAACCCAGGAGATTATTTATTTGATACATGCAGTAGGTGAATTACAACACCAATTACATCTCCTTACCCTAGAAAATAAGGCCTATAAGTCTTCAGTGGATGCCAATGATTTACATGGTAACCCTATTATGAAGACATTTATAAAAGATTCATTACCTAAGCATTTATAAATACTATCATTTACTCAATTTGATGGAACTGGAGATCCATTTTTACACCTTCAATCTTTTCAGAAGGCTTTGCCATCTCATGCGAGTCCTTTGATTCTACTAAAATTGTTTCAATAGACATTAGTGGGGAAAGCATAGAATTGGTTCTTTCATCTACTCCCCATTGGATATTTTCACATATATGATGACTTAAAGAAGGCATTTCTCAGACATTACATAGAAAACATGGTCCCTCATGTTACAAATGAGAATCTTGCCACTTTGCATTAGAATACTTCAGAGCTAGTTAGTGATTATATCTTACGATTCAAGATGCACATGTTAAGATTGATCTATAAACCAAAAAATTTAGAGATTCAACATATATTTATTAAGGGGCTTCATAAACCTCTACTTGAGCATATATTATATAAGATAGAGTCCTCTTTTAGAAATTTGTGATATACAATTCTAGCCTTGGAAAATAAATTAGTATTGATTAAGGTAGAGTTAGTTGATCACATTACTCTAGATTTCATAGCAGTACCTCCATATATATATCCTAGCACATAATATCCACCATGTCCTAAATAAGATAGGAAACCTCAACTAGAAAAGCAACCAGTTAAGAATAGAGGGCCAGTTTCCATAGCATAAGCTAAAGTATGCACTAAAAAAAACAACAAAATAACATTATAGTTTGATTTAGATTAGGATAAACCATTTGTCATATTATTAGCACTACTAGAGAGGAGGTTAATCACATTACCTTCTACTCATTGACGATATCCACATCTCTTACATAAATAGCCACATCAACCCTTTTGTAACTATTATCGTATCTATGGACACAAAGATACTGATTGTAATAGACTCAGGGATTCCATTAATAGATGTGTTGATAATGGCATCATAGAATTCACATAAGGGGTATTGAGATATCCTCCATCATGGATTCATATACCTCATTCCTCCATGGTTGAGTCATCCCAGGACATTCCTTCACTATAATCATCAGTTACTCATCATGAGAGTAATGTAACTTCTAAGATAGAGCCTCATAAGAGATCTCCAATTCCACCTATTCAGAAGGTCTAAAAACTAGTACAATGAGAGTAACCTACATATAATACTATAGTTAGAGGAGTACATAGTGCAATTCCATATACATATCCAACACAGTCATAGGTACCACAACAGAGTACCACTCTAGAGAGATATTCACTATGATCAAGTTTTTTAGGTCTTATCTCACATAGAAACTTGTTACAATTAAGATTAGATGAACCCACATCATAGAGTATTGCTCTAGAGAGATATTCACTATAGTTAAGATTTCTAAGACCTATTTCATGTATCAACCCATTATGATTGATATTAGATGAACCACTATCATAGGTTTCAGCTTCATCTCAATCTATTGCTCAATAATATGCATCAAAACAGAGGCCATACGGTACTATTTCATGTAATAATCCACTATGATTGTTGATAGATGAGCCTTATTCATCACACATAGCTTTAGTTTCACTTTTATTAAGGTTACATTTGACAAAGTCTCCACACATAGATATAGTTAGTATCAGATACAATGTATGTTCCTACACAACATGACCAATATGGACATTTGTGCAGTTAGCCATCAAGGTTCAAATAATGATAAAACATAGAGTGATATGACACACATTCATATCAATATCAGTTCATAGCTTCACTTCATAGGGAAATGATGGATCCAAAGGAATAGCTAGCCTTTGTATTCTTGAGCCACCTACTCAAAGGGATTGGATACATAATCCAAACATCAATTATCAGATGCATGATTACATAATTTAACTTAGTGGGTGATGATGGAGCCAAAGGGTCAGTGTTTTCATTCTTGAGCCACTCTCAGGGAAGTGATACGCATAGTGCACTCTCTTATATCCCCTTCTACTAACAACTAACATTCCTAATTCTAAATTGCCATCCATATCCAAACCAAAATTATCCAAATCTAGACCTTACCAATATCCCATTTTACCAATCTTAAACCAACTTGCTTTATCAAATCAATTTATAAATTACAAAACAACAAATTTTTACTCACATATGATTCAAAATCAAAATTAGCATCACGTTTATCAAAAATAATCAAATCACATCCCAAATACCATTTTACCAAAACATATACAAACTCAACAACAATATCAAATCAACTATTTCTAATCAACCATTTTCAATAAATATAACAATATATTCCAAAATCCATAACACAATACACCTGAGTAAAAAAACCAATATCCATAGATCTATATAACAAAGTTTTCAAAATATATACATCATATCAAGGTAAAATCAATCATGAATGGGCATAATACCCTTACTTTCAGTCTCACTCTCCCCATCAATATTAGTCCCATAATCCAGTATAACACTAGATGGCCCTGTACCTCCTCGAGCTCTTGAATGCCTCTTATGATGAATCTCTCACTCCAATCGCCAACCATGCTCCTCACACAAGTCCATATACCACCTCTAAATCTTTGTGTACTCATCCATAATCCTCATAATCACTGATCCAAAATTAGGGGGGGCATCCTATGCATATCTAGCTCAACCCTCAACTCATCTCTCTCTCTCTCTCTCTCTCTCTCTCTTATTTCCCTAACATATGTACTTATATCTATAGAAGCTCTATCAAACAAATGAGTATAAACAATGGATATAACTATCATTCGATCTATCAAACCTTCCTCCACCACATCATTAGGAACATACTGTGTGAGCTCTTAAAGTGTCAACTCAATGATGGTTTCCCAAAACCCATCATTTCTACTTCCTTCCCTAGCTTGTGCTTCAACTTGCACACTTCCTACTCCACCTGCACTCAAAAAAAATACTACATTAGATATATACTTTAGAATCAAACTAAAAAACAAACTTGTATACAATTAAAATAAAATTACTACTTACCTCCCATCATCGAGATTGATGCAAGATCCTCATACTTGGGATCATCCCCTCCATCAATAGGATATAATGGTGCCCATTGATGTCTCAAACATGATGAAATATATGCATCTATACATCTAACATCATCCACATCAGGAATGTATATAGTTGCATCTCATGCATCTAAAGGTAATGGTGCTCACTCAACCTCAATAGGCCTTGCATGATCTCCTACCCTCATTGGTGCCTATGCACTCCTCACCCACACCCATGATATTGGGGGCACATCTTGTGGTACCCCAAACTATCTAGTTACACACTCATATTGAAAGCACTCATACACTCTAACCTAGTGGTCATGTATCCAACTAACCCTCATATATCACAACTACACTCCTTCCTCAGCCTACCTAGTAAATATTTTGTATAGCCTCCATATAATGTCAACAACCACTAGTCTATCTAACACCCATCTATAATGATCTATCCCAGGAGATCGGATAGATAGTGTACTCATCCACCACTCCCTAAATGGTTGTGGAGGTGCCCACCTCTCCCTCGATATTCCTATCAGTTGCATAACCACTATGTGCTCATAAACCCAATAATGCAATAACATAATTACACTTAATCCCCCACTAGATGCCTCCTATGTAAACCTATATAGATCCCTATATAGGTGGGCAAGCATAGTCCTACCCCATGAGAACACAGTGCCATACACCTAAACAATATGAATAATCTGATGCATCCTATATGCAATCAACACTCCACTCCCAATCACAATAATAAATGAAACCAACAACATGACCAACCACTTCTATAGATATAGAATATTAGACTATAATATAAATGACAATAAAACATTACTATAAATACCTCTCTAATGTATACCTAAAGGTACACCATCAAAATATAAGGATGCACAAATAATAACATCAACACCCATATCATCTTGCAATGTCACATGCCATCCACTAACTGGTAAATACAAAATGTGATACAATCCTCTAGAGTCATAATAATCTCCCTGGTAGGAAGCTATAAAGTACATGTATCTACATTCCACCTCTCACATAAGGTAACAATTAGATACCTATCCCATTGTATTATGCCTAGGTCACACACATGACCCAACCCTACCCTATCCATGATAGCTCTCTCTTCAGTAGATAATGGTAACATCCTCAATGTCTCCATCACCTGACCTCTATAGAATTCTCTCATTCATACCTTAGCCTAGAAAAACACTAGAAAATAACATATGTATCAATCAACCATGCCAAGTAGACAACCAAGCTATACAATAATAGGTAAAAAATCAAAATCTCAAAAAATCAAGCCCAATGGACAACACTGCTATAGAAAGGACACCGATGCTAGACAAGAGTGATGGAGCCTAAAAAACAACATTGAACCCTATATAGGAGCACTAATTCCTGAAGAAGAGTGCTGGAACTAGTCAAAATTTTCCTAGGACACTTTAAACAACTAAACAAATAAAAAACAAGCTTCTAAATAGGTAAAACTCAAGCATTTCAACTACTTACCAAGTAACATCACCACCAACCTGAACCAAGGTTGCCAACTACTCAAACATTGTCATGGAAGGTGCTCATCTACTTGGAATATCTCTCACTTCAGAGCTCCAAATCTCAAACTCATCAAAGTGCAAATGAATCAAGAATCGATCTAATTTTTCTATATCAAACAATTTTGTCATTCAAAGCAAAATACCATTTTACCCATAGCTAGAACCCTGTAACTCCATTTTTCAAACCATTTTCTTCCACAAAACTATGATAATGATACCATAGACATCATGCTAGCTTTGATCTTTTACTACTTCATTTGAATAGTATACCACACACATCTCTATATTCATTTTATACTCAGACACACACCTTGATTATCACTAATCAAAACTTGTTCCACTTTTAATAACTCAGTCTAATCAATCAAACAAACTTCTTAATCAATTCAAACTATTCAAACTTTGTTTCTATAATTATGCCACTCGTTATAACTTTTGGCTTGACCTCCTCTATCACAAATTTCATCCCTCTCCCCAAAAGAGGTGTATCATTCTTATTATTCCTATTCATACACTTACCCAACATACCCATCTACTTTCATAAGTGAATGCACCATGGTTCTTACACCTCTAGTATTCAAATTATCAGATTTAGCTCAAATCAATTGAAATATATAGTTATTTAGATCATATGGGTCACTCATCTTCACTCAAGATATTCAGGGGGATATACCTTTAATTCATAGATACATAGATTATTCATATATAGTGGTTTAGATCATATAGATCCACAATGATTTTAGCTTACAAGTACATAGACTATTCATATATAATGGATTAGATTATATGGTTTTATAGTGACTTTAATATAGATTTAGCCTCAGATACTAGATTTGGGGGTATGTATATTACTAAACGTCTCACACATATAGCTTCATACAACATGACATAGTTATAGGGCCAGATAGAAGATTATAGGCATAGTGCAGAGCATAGTGTTTTGATCTCTATTTTTACACATGAGGAATGACATGATAGGGCATATCACATGTGGTTATATAAATTACTAGACTATACATACGTATCACTCACATACTAGATTTGGGGGGATGGTATAAATGTTCATGTTCTTCATCATCTAGGATTATATAGATCGAATGGAAAGATATGCCATTATCTTCTTACACATCGACCATATCTTTAGATTACACTCAGTTGTACCTAGTTTTTCACTAGGTTAAACCACATAGCCTTCTGTAGTAGTTGATCCATTATATTACCCAAACCCAAACTACATGAGTTTGTGTGGGATAGAGGACATATATTGGTTTTGGGCCTTCAAGCATTTCTCAGTTCTATTTTAGATATTCAGAGTGGGGGCATTATAGATTTTACTCTTTATAGCATAAAAATTCTATACAAACATTCTATATTACATGAGTTTATGTGGGATAGAGGGCATACATTGGTTTTGGGCCTTTGATCATTTCTCATTCTAGTCAAATTCAACACAAAGGGCAAGCATTGCCCTCTTTTTCCATGTTACATAGATTCCACTTCCAGATTCATCATAGTTGCCATCCATGTTAGGGATTATTTCTTTCTCCAAGCACTATTTGGATCTCCATCCACTTTTCTAGCCAAGAAGTGAGTTGGACCCTTTGTAGCACATTCATTTCCATGCAGGTAGGTTTAGGTACACATTTTATTTTCTTTATTTTAATCAGTACTTCATTTCATTGCATCACTAAAATAAAATGGGGGGTAAATGTATACACCCTAAATTGGTTAAGCAAACACACATATCATGTATTTTCATAGTCCTTTCATAGGAGACTCTGACTAGAGAATATGAGCCTTATTCACATTTAACCATGTTTTATGTTTTACTTATCATGGTCTTGTTTCATGCTTGAGTCACTTTTTTGATGATTCCCAGTCATCTATAGACTTTTGAGACCTAATTATAGCTTAGGAAAACCCCATTTCCCATGCTTATTCCATCCCCCTAGGTCCCAATCCTATAGGATAAGAGTGTTGGGGTTGGACTATAGCACTGGACCCTAGGGTGTCTTATTTCCAATGCTCTTATCCAACTATATTTTGAGTCCCAACGATTAGTTTGCCTTACTCAGTGACCCTTAACCCCTCCTTAGCTTCATATTTAAGCTTTTATAATGTCGAATAAATGTGAATAAAGCTCCCAAATTCAAAATAAAGAGTCTCTTATATAAAGGAATACACAAGACATTTTATATCTAGCACTTACTATGTACCAAAATTTGGATTCAAGCAATATTATCAAAATGACAATAAAACCCAAAACCTTGATAAACACCAATAATAAAGGATAAAGAAGATAAATAAGAGTAAAAAGAATGTTCTTACTATCCTCTTTACCTTCTCATAGCTCCATTCTAAAATTTGAACTTGTGTGATTGAACTTGAAAATGTTGATTGTTGGATTGTTCATGATAGCTTGACAATGGCTTCCAAAAGGATATGGATATGGATAATGGCTTTGATAGAATGCTTAAGGGCTATTATGGATGCTTGATGAGAGAGTTTGATGACTTTATAAGAGATTTTTAATTAGTATTGAGGGTGGAGGGAAGTTTTATTTTTATAGGCATATGGGGGAAGATCTATGCTCCAAATTTAAATTTGGGCCATCAAGATCTATGGTTAAGAAATTTTCATGGAATTTTTAATTATATGTAAATCTATAAAATAGGAAAATTCTAGAGGAAGGGGATAAGTTGGGTAAGATTTATAGAATCCTCCAATTATAGAAATCTCCCCTAGGGTTTGAGGTTTTAGGGAAGGCTAGTGTAGGGTGGTGGGTGGGTAGCTGGAATATTTTTGAATTTAAAATTGGCTAGTGGGTTTAGGGGGTAGGTTAGTAGGTAATATGATATTTTAGAGTTTTTAATGAGGTGATTAATTGGTTTTAGGATGAGATAAAGGTTATGTGAGTTATAGGAATGGGGTATGGGTATTAGGTCAATGGTTAATATAGCTAAGAAATATAGGAATTAAGTTAAATTAACAAAAAATAATAAAATTAGTAGGGAAAGCATATTGTAATGCATATGATTTCCCCCTCTTTGAAAGAGTGTTGTGAATAAAAGGAGTAATGGTCTTTCAAAGAAAAAAAATGATGTGGATGATGCTAGATGTTAGTAGGATACGATGCCCCCTCGAGGGAACGTGCAGGGAGAAGATCTGACCCAGATGGTCACTTGATTAGGGCTCCCAGGGTGGGAATCTCAATAAGGTTTAGGATGCCCCAAAGTTGATTGAATAGATTCCCTAATATTGATAAGGAGGTGGCTCAAGTGATGGGTCTAGACAAGGGACCATTTGTCTAGAAGGTGATTAAGTGATAAGATAAAGTTGATTTTTAAAAATATGATGGGTTCAAATTGATGATGGGTCTAGTAGCAAGGATACATGCTATATTAAATCTTGAAAAGGGGTAAAAAGGATTAGTTAATATTTGGTGATAAAGAGACACTTTCATAATGATGCATGGATTTAAAATTATTAATGATAAATCCATTGATGGGATGGTGATAAAGGATAAATGATGGTTGAGTGATCCTCGGGGTACCAATAATAGAGACCAATGATGTTGATGGGGTTTGAAGAGTGCCTAGGTTGGTATAATTTAAGACATAGGATATCAATAATTTTAATGATGATGGGCATTATAGGTCCTTAATTTTTTGTAATAGGTTTGTAGGATGATGGAAGTAATTATTATGGGTAAATGGATAGGGGGTGCTAATGGGGGTTAGGGAGGGGTCATATAGGACAAAAGGTCCATGTTAGGGTTCATTTTCACCCTGGACTATTGGAGTTTAAAGGTCTGGAGGGAAGATGTGGATAGGATTATATGAGATTCCCATCATGGTGAGAGGGTTTGAGAGCACCAGAGAGATGCTGAGGCTGAAAATTTGGTGAGAAAATAATCCTTAACTCTGTTAATTTTATGATTTTAATTAATTTTTATAGATTTTTAGATAGATTTGTGTAGATAAAGATGCTAGTCATTACAGCTCGATAATCCCATGACTGGGATTTATGCCCATAGTCATGGGGTTATCAATGAAATTGGTAAGATTGTTGGGGATAATCATAGGATTGTAATCCCATTCTTAGGAAATGGTGGGATTGTAATCCCACTATTAGGGAATCATAGGATTGCAATCCCATGATTAGGGAATAGTGGGATTGCAATCTCACAAGATGTGAATAGTGAGATTGAGGATAGTGTTAAAAATTCTAAGTTTGGGAGTGGATGAGTTGAAATTAGGTAGTTGATAGGATAAGGGGATTGGAAGAGGGGTTAAAAAGGGGGGGTTGAGGTAACTAGGGATAGTGGTTTGGCAGGTGAGGTAGTCAGGATTAAATGAGGGGGTTAGTTAGATAGGTTTGGTGAAAGGGAGATTAGGCTTAAGCTAGTTGAGGATAGCAAGAGGAGAAGGTAAGGTGGGCTCGAATAGAGTAGATGAGTGATGAAGATAAAGTTTTTAGGTGATGGGGATAATAATAGGTAGTTATAATGTTTCGTGTAGGAGCATTTAGGGATATTGGCATCTCGATCACAACATCTAGATATTTTGTATGAGATGTGGCATGTGACACCAGAGGAGTATGGTGTATTAGAGATGGTATGCCTACATGATGTGGTGGTGATGCTATCAATCTAGATTGATTGAGCCCTAATTACAACACTCGTGGAGAGATGGCATTCAAAGATGACCACCTTCCACTTTGTGACCAATGAGATGATAATGATGCTCGAAGATATCTATAGGATCTTCCATTTGCTGATGTAGGGGGATAGGATATACTGGAGATATTAGACATTGATGCAAACATTGCAACATCTTGCTGATAGCTTATAGATAGGGGTACAAGATAGCTACATCAATCTAGACTTATGCCAATGGGAGGGGACATTGGATAGGCTAACATTAGTGATGATGGCTCTCATGTATAGAATTTTATTGACAAACAAGAGTGGGCAATGGTTCCACTTAGGTTTGGGATATGTTATCATGGACATTTTTGTTCCCAAAACTAACTATACTCATTTTTGGAACAACCCCTATGAAACTTGTCCATTTCATATCTTTCTCTCTAAGTTCATTGTCGAGGTAAGTTTTTCTTGTTCTCGTGTTTGCTCAACTAGTAGAATTCAAAGTTTGTGAAGGTCTCTTGTTACATTTTCCCAAAAATGTGAAAATCATCACCATCTTGATGTGGTCGGATGACCTTTTTTTACCTATTTCTTAGAGTTAGCATTTTTTGATGTTCCCATGCAGGAGTGGCATTTTTTACCGCTACTACAATTGCTTTGTGTTTTCCCATACAAGAGTGGAAAATTTCACCACCCTTGCATCCATCATGCAAGAGCAGCAATTTTTTCTGCCCTTGCATCTTTTGATGCCTCCCGTGTAAAAGCAGTGGATTTTACCACCCTTGAACGACCTCAATTTTTGCGCGTGATATTTATGGCCATGCACATCAAGTGGTTGGGGGTGATTTTTGCCCCCATTTAATATTTTTTCCCCCTCTTTCACCTCACTCATCCATTGTTTCTCCTCCTCTTTGCCTCTGGATGATCAAGTGAATAAGAGGGAGCTCATTTTCACCAAATTCAAGCCTCATTTCATGTTGTTCTTTAGGTAGGGTTTTGTTTTTGTTTTTATTTTATTTTCCTCTTTTTAAAGTTGTTTTTCTTTCATTATTTTCTAGGTTTACTTTCTCTTCTCTTCTTCTTCCCCTTCCTCATTTTCCCATTTAGAATCATCAGAGTCTCCCCCTCTTCTTCGATCTATTCCTAGTTGCCCATTCAACTAATGTTGGGATGGTGAAATTCACCACCCTTAGAAAACTCAATGGCCATTCCAACCCTGTAAGGTTGGAATTTTTTTTTGCCCTCACATTTTTTGAACCAATGAGTGTGAAGGCGAAAAAATTCATTGCCTTTATAGACCCATTGCCCTATCGTGTGGAAGGGTGGAAAATTTTGATACCCTTACACATTCCCCACCTTCACTCAATTGCACCAGTGGCAATTTTTGCTATCGATGCAATCCAAACTTATGCATTAGCAACAAATATTTCCACCAATGCACCCGACTTCTCTACTAAGTGCAAGGGCAGCGATTTTTGATGCCCTTACACATTCAACCCCTTCAACATACACTGGCAACAATTTTTACTGCCGATGCATCCTCCTTTATAATCAACATGCATAGGTGGTAATTTTTTATACATATGCACAAGGAACTTCTTTCACATGCAAGGGTGGCAATTTTTGCCATTCGTGCATAGCTTTCCCCCCATTTTTCCTAACTCTAGGAAATTTTTATTTTTTCCATTTTTTGAGCTTGCTCCCCTTTCCTTCTGCTTTTTGACTTGATCTTACCTTAGTCCTTTCAAGTGCGTTTCCATAGTCATGATCACCCAACATGAAATTTTCCCAAATTGCTAATTTTTCTCTAATTGCATGATCATGACTCTTATCACTGTTCCTCCTCGAGATCCTTCTTCGTCAACATACTTTCGAAAAAGGCTCATCTTAATGACTGAAGCTTCTCTAAAGAAGTCAAAGATGATGAAGTACCAATATCAAGGTGTTTTCCCAATCACCTTGATCACTTCTAATGTCGATGACATTAGAGACATAGAGATCAGCCACGTAGATATGGCTGAGTTTGTGGAGAGGACCAAGGAAAAAAATCTAAGCTCTAAAATGAAGAGGATAATCAAAAGCAATATCCATCTAGTCTCCTCTTTTCTTGTGGTGGCACATCACATAGAGTTCATCCTCTAGTGTGCCCAATTCTATAAGAAAGAGACCAGAGCTGTGTCAGATGCTAGTGGTAATGTAGTAATTTGATTAGACCCTAAGTTCATCAATAAAGTTTTCATGTGCCTGCCTGCTACTGAAGTATTAAAGATCAACTTCATTGAAGCATAGAAGGAATACAATAAAGACCTTGAGAAGGCAAATAAGGTGATTAACAATAGGTGGTTAAAGACTCCCAGAGCCAACTTATCCAGATGGCCATAAAACTTTTTGAGGAGCGACTTTATAGAAGAAGTTGGCGACTTAATTACTCTTCTTAGCAGGGTATGAGGTTTACCCTCTTCTTCTCAATTTCATGAATGGATGTATCCCTTCATCAAGATAATCTACCAAGGGAAACAAGTCATCTTCTGGGGTGAATAGATCAACAATGCTTTGCATGAGAAATTGAAAAAAGTGTCTACTACTTCAAAGTTATATATGACTTCGTACCTGGTGTACATCACAGCTTCAATGAGAACTTTCCCAAGTTTGACGTCAGAGGGAGACATAAAAACCACCCTTATATATCAATATTAACCTTAGCTAACATTAAAGAGATCAATCCATCACTTTAGGAGGGTAAATGATGCCTTTTTTATAGTATTTTTGTGTCTTTTTGACCCTCAATTAGAATAGAAGAGAGTATCAGATGAACTCGAAACTGTCGTCAATGACTTCAGCTGTATGTTCTTATAGTTCTCTACTTTTTGCTATTTATGGGTTGGATTTTTCTAAGGCTATCCCTATATGCTCCCTAGATTTCATTCTGATAAATTGGTCTTGATGGAGCTGTGTAGACAAATTATTGTTGCGCACAATAAACTGATGGAACTTAAAAAACTAGGTTTCAGGTTCTCAATTGAAATTGGTAGATACTGGATATTGACCGCTACCAAAGCAAGGGTAATGGAGATTGAAATGCAACTTGCCACCATGAAGCATTTCAAAAGAAGGCCCAATTTTGACTACAGGGGTGTCAAAGACATGATTAGAAATAAGACTCAATTTCATGAACCCATGATCGAAGATGTCTAGATAGGTTTGAAGACAGTAGAAGATATCAGGGAGATGGACTATAATAGACTATCTCTAGAATAAATTAAATATTTAGGGCTCACTGATATTCCTCCAAATCTAGTAGATGATAACAATATGGTCAATAACAGGTATCTTGCTAAATAAATCACTAACTCTCCTCTTCCTCCAATTCAATGGTCTCAAAAAGAGTTGACCTCTTTGAGGATGAGATTCAAACCAATATTGGCTAACACCAATGATTGGTTAACAAATAAAGGGATCATATTAAAAGAATTCATCATGAGATCATAGGCTAAATTCTAAGAAGAGAGAAGAAGGAGAGTAGAAAATAAGACAAAGAATAAAAGTGATGTTCCTTTTCCTTCTAGGCCCCACAAGCCTAGGATCATCTTTGTGTCAAAGAAACCAAAGGTTGCTGAGAAAGAACCAGAGTCAATGGATGTGGGGGTTGAGAAATAAAGTGCCCAATAAAAAACAACAAAACAAATGGAAATAGATGATAGGCCTATAGGTAAATAGGGGATAAAAACTCTATCTCCACAAGAGGGGGCATAGTCAATCACATGAATTTCTTCTTCTCCACCCCAATCACCTATTACAACTCCTTAGCCCATTTCTCCCATCAGTATTCCTTTTTCTAAAGCTGCCTCTCCTTCTAGAGTTATTTTTGGTGATCCTCAAGGTGCTTCTGGAGATGTTCTTTGATCATCATGATCCATCCCCAATATTTCATCTCCTTCTTTCAACATTGGAGATAGTTTCACCTTTGACCAGTCAACAACAGGTGTAGTTTTGCCTGATACTATGCCTACTATGCCCACTATGCCCATTATTCTAGCTAGCAGTGCAGATGTTACCCCAGTGGCACCAACTATAGGGACTATTGCTACTGTAAGTGCTTTTGCTCTCCCACCTTGGTTTTCAACTTTCACACCTAAAAGGAAAAAGCAAGCCATCTCTCCAGATGACTTTGACCTTGGAAAAATAGTGCTAGTGAAAGCTAAGGCCCCTAAGAAGCCAAAAATCCTTTCAAAATGATTGGAAATAAGGGGCACAAATTTCTATAGATAGCTAAACCCCTATAGGATGAAACCCTTGAGAATTTTGATATGAGAAGCTACTCCATTTCTCGAGTTGAGTTGGGAAAAATAACTCACGAGGGTGCCAAGAGAAATTTGTAGTCTACAATAGACATCATGGTCTAGAAATTTGACAGAGAGAGAGATGAAAGATCATTACAAAGCAAAGGTGGAAAAATTAACTACGGTGATTAGGAGATTCACTTTTATCCTTGAAGTGACAACTCTAGAGGCCTTCTCTATAGATGATCTTGTAATCCAGAAAGTAGAGAAGACCTATCTAAAAGGAAAAGTACTTGAAGATTACATAGATAAGATGCATGCACAAGGGATTTCCTTGTTTACAGAGGTGGTTGAGAAGATAGGTAAAATGAATAAAATGAGAATAGAGTTAGAAGACCTTATCTCTATTATTTATAAAGATATTGACAACACAAAAAAATATCTTAGCAAGTGGATATAGATGAAAGAACTAAAAAAATGTACCTTAGTATTAATCAACATCATTGCCAATAGAGATTCTTATGTTGAAATCAAAGAATCACTAATATACAAGATTTGGGTACTTAAAGAACTAATCAGTGACCTTGAATCTTCCAAAGATGCTAGTGAAGAAAGTGACACTAGTCTATTGAACAAATTAGAGGAGTTGCCTTGCAGACTCACCTCTCGAGACAACCAATTCATTTTAGTAGAGAAAATTATTTAGTTGAAGGTATGATTTGAAGGGAATTCAAGGAAAAAATATTCTCAATGACTTATGTGGATACTATTTTAGATAATCAGTTAACTCTAGACAATCTAAGAACCAGGTTAACCAGTCATGCCAAGTCAATCAAAGTAGTGAGAGATGTTACGGTTAGAGCTAAGATGATCTTCAAAAGTACTATTGCACTAGACAGTATCAAAATATAGGCATCTATCGCTATGTATGAGGCTCATCTAAAGAAGTCTAGCGACAAAAGTTGAACTATTCTTCTATACTCTCTTCTTCATTCTTCTCATGTACATTGTAATTGACTTGGGACATTTTCACATGTACTTTTGTAATATGCAATAACATGTAAAAATCCAAAAAAGTCCCAAAGTCAACGGTGTCTTATCTTTGACTAGGTTTTCAATATTTAAGTCTTCTTCCAATTTTGAAGGTTTTTCCCTATATATAGAGAGAACCTCTTTTGTAAAGGCATCTCTAGATAATTGAGAGAAAAAACTCTACCAAAATTGAGATACTTCTTGAGACTTTGATCTCAGCTTGTAAATCATATTTTCTTGAATGAATGAGAAGCAAGTTATTTTCAGAGTTTGTGTTGAAATAATTTGTGTTATTTAAGAAATCGTTCTTATGTTCTCTTTCCTGATAATCTCTCATTTGTTTGATTAAATAAGCAAAGTGTGTGTGTTGAAATTATCTAAAGAAATTTTCAAGGATATCAGAAAGACTTTGAATTGATTTTATCCTTTGTGATCTTATTATCTGTTGTAGTTTTAGGTAAAGACTTTGATCTTTAATTCACTCTACTGTTATGTACGCTTCAAATCAATGTGAGAAGTAACAGAAGACTTTATGCTTTCATGGGTTTCTCATCAACCTAGTTACTATTCTAAAAGATTTTCTACTATTTGGTGAATACCATTTTTGAAGAAAGAGGAATTATTTTAAGCATCAACAAGGATTTCTCTTTTTATCTATGAACATTATCTCTAAAAAAAGAGAGATGGATAGTGTTATCCTACCCTGAGTATTATTTTCTGCTTATATATATATGTATATATAGCATATAAGTGATTTATAGGGAACCTCCCCTTGATGATAGGAGAGATTTATCTCATTAAGATGTGGTAAACCCACACTTTTTGCCATATAAATCTCTTTGTACTATGGTTGATATACCCATTTTGCCATCATTTAGCTGACAACAAAATATTCACCCAACAGCTTTTGGTGACTCTGCTGGGGAACAAATGTGCATTTTGAAGCCTCAATCTTCAACTTGAAGCATTTCCAATTCCTTTTTTATTTTTACACTCTGACATATACACGGTACATGTGAAGCTAGAGAGCTCAAGGTATTGTTGATCCTATATTTGAGTTGGTGCGACAAACTAACTTTGAGATTTCTCCTCCACCATCTCGCCTTCATCGAACTAGGAGTTTCCTTCCTACCAATGTCAGATATCTTATACCTAGTGAAGCTTCTAGTCTCAGTACTAGTAAGGTTTTATCTATATTGACCCCACCAAGATTTGTTATCCCACCATTCAATCATCATATCACAATGGCCCAAGGTCCTTGAGACAACTCCTTTGGTCCTCTCAATCTAGCCCCAGCTTTACATGAACTACCTCATAGTTCAAGAAAGAATTTCTCCAAATTCTATGGTGATGAGAAGGTTCATCCTAATGAACATATTGCTGCCTTCTCTATAGCATGCAGTGTGATAGGTGTGGAATACGAAGATGTAGCGGTGAGACTTTTTGTAAATTTTTTTTAAGGCACTACCATGAATTGGTTTTACCACCTTTAAGCTCAAACTATAACTGACTGGAATACACTCAAAGCCAAGTTTGAGGCCAAGTTTAAATCCACTAAAGATGCACATGCTTTATTGGCTCAACTTACACAAATGAAGAAGGAACCTCATGAGCCTATGAGGGATTTCATAGCAAAATACAATAAGCTGAGGAACCAAATTCCTATGATTACTTAGTTAATGCCAGAAAACCTCAAGTGCTTTTTCATCAACTCAAAACTTCCTAAAGTAAGCTTCTTGTTGAAGTAGGCTAGTCTTATGGATCTTGTTATAGCTCAAAATTTGGCTACTAAGATTGAGGATGATCTTATCCTGGCAGGTAAGATCAGAAAATACTCCAATAAAAATAAATTTTCTTCATCTACTAAAATTTCTTCCACGAGCACCACAAATCCTATGGTGAAAAAATTGATGAATGAACTACTAGCCTTGAAAAGACAAATGGCTTAAGGTATGTCTTCTCCTACTTATTGATATATGCCAAGAAGGACATTTTCTAATCAGTCATATCAAGGCAATGCTACCAAAAATCAAGGGTAGCTAAATCATCTCCCTCCCCCACATGGGAAGCTTGCCATTGAAGTAGCACCTAATAATTCAACAGTTGGTTACCTTAAAGTTAAACATGATTTTTTGCTCCAACCTGAGTTAGACCAATAAGATGACGCTAATATCTTTGTAGAACAAGGAGAAGAATTAGCTGGTGACTCCAATATTAGTGTCCTAGATTATGAGGATGAAGTTAGAAGTAAAGGAGAAGTATTTGATGGATCCTATGTTGTTTTTACCAGATCTTAGAACTAGTAAGCTCAACAAGTGGATAAAGAAAAAGTAGGAGAAGAACCTCAATTGGTAGTTTCTATCACTAAATGAGGGACTTCATTACCTTTCTAACCAAAGGATCAGGTAACTAATAAAAAAGTAAGTACCTCAAACCGTCTCGTACCTTCTACTTATATCCCTCAGACCAGTGCCACGCCTAATAAAGATCAAGATAATAGGCTTCCTCCCTCTACCTTTAGCTCATTTCAATTTTTTGATATAATTGATCATGCCAAAAAGACCAAAATTCAAATGACCGAGATTGAGTACTTGCGAGCCAATCCTGAACAGTTTGATAGGTTGGCCAAATACATGAGAAATAAGACTGCCCTTATAGAATAAGATTTTTCAAAAGTGACTCATGACTCTTCCAAAAATAAATCCACCCAAAATAATCTTTTCGCTAATCCTCTTATTGCTCTCAAGAAAATAGAACCTTTTTATGTTTCCCTATTGATAAATGGTTATAAATTAAGTAATTGCATAATAAACTCTGGAGCTTCTGATAATGTTATGTCTGCTAAGGTAACAGCCTCTCTTGGTCTTAATTTAACTAAGACTTTTGGGAGGTGTTTTTCTATAGAAACAAGAAAGTCTCACTCTTGGGTCAAATCAAAGATGCCCAATTTGTGTTTGCAGCTTTTTCAGAGAAAAAAATCAAAATGACGGTCTTGGTGGCTGATGTTCCAACCTCTTATGGCATCCTTCTTGGGCAAAATTTTTGCAAGGATGTTTGTGGTGAATTGAGCATGAACCTATCTGAGGCAAGGATCCCAATCAAATATGTTATGCAAAGATTGCTCCTTAAGAAGGAAACAAAATACATGGTCACTCAAACATTAGCACCTGAAGCTCAAATTCTATTTGAGTCTTTAGGCATGGGTAATTACTTTTTATCTACAAAGGAAGTTCACGAGATGCTTGATGAAATTTCCAAATGTGTCAACTTGAAAATTGGTTCAGATGGAATAACAAAAAAATTAGTGAAGCACAGTGTAAGTGTAGAAGAATCTTCCCCTCTAAATGAAGAAGAATCTAAGGAAAAATTAGTGTTTGATGAGGTATAGATTATGGAATTCGATGGCAACTACTGCTCTACCAGTTCAGGAGCCGAGATTGTGTTGATATCTCCTCAAGGAGATATTTTTCCTTCTTCATATAAGTTATAATTCAATAACACTAACAACACAGATGAGTACAAATCTCTACTACTTGGATTGAAGGCTACTTGAGACAAAGGCGTCAAACTCCTCCATGCCAAAGGTGATGCTAAACTAGTGGTTTGTCTGGTAAGAAACTTATATCAAATAAAAAATGAGAAATTATGCCACTACCACAATTTAGTCTAGGATCAAATTGAAAGCTTTGATGCTTTCAACATCTCTACCATACCTAGGGAATTTAATGACCGAACTGATGCACTGGCTATTTCAACAACTCTATTGGTCCCTCATCTTGATTTTAAAGGAGATAGATACACTATTGAATTGGTATTTCAACCAAGTGTGCCTGACAATGCCATTAATTGGTAGGTGTTTAACAATGACAATCAAATCATTGCCTTTCTAGAGCAAAAAGATAGCTTTGAACTACTTCATTTCGATGGCAGCGAGTCCCAAAAGCTTGAGCCAGCCTCTGAATCAAGTGCAAATGTAGGTGAAGAATTCTTACAACTTAAAGGGAATAAGATCCTAAAAGGCCTAGTTTCCCTTGAGAAGTTGTTTAACAAACATGATAGATTCATTAAATAGTGGCAAAAAGATTCAAGCTCCTCCTAGGAGTTTGATCAAGTAAATTTAAGTACCAAAGAAAACCCCAAAGTGGTGAACATTAGAAAATGCTGCACTCAAGAAGAAAATTTCAAGTTCACTACTCTACTTTGCCAATATATAGATGTCCTAGCTTACTCCTATGATGATTTAAAGTTGCTCAGACCTAAAAAAATTTGTTATGAAATTCCTCTCAAAAGTAATTCAGTGCCTTACAAGCAAAAATCTAGACAATACAATCCAAAGATATCAGGTACTATCTGTCTGAAATATAGAAAATGCTGAATGCTAGGATAATTTTCCCAATCCATCATTCCACATGGATTGCAAATATAGTTCCTATGAGGAAAAAGAATGGAAAAATTCACATCTATGTAGATTTCAAAAACTTGAATCAGTCATCTTTAAAGGATAACTATCCTCTCCCTATCATGGATCAAGTTCTTCAGATGGTGATCAGTTCAGAGATGTTATCAATACTGGACAGCTTCTTAGAGTATAATCAAGTTGAAGTTAGTAAAACAGACCAGCATAAAAATGCCTTCACCACACTTTGGGGCACCTTTGCTTATCAAAGAATGCCTTTTGGCCTAATAAATATTGGCACCACTTTTTAAAGAGCAATGGACCTTGATTTCAAAGATGAAATGGGTAAGTTCATCATAGTATACCTAGATAATTTAACAGTCTTTTCCAAGCATCACCTTGACCATGTGCACCATTTACAACATGTTGGAACGCTGCTGCCAGAATGGCATTTCTTTAAATCCCAAAAAATCTATTTTTGGAGTAACGAAAGCAAAAATTCTCAGACACATTGTATCTTGAGAAGGCATAAAGATTGACTCAGAAAGGGTCAAGTCCATCCAGGAGCTTACCCTTCCCACAAGTAAGACTACATTTCACTCTTTCTTTGAAAAAGTGAATTTTTTTATAAAGGTTCATCCCCAAGTTTGCTGAAAAGACTCAACATATTGTAAACATGATGAAGAGAAAAGCCACTTTTTGTTGGACTGAAGAAGGCAAATTGGCATTATGAGACATCAAGACAGTGATTGCCCATGCCCCAATTCTAGTTTGTCCAGACTATAACAAGGGTTTCACAATATATAGTTATGCTTCTGAGCATACACTTTTAGCTATTTTGGTTCAACAGAACCAAGAAGGTATGGAATCTCCTATTTCTTTCATGAGCTATCCTCTCAAAGATCATGAGCTGAAGTATTCAAACATGGAGAAACATGCTTATTTAGTGGTGAAGGCAGTGACACATTTCCACTTCTACATCCTAAATTCGCACACTATTGCCCTAGTTCCTGACACCATAGTCAAATCCATATTAACTCAGTAAGAGTTTGGAACTAAAAGAAGTAATTAGATTGCTAAAATTGAAGAGTTTGATTTATTCATCAAACCAATGAAGCTGGTACCTCTTTGTCTCCACCATGAATGAGTAGTACTCAAATATTGCTCATTTCCTTATTTATGGTGAGTGTCTTACTCACCTATCTTATAAAGAAAGGAGGATTGTCAAGTTAAAGGCTATCAATTTTGTCCTCTGGGACAATGTCTTGTACAAAAGGAGCCTTGATGGAGTGTTCCTTTGCTGTGTAGATAAAGAGCAACATAATAAAATTTTAAAATCTTTCCATGATCTAGCCTGTGGAGGACATTTTTTTGATCCTATAACTTCTCATAAGATTCCATGAGCTAGGTATTACTGGCCTACTCTTTTTCAAGATGCATATAAATGGGTACGTAGATGTGAATTATGCCAGCAATTCATTAGAAGACCCAAGTTGGTTGCTCTACCTCTGAAACATGTGGTGATAGAAGAACCATTTCAGTAATGGGGAATCAATTTTATTGTTGATATAAACCCATATTCAAGTGCTGGACATGATTATGTCCTCCCAGCCATAGATTAATTTACCAAGTGGTTGGAAGTTATTCCAACCAAGCATGCCACTTTAGAAGTAGTATGTAATTTCCTCAAGGAGAACATCATTTCCAGGTTTGGGGCCCAACCAAGATTGTCGTAGACAACATGGATTATTTTTATTTCCAAGAGATTACTAAGTTTGATTTTTACTATGGGATTACCCTCTCCCACACTTTTGATTATTTTCTGTAAGGGAATGGCCAAGCAGAAAAAAGCAACAAGAACCTAGTGACCATCATAAAGAAGCTAGTAGATGACAACCAATGAACCTGGCATAAGGCATTGGTTGATGCTTTATGGGCAGACAAAATTACACCTAAAAGGGCAATTGGTATGTCACCTTTACAACTTATTTATGGTCTCAATACTGAGATATCAATCACTCTGGAATTGCTATCATTGAGATTGGCTAAGGCAATTGAAGATAAGACATATGAAAGCTCCATCGATAAGAGGATTATGTGCTTGACTGAGTTGGATGAGAAGTGACCTATGGTGGTGGATCAAATTACTGTGAATCAGAGTCTAGTGAAGAAGCTCTTCGACCAAAAATAAAAAAAACCATGATTTTTAGGTTAGAGATCAAGTCCTATTATGGGCCAAAAGAAGAGAGCCAAAGGGAATGCATGGAAAATTTGACTCCCTCTGGAGGGGCCCTTTTACTATACATCAACTCAATGGTGAGAACAATTTTTTGTTAAGGTATCAAGATGGCAAACCCTTTACTCTACCTCACAATGGGAAACATCTGAAGCACTTCAATTTTTAAAGTATCAGATAAGATCATCTCTACATATGTTTATTTGTATAGTCTTTAGTTATATTTTTGTGCTTAAAAAGCAAAAAACCATGATTTTTAGGTTGGAGATCAAGTCCTACTATGGGCCAAAAGAAGAGAGCCAAAGAGAATGCATGAAAAAATCAACTCCCTTTGGAGGGGGCCTTTTACTATACATTAGCTCAATGGTGAGAGCAATTTTTTGTTAAGGTATCAAGATGGCACACCCTTTGCTCTACCTCACAATGGGTAACATCTGAAGCACTTCAATTTTTAAAGTATCAAATAAGATCATCTGTACATATGTTTATTTGTATAGTCTTTAGTTCTATTTTTGTGTTTTTTGTTTTTTTTGGCTTGACTCCATTGCCCAATGGCTTGGATGAAGGCACTTAGAGACTAGTTTCTACTTCTATCAACCGGTTCGATCAATGGAAGTTCCCTAATAGGAGCCAAATGTTGTTCCCAAAATCAACTATGCTTATTTTTGGAATAACCCCTACGAAACTTGTTTGTTTCATATCTTTCTCTCTAAGTTCATTGTCGAGGCAAGTTTTTCTTGTTCTTGTGTTTGCTCAATTGGCAGCATTCAAAGTTCATGAAGTTCTCTTTTACATTTTCCCAAAAATGTGAAAATCATAACCATCTTGATGTGATCAGATGACCATTTTTCCTTATTTCTCAGAGTTAGCATTTTTTGATGTTTCCATGTAGAGGCAACATTTTTTGCCACCACTACATTTGCTTTGTGTTTTCTCGTATAGGAGTGGTGATTTTCACCACCCTTGCATCTGTCATGTAAGAGCGGCAATTTTTGCTAGCCTTGCATCTTTTGATGCCTCCCGTGTAGGAGTAGTGAATGTTGCTTCCCCTGCATGACCTCAATTTTCACATGTGGCATTTATGGCCATGTGTGTCGAGTGGTTAGGGGTGATTTTTGCCCCCATTTAATATTTTTCCCCCTCTTTCACCTCATTCATCCATTATTTCTCCTCCTCTCTGCCTCAGGATGATCAAGAGAACAAGAGGGAGCACGTTTTCATTAGATTCAAGCCTCATTTCATGCTGTTCTTTAGGAAGGGTTTTGTTTTTATTTTTATTTTGTTTTTCCTCTCTTTCTAAAGTTGTTGTTCTTTCATTATTTTCTAGGTTTACTTTCTCTTCTCTTCTTCTTCCCCTTCCTCATTTTCTCATTCAACCTCATCAGAGTCTCCCCCTCTTCTTCGATCTATTCCCTATTGCCCATTCAACCGATGTTGGGATGGCGAAATCTGCTGCCCTTAGAAAACTCGACGGCCATTTTGACCCCGTAAGGGTGGAAAATTTTGCCACCCTCAAATTTTTGGAACCAATGAGTGTGAAGGCAGTAAAATTCATTGCCTTTATAGACCCATTGCCCTACCATGTGGAAAGGTGGTGAATTTTTCCACCCTTACACATTCCCCACCTTCACTCAAGTGCATCGACAATGATTTTTGCTATCGATGTAATCTAACCTTATGCATTAGTGGCAAAAATTACTGCCAATGCACCTAACTTCTCTACCAAGTGCAAAGGTGATGATTTTTGCCACCCTTACACATTAATCCCTTTAACATGCACTAGTGGTGATTTTTATTGCCAATGCATTCTCCTTTGTAATCAACGTGCATAGGTGGCAATTTTTGCTGCCTATGCACAAGGAACTTCTTCTACATGCAAGGGCAACAAGTTTTGCTGCATGTGCATACCTTCTCCCTATTTTTCCTAACTCTGAGAAATTTTTATTTTTTTTATTTTTTGAGCCCACTCCCCTTTCCTTCTGCTTTCTGACCTAATCTCACTTCAGTCCTTTCAAGTGAATTTCCATAGTCATGATCACCCAATGTGCAATTTTCACAAATTACTAATTTTTCTCTAATTGCATGATCATGACTCTTATTGTAGTTCCTCCTCGAGATCCTTCTTCATCAATGTAATTTTAACAAAGGCTCATCCTGATGACTGAAGCTTCTCTAAAGAAGTCAAAGATGAAGTACCAATATCAAGGTGTTTTTTTAATTACTTCAATTACTTCTAATGTCAATGACATTAGGGACACAGAGATTGGCCATGTAGATATGGCCACGTTCATGGAGAGGACCAAGGCAAAAAATCCAAGCTCTAAAATTAAGAGGATAATTGAAAGTAATATCCATCTGGTCTCCTCTTTTCCTATGGAGGCACATCACATAGAGTTCATCCTCTAGTGCACCCAATTCTATAAGAAAGAGACTAGCGCTGTGTCAGATGCCAGTGGCAATGTAGTAATTTGATTGGACCCTGAGTTTATCAATAAAATTTTCATGTGCTTGCCTACTATCGAAGTATTGAAGATTAAATTTGTCAAATCACAGAAGGAATATGACAAAGACCTTGAGAAGGCAAAGAAGGTGATCAACAATAGGTGGCTGAAGACTCCCAGAGCCAACTTATCTAGATGGCCACAAAACTTTCTGAGGAGTGACTTTATTGAAGAAGTTGGTGACTTAATAACTCTTCTTAGTAGGGTACGAGGTTTACCCTCTTCTTCTCAATTTCATGAATGGATGTATCTCTTCATCAAGATAATCCTCCAAGGAAAATAAGTCATCTTCTGGGGTGAATAGATTAGCAACGCTTTGCATGAGAAATTGACAAAAGTGTCTACTACTTCAAAGTTCTATATGACTTCATACCTAGTGTACATTGTAGCTTCAATGAGAACCTTCCTAGGTTTGATGTTAGAGGGAGATAGAAAAACCACCCTTGTATATCAATATTACCCTCAACTAACATTAAAGGGATCAATCCATCACTTTAGGAGGGTAAATGATGCCTTTTTTGCAATTATTTTATGTATTTTTGACCCTCAATTAGAACAAAAGAGAGTATCAGAAGAAATCTGGACTGTCGTCA
The DNA here is from genome assembly GCA_037957365.1 of Torreya grandis. Lineage (NCBI taxonomy): Eukaryota > Viridiplantae > Streptophyta > Pinopsida > Cupressales > Taxaceae > Torreya > Torreya grandis. Next base: position 1,179,864 of record JARHVA010000548.1, on the reverse strand, counting down.
ATGACTTTGGTTGTATGTTCTTATAGTTCCCTAATTTTTGGTATCTACGGGTTGGCTTTTTTCAAGGCTATCCCTATATGCTCCCTAGATTTTCTTCTAATAAATTAGTCTTGATGGAGCTGTGTAGACAAATTATTATCATGCACAATAAATAGATGGAACTTAAAAAACCAAGTTTCAGGTTCCTAATTAAAATTGGTAGATACTCGGTATTGACCATTGCCAAAGCAAAGGTAATGGAGACCGAAATGCAACTTGTCACCATGAAGCATTTCAAAAGAAGGCACAATTTTGACTATAAGGGTGTTAAAGACATGATCAGAAGGAAGACTCAATTTCATGAACCGATAATTGAAGATGTCTGGATAGATTTGAGGATAGCAGAAGATATCAGGAAGATGGACTACAACAGACTATCTCTAGAACAAATTGAATATCTAAGGCTCGTTGATATTCCTCCAAATCTAGTAGATGACAAAAATCTGGTCAATAGTAGGTATCTTGCTAAACAAATCGCTAACTCTCCACTTCTTCCAATTCAATGGTCTCAAAAAGAGTTGACTCTTTGAGGATGAGATTCAAACCAATATTGGCTAACACCAATGATTGGTTAGCAAACAAAGGGATCACATTAAAAGAATTCATCACAAGATTAGAGGCTAAATTCTAAGAAGAGATAAGAAGGAGAGTAGAAAATAGGATAAAGAATAAAAGTGATGTTCCTTCTCCTTCTAGGCCCTACAAGCCTAGGATCATCTTTGTGTCAAAGAAACCAAAGGTTGCCGAGAAAGAACCAGAGTCAATGGATATGGGGTTTGAGAAACAAAGTGCCCAAGAACAAACAATAGAACAGATGGAAATAGATGATAGGCCTGTAGGTCAACAAGGACAAAAACTCTATCTCCACAAGAGGGGGCATAGCTAGTCACAAGAATTTATTCTTCTCCACCCCAATTGCCTATTGTAACTCCTTCACCCATTTCTCCCATCAATATTCCTTCTTCTGGAGCCACCTCTCCTTCTAGAGTTATTTTTGGTGATCCTCAAGGTGCTTTTGGAGATGTTCTTCGATCATCAGGATCCATCCTCAGTCTTTCATCTCTTTCTTTCAACATCAGAGATAGTTCCACATTTTACCAATTAGTGGTAGGTGCAATTTTGCCTGATACTATGCCTACTGCACACTACACCCATTGTTCCCACCAGTAGTGTAGATGTTACCCTAGTGACACCAACTATAGGGACTATTGCTACTTTAAGTGCTTCTACTCTCCCACCTTGGTTGTTGACTTTCACACCTAAAATAAAAAAGCAAGCCATCTCTCCAGATGACTTTGACCTCAAAAAAATAGTTCTAGTGAAAACTAAGGCCCCCAAGAAGCTAAAAATCCTTTTGAAAATGATTGGAGATAAGGGGCACAAATTTTTGGAGATAGTTAAACCCCCATAGGATGTAACCCTTGAGAATTTTGATATGAGAAGCTACTCCATTTCTTGAGTTGAGTTGGGGAAAATAACTCACGAGGGTGCCAAGAGCGATTTGTAGTCTACAATGGACATCATGGTCCAAAACTTGATAGAGAGAGAGATGAAAGATCATTACAAAGCAAAGGTAGAACAATTGAGTGCGGTGAGCAGGAGATTCATTTTTGCCCCTGAAGCGGTAACTCTAGAGGCCTTCTCTGTAGATGATCCTATAATCTAGAAAGTAGAGAAGACCTATCTAAAAGGAAAAGTACTTGAAGATTACATAGATAAGATGCATGAACAAGGGATTTCCTTATTTACAGAGGTGGCTGAGAAGACAAGTAAAATGAAGAAAATGAAAACAGAGTTAGAAGACCTTATCTTTATTATTTCTCAAGATATTGATAGCACAAACAAATATCTTAGTAAGTGGATAGAGATGAAAGCACTAAAGAAATGTACCTTAGTATCAATCAACATCATTACCAATAGAGATTCTTATGTTGAAATCAAAGAATCACTGATATACAGGATCTGGGTCCTTAAGGAATTGATCAATGACCTTGAATCTTCTAAAGATGCTAGTGAAGAAAGCGACACCAGTCTGTTGAACAAATTAAAGGAGTTTCCTTGCAGACTCACCTCTTGAGACAACTAATTCATTTCAGTAGAGGAAATGATTTAGGAGTTTGAAGGTATGATCTGAAGGGAATTTGAGGAAAAAGTATTCTCAATGACTTCTGTGGATAGTATATTAGATAATCAGTTAACTCTGGACAATCTAAGAACCAAGTTAACTAGTCATGCCAAGTCAATCATAACAGTGATAGATGCTACGATCAGAGCTGAGATGATCTTCAAAAGTACTATTGCACTAGATAGTATCAGAATACAAGCATCTATCACCATGTATGAGGCTCATTTGAAGAAGTCTGGTGACAAAAGTTGAACTGTTCTTCTATACTCTCTTCTTCATTCTTCTTATGTACATTGTAATTGACTTGGGACATTTTCACATGTACTTTTGTAATATGTAATTACATGTAAAAATCCAAAAAAGTCCCAAAGTCAACAGTGTCTTATCTTTGACTAGGTTTTCAATATTTAAGTCTTTTTCTAATTTTGAAGGTTTTTCCCTATATATATATAGGGAACCTCTTTTGTAAAATCATCTCTACACAAATTGAGATACTTCTTGAGACTTTGATCTCAGCTTGTAAATCATATTTTCTTGAATGAATGAGAAGCAAGTTATTTTTAGAGTTTGTGTTAAAATAATTTGTGTTATTTTAAAAATCATTCTTATGTTCTCTTTCTTGATAATCTCTCATCGGTTTGATTAAATAAGCAAAGTGTGTGTGTTGAAATTATATGAAGACATTCTGAAGGATATTAGAAAGACTTTGAACTACTTTTATCCTTTGTGATCTTATTATCTGTTTTAGTTTTAGGTAAAGACTTTGATCTTTACTTCACTCTACTATTAATTACACTTCGAATTAGTGAGAGAAGCAACAAAAGACTTTGTGCTTTCATGGGTTTTTCATCGACCTAGTTACTATTCTAGAAGATTTTCTGCTATTTGCTAAATACCATTTCTGAAGGAAGAGGAATGCTTTTAGGCATCAACCAGGATTTCTCTTTTGATCTATGAACATTATCTCTAAAAAAGAGAGATGGATGGTGTTATCCTACCCTGAGTATTATTTTTTGCTTATATATATATATATATATATATATATATATATATAGCATATAAGTGATTTATAGGGAACCTCCCCTTGATGAAAGGAGAGATTTATCTCATTAGGATGTGGTAAACTCACACTTTTTGCCATATAAATCTCCTTGTACTGTGGTTGATATACTCATTTTTCCATTAGTTAGTTGACAACAAAATATTCACCCAATAGACATGGTTCATGACCATCGAGTATTTGCTTGGGGTCCTATAGTTTTAGCACATCTGTATAAGGAGTTACACTTGGGGTATATAAGAGGGCATGGAGTTTTGGACCTTTTTTATTATTATAGATATGGAACTAGGAACACATTGCAATCCATTAGCCATTGGGAAATCTACTAGGACTGGAGTCAGGATAGCTGATGGTTTTTAGATGGTGGGTAGTTCTTGGTGTGTAGTTAGGCCATATAGGGGAAATGCATTAATATAGGGAAACATTTGATAGATTACATCTTGAGCATATTACATGGATTCCCTATAGAGGGATTGGGTTTGACTAGGTATATGAGACATGTAATATGTTTATGTTGACACCATGTTATAGGACTAACTAGAGGGGCTATATTATTGAGAGATATAGACCTAATTGATTACATCACTAGTTTGGCTTTATTCAAGATGTGCCAAGCCTAGAACACCTATTTTATTGTAGTGAGTGGGAGAGACCACAATGGGGGAGACTCGTGATTAGGCTAGATGTTAGTTTTTATTATGATAGGGTGGCACCAAGGTAGTGGGACTTCTACTCACCCATGCCAGACTTAGGGGTTACATCAACATATACTATATGGTGGAAACCATAGGTCCCTACTCACTTGACTCAATTACGTGTGGTGATGAGGAGAGGTATGGTGTGGTGAGTGATTTAGTCTTGAGCAAGGATTTAGAGGAGGATGCGATGGTGGAGGTAGGTACCAACATAAGAGGCATAAGATGGAAGAGATTAGGATGGGATGGAGGTAGATGGGGATGATGGAACTACTATTATGCAAGGATAAGGATAAGGGGTGCCCATGCATAAGATCCATAGATTCCCTAGGTGTAGGTAGTAACATAGGTAATGCCATAATTATAGATATAATAGATACCTCTAGTTTAAGTGGTAGCATAGGCACCATAAGTACTAGCATTAGTAGAGGGTTCATAGATGTAGATAGGTGATGATGGGGGTACGAGTCCATCCTGACCTCTTAGATCAATAAAGGATGAGGCCTTAGTGACTTTATTATAGATAAAGATCCAAGCATGGATATTAGAGATTTTCAATATTACCTGAGAGAGGGACTAACTTCATGATTGCTTACAGACCTTAAGGACTCAGGGAGATGGATGATTGGTGTATGCATATGGGGATAATGTAGTAAAATAGGCCCATATTACTCATAGGGATAGGGATGTGACCCAACTACAATCATAGGTGGTGATTTTATAGGCATAGGTGTAATAGAGGGATACATAGATTACTACCCTTCAATCACAGGTCATATAAATAGATACTTAGCTAGGGCATGCACAAACATAGATTACCACTCTACAGAGTTAGGTGGATAGATTTCCAGGGTAAATTTCATAGTTATAGTTTTGTATCTAGGACTTGATGGGGCAGTTAGTGGTGTCATAGAGAGTGAGGGGTGTAGTAGATGAGGGTTTGAGGGGGTAGGGGATTATGGGCATGATGAGCTAGATCATGTTTCATACTCAAGAGGCCCTTTATTATTGGGACTCTATATGAGGCTATAATTCCAAATGGGTAGCATGTAGGTTCATTCCATGTCAATCGATCATTTGTGTGGTATCCTTCCAGAGGTGGTAGTGGAGCATTGAGGCCACCACCAGTACCAAAACCATGATTTTTTTAGATATTTGATTGTATAGGTATAGGGGATTTGTGTATTATGGCTCATTCTTTCCCCATGTGCTCATGTAAGTGTATTATATCTTTTGGCATGGATCCCATGTGGACACTATATATTAGACATTTTTATGATTATATATATGATTGATGATTCATGGTTGCATGTATATGTGGATTTAATTTATTTATTTATGTAGATGTGATATTTTGATGGTGTTTATGTGATGATGTTGTTTAATGATATTGACATGTAATGGATTAGTGTTTTATCATGATGGATGATAGATGTTAGTGATGTACATGTTAAATGGATTTGATTATGTTTATTAGGGATGTGATAATGGATATATTAGTGTATCTATGTTTTTAATCATGGATGATGCTATGGTTATATGAGATTATGTGATGTGATGGATTTTTCATGATTAGATGTTTATGTTATTTTTCATTCTTACTTGTAGAGATAGATTAATCCCTTATTTAGTTTAGTTAGTGCCCAAAATAGGAGTCCTCTTGCACTATATAGGTTGGGTGGGTAGTTGGATGGGTTAGATGTTGGCTTAGGATAAGGGTGGGTATGGAAGGGGTTGGTCTAGGATGGGAGTGACCTTTTTAGAAGGTTGTTAAGGCATGAGTTCATGCAATCCTTTTAATGTTTTATTTTTATGTGATGTGCCAAGGTTATGATAAGGCCTTGGTCATTATAGCAAAGATGCATGGGGAAATTCCATTTTAATGGATGGCCCTTATGGAAATGATCTTCCATGGGTCATCCAAGCCATCATCATTCCCATAAGAAACTATCAAAATGAAAAAATTACACATACAAACTGAAACCAAGAAAACACGTTGATTATATACACATGAAGCACACATACATACACATATAATCACACATAAAAGGAAGTATAAGATAGATAATCATGATGATAATGATAATGAAATAAGAATGAGATAGGCTAGAGGGATGAGGGGATATAATGATTGGAATAGTGGCTGAGCTATCCTTGAACATGAAAACATGGCCAAGTGATGCCTACATAGTTTGAAAAGACCTTAGGCCAATGTAGTTATGATTAAAGGATTGTGATGATGATAATGATTAGTGATTAGAAACTAATGATGATGAGGATAACTAGATTAGTGATTAGGAAATGATGAGGATGATGAAGATGATGATGACACAAGCAATATTAGATATGTACAAAGGGGTCAAATGATATGAGAGTTATTTATAAGATATGGAATATTTTAGAGTTTGTCCATGATGAAAACTCTATCCAGATTATAATGATAGGGGTCATGATGATTTTTATAGAATCGATAACATAATGATTGTGAGGGACTTTGGATAGAAAATTATTGTAGTTTATGATGGTCCTCCATAATGACAATGGATATTGGGAAGGATGGAATTACAACTTGAGTGATAGCAAGGAATGGGAAAGTGTATTATGGACTAGCTGAGGCTAAAAGGAGACATGTTTGTCACAAAAGACTTAGAGAGATATGACAAGGATGATGTGGATATGGATGGGACTTGGGGATATATATATATATATATATATATATAGAGAGAGAGAGAGAGAGAGAGAGAGAGATACACTCTAAGTATGGATAAATAGCTTAAGAGGATCCCTCCAATAAATGGCTCTCATCTAGACCTATCTTTACCACTTACTGAAGTAAAGATTTTGCCTTGATATTCATGTCCTTGATATATTCCCACTATTAAGACTAGGGTCAGGGTGCCTTACCATGTTACCATAAACTTGTTTTCATCATGCTACTTGCCAAGGCATCAACAAGCTAATTTTCACCATTGGATGGATTTTTTTTGACTGATTAGGAGGTTTGTTGAATGGATAGAGTGGATGGAGGATGTCCTATAGATGGAGGATAAGGATACTAGGACTAGGTTTAAAATAGCTTGAGATGCATGATATTCATGGGATCATCTAGTTCTTGTCCCTCAAGTGTGGCCAACTTGTATGCTCCTGATCCAAACTTAGCTATAATGACATAGGAACCTAACCAGTTTGCTTCAAACTTACCCTTATTTTCTTTCTCTACATTGATTTTCTTTTTATTCTCTTTAAGCACCAAATCACCCACTTAAAATTATCAGGCTTGAATCTTCTAATGATATTGATTCTTGAGCTTATTTTGATATGTTCAAAGGTGATTCAAGCCTTTCATCTCTTTTCATTTGAGTTTCAAATCTTACAATCATTATTTCTTGAGGTTATGATTAGTGATGATTCCTTTAACAAGAGTCAAAGAGAAGGGAGTTTTACTCCCACTAGTAAGATGGCTTTGGCACCATAGACCAAAGCATTTAGAGTAGACCCTATTGGTGTGTGGACACTGGTTCGATAAGACCATATTACTAGATATAGATGAGCATACCAATTTCATCCAACTTGATTAACAATCTTCTTCAAAATATTAATAAGAGTCTTATTTTTTTTCTACCTATCCATTACCTTGGGGATAACATGGGGAGAAAAAATGCTACGTGATATGGTATTTTTGACATAAAGCCTTGACTTTTTGATTCTTAAATGATTTTCCATTATCAAAAATTATGTTAGCAGGGATACTAAAATGGAAAATGATCTGATTAAGGATGAATTTAGATATTTGGAGGCCTATGGTATAAATTAGCAACATTGTTTCTACCCACTTGGTGAAGTAGTTCGTGGCCATGATTATAAAATTATGATCATTTGAAGAAGTAGGATTAATTTTACCAATCAAATCAAGGCCCCATATGGAGAAAGGCCATAGTCTCATGATGGGTTGTAACTCCTACACTGGTGTGTAGATAAGATTCCCATGTTTTTGGTAGGCCACACATTTACACACGTACTAACAAGCATCTTGTTCCATGGCTGTCTAGTAATATCCTGTTCAAAGGAGCTTTTTGGCTAAGGCCATTCCACTGATGTGCCCTCTATAGACACCATCATGAACCCATTTAATTATTTGGGCTGCCTCATTTATTGTTAGACACCTAAATAGGGTACTATCATAGCCACGTCGATAAAGGGTGCTACCAAGAATGGTATATCTAGTGGTGTGATGTATAAAGGCTTTGCATTGATGGTGGTTAAGGTTAGGTGGAAGGATATTGTCATGAAGGTACCTATATATATCATAGTACCAAGGTAGTCTGAGATTATTTATTTCATAGATTTGGATTGGAGCCAATGATTGATAAACCATACTAAGTAAATGTTTGATCAAGAAATTGCCTTCTAAGACATCTTCAGGGAGGTCAATGAGTGAGCCTAAAGTGGCCATAGAATCAATTGCCTTATTTATTTCTTATGGTACCTATTCAAATCTGATGGACTAAAAATTTATCTTTAATTTATCTACCAATTATTTGTAGGGAAACCAATTTTCATCCTTTGTTTGGAAGTCACCATTAACCTATTTGATAATTAATTGTGAGTCCCCAAATAATTATAACCTCTAGATATTCCATTGAATAGCTAGCTGGAGTTCAACTATTAGAGTTTCATATTCTAAAATATTGTTAGTATAGGGAAAGGCAAGGAAACATGATTTTAGAATGAGATCACCTTGAGGGGTAACCAAGAGGATGCCTACTCCAGATCCATGAGTAGTAAATGAGCCATCAAAGTATGACGTCTAGCTTTCTATTTGTGAGGTATTCAAGATGGAATCATTTGGGAAATTTGTTGTAATGGGCTCAGTCACTTATAAAGGTGCCTCTTCTAGTTGATTTTCAATGACCTATCCTTTGATAGCTTTTTAGTTTGTATATTTGATGTCAAATTTACTAAGTAGCATTATCCATTTGGATACTCGACCTGTAAGTGCTATTATGGATAGTAAATATTTTAGAGGATCAAATTTTGTAATAAGTTGTACATGATTATTAAACATGTAATGCTAGAGCTTCTATGATGCAAAAATGATAGCATAACATGCTTTCTCAATAGAAGTATAATTTAACTCATATGATATCAATGTGTGACTAAGGTAATAGATGGCTTGCTCTTTATCTTGATCATTGTGCTATGCGAGAAGAGCACCGATGGCACATGGTTTTGTTAGAATTTAAAGGAGTAAGGGCTTTCTTAGAGTTGGTGGTGATAAAATAGGTGCATTTTCCAAGTATTATTTTAATCTGTCAAAAGCTTATTGGCATTCTTCATTCGAATGGAAGGTTGTACCCTTATTTAATAGGTGAGTAAAGGGATGACACTTATCAACTAGCTAAGAGATAAAATGCCTTATGGCTTGAAGTTTTCCTTGAAGACTATGTAACTACTTGAGATTACATGGTGGGAGCATTTATATAATTACTTTTACTTTTGATGGGTCTACCTTATTTCCCCTTATTGAGACTATAAATCCCAACAAATTTCCTGATGTTACTCCAAAGACACACTTTTTGGGATTGAGCCTAAATTTATATTCCTATAATCTTTCAAATATTCTTCAAAGAACCACATGGTGCTCTGATCTAAGGTGATACTTAGATTATCATCGACAAAATCTTCTATGATTTTATGCATCATATCATTAAAGATAAAAATTATTTCCCTTTGATAAGTGGCTCTTATATTCTTGATGCCAAATGGCATGACTTGATAGCACATACCCCATAAAGTAATAAATGTTATTTTATTCTGATCTTTAGGGGCTATTTTAATCTAATTGTACCTTGAAAAGCCATCCATGAGGGAAAACATCTCATACCCAGCTATTGAATCTATAATCTTATCAATATTAGGTAGAGGGAAGTCATCCTTAGGACATGCCTTATTTATATCCCAAAAGCTAGTACATATATCGATTCCACCTTGTGGTTTTGTCACATGGATAATATTGGATATCTAATCTAAATAATCGATGAGGTAGATGAATCTAACTTCCAATAATTTTTATAATTCCTCCTTGATTAGTAGTGCCACCTTAGAATGCATTTCACATAGTCTCTATTTAATGGGTTTTGCATTGAGATGGACAACTAGGTGGTGTACCACTAGAGAAGGATTTAATCCTAGCATGTTCAAGTATCTCCATGTGAACATGTCAATATACTCCTTTAATAGCTCAATAAGGTCTTCACAATCCTCAGTTGTAAGAGATGCCCCTAGTTTCACTATCTTAGGATGCTTATCATTTACAATATTAACTTCAATCACCTCCTTAATAAGAGAGGGCGATTGATCTTATAAAGAAGGGGGAAATGAGATTTTTAGATTATCAGAAAGGAAGAAACTTGGTAGTTTAGTGTCAATTTCAAAATAGTCTTCTAGCATGAAGGAGCTATATGGAAGTTCACCCAATTCTTTGGTATATTCTCCTTTGTCTTTGGAATATTCTTCCTCGCTTTGAATGTGGGATGTTTGTTGTTCTCCAAAATATGTTGATTGGCAAAAATTGATAGAAAATTCCTTTTTATGATCTCTAGAGGGAATATATTCTCAAGTTCCCATGAATTCTAAAATTGCCTCATCATTTTGAAAGGTATCAAAGGTGGGATCTTGCTTTGATTCCCATTCTATGAGGGAAGGATAACGGAGGGAGATATTGATGGTAGAAATAGTGGTATCAGGGAATAGGTTCATGGAAGTAAGCTCTTCAAAGTAGTTAAAAATAGATCCTATTTTGATGTCTTCCTCTCTAAGAAAGCCCTTACTCCTTTACATTCTAACAACACCATCATCATATGATTTGTACCCTAACCCAAAGTTTGATGAACTCTCTTAAACCATGATAGGGTATAGTTAGCTTTGTTCTTATTTTCCTAGTCCTTTTCTTTTGTAGTTCATATTTTCCATCTTTGCCAAACTTTAGGATAATTTTTTTTATGCAAGATGAATACCTCATCATCTGGTATGAGCCAAGAATCATCCCCATCTTTAGTGTACTCTTCAAATAAAAACTCTGTGCTACTGAAAGTTATTGGTCCAAATTGATATTTGATGGGATTACTCTTCTTCATACATGAGGACCCATATCTACGTGGGGATAAGGGGAGATTTTTGATGCAAAAGGTTTTATATTCATATTCTCCATAACCAGTGGATGTGATTTTTAGCTTGGTGAGATTAGGTGTTGGAGTAGATGTAGACTCCATTTTCTCAAGAGAGATATATTTGATAGCCATCAAACTAAGGATATAATTTTTAGTGCTAAGATATGGTGATGGGGATATGGACTAATACATTTGATTGCTATGATGGCCAATAACTCTAGGAATGGTGACCTCCATTCTTAAATTAGGGAATTTCAAGCACTGATGAAATGTGGATGGTACAACTTGCATTTCATGGATACATGACCTCGAGTAACATATTATATGGTAAGTCCACATTTACCATATGTACCAAGGTTTGATGAACTACAGGTCCTACAACAATTAGAAGATAGATAGACCCTATTGATGGCATTTCATTATCATCATATTCCTTTATCATTATCAAGGTGGCCCCAAGTGATGATTCAAAATATCCTAGTTTCTTTAGGAAGTCTAGGTTACACAAATTTAGTGCAGATCCTTCATCTATTAGGACATGGGAAATGTAGTGATGGGTGATGGTGACTTAAATATATAATGGATAGTTGTGATGTGGGATAATTGGAGGTAGATCATGGGTGCTAAAAGTTATTTTCTAAGAGGGGGATAGATTACCACTAGTTCCTAGAACTGATTTGTATCTAGGTCACTAGGTACTTTTAAATCATTTAGTACTTGATTTAATATTTCCCTATGTAAGGAAAATGTCTTAAGGAGCTCTCTTAGGGAAATTTATGAAAGGGTATTTTATAATTAATGAATAATATCATAGGTTTTATCATACCCACTTGAGGTTTTCTTATAAGTATTCCCCCTAGGTGTACTAGATGAGATAGGAGGATCTTGAGGGGGTGATACGGGAATCACAATCTTATTGCATCACATAGTAACAACACAATCAACTATAGCCCTATTTATTTTTAGGATGGGAGATGAAGGTGGAGTGGGATCTTGGATTTTGTATATTTTTATGGTATTAATGTAATGATAGGGAACATTATGATAATTAGTGCAATTGGAAAAGTGCAATTGGAAGATGATGCCTAACCCTGATTCTATTGGGGTCTCTAGTTCCTTTGCTCATGCTTTAGGAGAGGATATTTATAAATTCCAAGGTGATGATTTGTTGATTTATTTTATGGAAATTCTATTTCAATCTCAATATCACCTATTTATATTAGGTCTTAGATATAATGCTTTAACTACATATATTGCTCAGTATCATGTCCTTTTACTTGGTTATATTTGCAAAACTCATCTTCATGGTACCAATTAGGTTTAGGTTGATGATTATCCACTAGTCTAATTTTAGGTAGAGTAATCATGTTGGTTACAACTATTTGTTTCAAGATTATCTCTAGTGGCACTCCCCAGCTTGTTAATGGTCTTTTGCCTATGCAAGGCTTAGGCTTGCCTCATAGAAATTTGATGGTAGAGACATTAGGGAATTTTGTGGGGCCCTTACTTTGGATCATATATACATATTGTTCCTTATAATTGATCACTCCATCACCCATAACATTTTTGTTCTTATTAAAGACCTTGGGTTTGCCTGAAAAGGAGTTCTCTATATTTGAAGTGTGCTCATTATGGGAGAAAAATTTGATGGTTCCTTTTTTGATAAGAGCCTTTTCAATATACATCCCCTTTTCTATGATCTCATCAAATTTTTTAGCACACTATACTTTTAATTGGTATTTTAAATCTATGTTGAGATTATCCACAAAGATTTTTGCTAGTTCCTTTTCAGGTACACTGCACCTCAATTGGCTTGCCAAACTGTGCCTTCTTTGTAAAAAGTAGTTAAGGATTTCCCCACTATGTTGTTTTGTGTTATAAAGATTAATGATAGAAATGTCATGTTTTATATTGAAAGATAAATGTCTAACAAATTACTCAATTAATTCATCAAAGCTTTAGATTGACCCTTTGGGAAAATGCATAAACAATTCCAATGCCGACCCTATTAGACTTTTTGGGAATAGCCTCAATAGATAGGCATCGTCATAGGATACTTTGTGGCAAGCTACATAAAACTCCTATACATGGTCTCTTGGATCTCCCTTTCCCTAATATTTCTCAAATTTTGGTACCTCAAATTATGAGGGAAAGGGAATTTTAAAAATATTGATGCCCAAGGGTGATGAGCAAAAATACTCATATGTATATTTGAGGGCTTGGGATTGAGGATCTATCTGTTGGATGGTTTCTTTTATCATCTTCTAGTCTTGGGCAAAGGTGGGATCCCCAAGAGGGTTGGTAGTCTGATTGTGACTATCCTATGGGATATGAGTGTGTTGGGTATTGTTAGTGATGTTGTTGGTATGGATAAGGTTGTTGGTGTTGTTTGCATTATCAAGATTATTATCATTATTGATGGTATTAGTATTATTGGGATTATTCTATCTTGGTGATTGTTGGCATTGATTGTGAAGTAGGATGTTAATTTGATGTTTGAGTTGATCCAAGTGATCTTTGATGGCATCTTGTCAGCTATTAGCCTCAGTATGGTTGTTAATAAGGGGTGGTTGGTGTTCCTCTTCATCCATGAATCCATGGTCCACTTTTATTTCTTCTCAAGGATTATGACGAGCATGTTGATGAGATAAATCTAGTCTTGTTGGGTAGATTATATTATTTAAGAGAGTGTAGTCAAAGGTAGGTAGTAAGGTGCTCCTATTTATATGGCTCATTGTATTAATTGATCATGGTTTTCATATAAATATCGATCTATGGGATTTTAGACATCATCATTATGGAGGGGATTATATCTTTCATTGTCTACCCAAGGTGTATGCATGTCACTATGGTTCTTATCATATTCCTGATTAGGATCCATCATTTGTCCCATGGTATTGTTATCTTGACTAGAGCCTTAATCATGGAAGAGTTGAGATTGGGTTTGGATGACCATGGTGAAAGGTTAAGAGTATGAGATGTGATAGATGAAGTTGGGATTTTTCAAATAATTACTTTGGACTAAAATGTAGACTAATAGTAGTCAAAGATGAGGATGTAGATAGATGAGATGACCAAAAATTATCACAAGATAAAGTATTTTAAGAAACTAATCTAAAAAGTGTGAGAAAAGGTGATGGGATAAAATAACTTTGTCAACTAGTAGATAGACAAGTTCATGGGTGCTAGGGGATAAATATACTTGATAGAGATGAGGGTAATGATGGGTACTAGATTGATATCTTATAAGGCTATGCATAATGATAATTTTAAGTCAAGGTAAGATGAGGATTAATGATTGGAGATGGATGGGTGACCACTAAAATTTTATATTTTAGACAAAAACTAGTATTTAGAAAGAAGCTGGGAGGTGTGGATGATAAGGATGTGTTATGTGTGAAATGTGATGTGAGGATTTGGTCAAAAACAACCAATCAAGATAACTGAATGGGAGGGGTGGATTTAGATGAAATTAGTTTTCAAATGGAAATGGACAAATATGAAATAGATGAGGAGTGACTATGGATGGTTTATGAAAGGATGGATATACATAAGTGATGAGAAATGAATGTCCAATATGGGATGTAAAATTATTAGGATAGATGTGGATTGTTCAAAAGCTCAAAATCAAAGTGGTATGGGATAATGTATACACAACCTGACTTGTTGAATGTGGATGGATTTTATGAGGATATATGTGGAAGGATGATGGGATTAATAACCAAATTAGATGGGATGAGATTTAAAATGGGTAAGAAGTGAGTGTTAAAAAGATATCGAGGGTCATATGGATAGTGGATATGTGTGGCAAGTTATATGGATAGAATAATTAAATGAGAGGGGAATATATTGGAGGATATAAAATATGGAAGAGATGGAATATATGGATGATATGATGATATATAGACAAGTGGGGTGAACTAATAGGTAATAATGTGTAGAAGATATATTATGTGGATAAACTAATTAAAATGGGATGGATTATGGGGATAACAATATGAGTAGATGAATGGACACTAAATATGAAATATGGGTCAATACATGATTAGGATGGATGAAATATGGACCATGTGAATGAACTAATTATAATGAGGTATGATGATATAAGGATAAATAAAGCAAATTATGATGGATTATAAAGAAATATGATAATATTTAGATAATGTAAATGATTGTTATGAAAGGTGGACTTATATGGATAGGGTGATATGGAGATAAAATAAATAGATAAATGGATAATTGATATGAAAGATTAATAATTACAAGAGGATATGATAAAGAGATGACCGAATGGGTGGGTGAATAGGTTATATGGATAAGGTAATTACAAAGAAGATAGGATGATATAAGAATAATATAGATGGGATGAATAACTAGTCATGGGGGATGGACTATAAAGATATAATGAAGATGATAGATTATTAGGATGATGGATGATATGATGATGTAATGATAAGATGGGGTGGACGGATGAATAAGTAGATGTGAGGAATAGATTATAACAAAAAGTGATGATATAAGAAATGAAAGAGTAAATAAGTAGATGAGTTATGAGGACAAAAGAAGTGAGGGAATGGGATGATATATAAAAATAAGATGGGGGATAAGTGGGTGATTGGTATAAAATGTGGGTTATGGAGACAGAATAATTTGATAAAATGTGATGGAAGGTGGATATGATGAAAGGTTGATGTTCTAAACTAATTTACAAAAGTGAGAAAGATGATAGTTATATATGAAACTATATATGTAGGTAAATACTTGGTCTACTATGGTGTGTGTGGATTGGTGAAAGAGGTATAGCTATGAGATGGAAGTATAAAGTAAATGGATGATGATGAGAATAAATATCAAGGGGATAGACACTATACGTGGGATGGTATGAGATATAAATAAGATGGCTAATATAAGGTAAATGGAGAAGGGAAGTGTTATGAAGTGGATAAGATGTAGTTAAATAGACAAGGATATGAAATGGATATCAAAATACTACAAAATGGATATAGGTGAAAGAATGCATGTATGATGGATGAAAGTATGATAAATATGTAATTATAATGCATAGGGAAGAATGAGCAAAGATGATGGTGTAAATTGAGATAGATCCTATGAGGTGTGGATAGGATGAAAAAATAAAAATGATATGAATACAAGGAGATGGGTAAGTGTGATGGTCAAAAGGAATATGACAAAAGGTAATGGATACTAAGTGTTATGGGATGGGTGAAGACACAAGAGGCACTATTGGCTAAGTATATAATGATGGAATGATATAGTGTGACTATGTGGGAGGGGATATGATGGTCAAAAGTTGGTCAAAATATATAAATTACTAAGGGAAAAAGATGTTATTTGAATAAATGTGGAAAGTGATGAAGAATGAAAAGAGTGTGGACTAAAGTAAGTGCTATGAAGTGATGATAGAATACAGATAGTTAAGATGAAAAAATGATGAGATGAAGGAAGGAGACGAAGAAATGATGATGGGATGATAGAAGTGATCCTATTAGGTTTTTTTAAGGTATGTACACAAAAATTATGGGTGTGGCTAACTTGGCTAACGAAAAAAATAGGTATAGGCACAACACACAAACAACATGCACAAATTATATTCCTAATTAGTAAATTATATGGTAGTGTAACCTGATTCTCACACCATCTAATAGCTACATATGTGAGACTATAGGATGATGATCCATTGTAAAATTTATCAAACCCTCTCGACCTTGTTTGCACTTGATGGTTACTTTGGCATTATTCCTGATGCTTATAATGGAGCCCCTATTATGACCATAGTCCCATACTCTAAGGTTTGAAAAAAGGTCTAGGGGAGTCCTTGATATACACAATGGTGTGTTGGGGCCCATGTCCATGTAGGAGATTGTCTAACTACACTGGGTATATGGGCTTGATCGCCCTTCACTCCATGGAACCCTTTATGGGGAATTCTACTTAGGCAATAATGATAACTCTCCTTATATTTAACTCTACCAAAAAATATAGTTTGGTTAGATCATGGTGGTAAAATCCATGACACTAACCCATATAAACTAAGTTACGTGCATGGAGATGAAATCCACATCACGTGTTATCCTAAGGGAGGGCTCAAAAAATAGGAAAACACATGATATAATTAATTAACCACTTCTAATTACCTATGTGATATTTTTCATGATACAACAAATTATTTACAAATCAACAAAAGACACACAACAAGCAAACAAGTATTTACAAGTAGAGAAGACAATGATCTATCTAAATCAATAATTTTTCAAATATAATGAAGTCTAAAGTAGAAATGACAAAGTAACACCCCTCCCTACAATCACAAAGGTTATATATCTTATTAGGGTGCCAAAATCCTCAAGGAACCTATAAGAAAAGGGTTAGTAACCCAAGTTTTACAATCTTGCAAGTCCCTACAATCTCATGAGTACATAGGGCAATCCCATGAGCAGAACACACAACCCCACTATTAAGAGATCAATAACATGAGTATCTAATGGTGGGTTTATACACTAACTGCTATGGTTGTATACAAAATTGATACAGTCAAATAATATTTCTACTCTGATTGATAAAGCTGCTACTTAGAAAAAGGTCCTAATAGCTATATTACAAGGCTAAAACGAATAGTCTATATATGACCTAAATTGATAAAAAGTCTACCATATTAATTTTTTTTTATAGGGCTTTGTTTTTAGGTATAATTATTTATAATGAAAATACTATTACAGTCTAACCCTAGCCATAACTATGCTAAAATATAAAGTTGTGACTCAGGATGATAATGTCGCTATTTGCAAGGTAACCCCACGACTGAGAGAGTAGTGGTATTATAAAATGGGGATAAAATAGTCTGTAGGATGAATATCCAAAAAATATTCTTGCTTATGTGTTTTACCAGGACACTACCAAATAGAAAACACCACTTATAAGTAGATTATATTTAGATATAAATGGAGGTCAAATTGACTATATGGAGGAATGCTTCTAAGAAAATTTATTAGTAAAAGGGGATACTTTTAGACTTACAACTTATAGACCTTCACCTCCCTACTAATCAGAAATTGAAAACTTTATGAATGATAAAATAAAATAAATAGGGGTAGTGTTTTACTAGTTTTTGATGATTATTGAATAACATAACTGGGAATAATAACCTCATTATTACCAGGTCAATCCTCCCACTAAGGGAGTCATAGGTTTGTCAAATAGGTGAAATTTTTTTCTTCCTAGTTTTAAGATGATTCCTCTTTTTTACTTGCACATAGACTCAAAAATAAGAGATAAACAACCTAAAGAGGCATAATGTTATCAAAAATAAAGTTTAGTATAGACCCAACTATTAATTTGGATAATACTTCTATTAGAATCTATAATATCACTATTACCCATACAACTTCATTATTTGGGGAGTCATAGGATTATTGAATATGCCCAGATAGCCTAACTATAGAAGAACTAATTTTTATCCTACACACATAGAAACACACACCTAAAGAATAGGAGAAAGTCAATGCAAATGGTCTCAAAAATCTAAGGTGTATTATGAGATATGACAATATCGCTACTAGAAACATTAATGCCACAAATAATAGGGAAATTATGTGACTGGTAAAGTCATGGTATTTTCAAAACTTAAAACCTTAATAGACCCTTAACCGCTAACAACTATATCTGATAATATCGCTACTCCAACTAATGATATCGTGAATTCAATATAACCACTAACAGTGCAATCCCACTACTTACTTGGAACATGTCAAAAATTGAAAATTTAGTCTTTATTTCATATTTAGTTGGTCTTTCACTTACTTAAAACACTTCTAGCAAGAGTGGTAACCTAAATAAGGGAGTTTGGTCCCATCGTGGTCACCAAAATGTGTGCCAAAATTTGGATTCAAGCAATATTATCAAAATGACAATAAAACCCAAAACCTTAATAAACACTAATAGGAAAGGATAGAGAAGATAAATTAGAGAAAATATAATGTTCTTACCATCCTCTTTACCTTGTCATATCTCCATTCCAGGATTTGAACTTGTGTGATTGAACTTAAAAATGTTGATTATTGGATTGCTAATGATAACTTGACAATAGCTTCCAAAAGGATATGGATATGGATAATGGCTTTGATAGAATGCTTAAAGGCTATTATGGATGCATGATGAGAGAGATTGATGGCTTTCTAAGATATTTTTCATTAGTATTGAGGGTGTGTTTTATTTTTATAGGCATATGGAGGGAATATATAGGGTCTAAATTTAAATCTGGGCCATCAAGATCTATGGTTAAGAAATTTTCATGGAATTTTTAATTCCATGGAAATATCTAGAATAGGAAAATTATAGAGGAAGGGGATAAGTTGGGGAAGATTTTTAGAATCCTTCAATTCTAAAAATCTCCCATAGGGTTTAGGGTTTTAGATAAGGCTAGTGTAGGGTGGTGGATGGGTAGTTGGAATATTTTTGAATTTAAAATTGGCTAGTGGGTTTAGGGGGTAGGTTAGTAGGTAATAAGATCTTTTAGATTTTTTAATGAGGTGATTAATTGGTTTTAGGATGTGATAAAGGTTATTTGGGATATAGGAATGGGGCATGGGTAATAGGTAAATGGTTAATATAGTTAGAAAATATGAGAATTAAGTTAAATTAGCAAAAAATAATAAAATTAGTGGAGTGAACATATTTTAATGCATAAACTTACTACTTTAGCATAATAAATAATTAAAAATTAGTCAATAGTATAGCTCAACATTGTGCATCACACTTAGACTTTGATTTTTGATCAAGGAAGGGCTTAGGTGAAAGTAATTCTTGCATCTATCGTGAACATTGATTATGCACATTCCTTAAGGGAGAACTACATTTGATCTAACACCCTAGATTAAGGGTTAATATAGGTAGTGATCTGGACAACATGGGTTCTAGATCATGTGATCATTCTTCCCCTAACCCAGTTTTTCCCCCTTTTGCTTTTGATGTATTTGTTGCTTTATGTGTGTAGATAGACCTAGGGTTGGAGATTAAATTAGCTATATAAGGAGTTTCATTAATATTCAAGATCTAAAATTTCATAGGTAGACTAATATAGGGATAATGAGTAAAACACAAAAAAGTCAGACCTTTGTGACTACTTTGGAAAATAGCAACATGACTTGGACTATAGCGATAGACCTTGAGGTGTCATATTTTTGGTGCTTCTATCCTTTTATCAAATGAAAGATAGATTTATATTCCTAACATTTTCCTAGTCCTGTGTGGCAATTATCAACCCTTGAATCATTTGTTTCAGCCTATTTTTCTAGATAAGTTATTTCCTTCTTCCATGTAATTAATTTGACAAAATATATATTTTACCATATTAAATTATATTTTTCTACTCATTTTGGACCCTTTATTGTTTAGGAACTAAACACTAGTTTCCAAAAAATAATAAAACAAGGACTTTGGGGGTCAAATGGTTTTATGGGAGGCAAAGTCAAGCAAGAAGCTTGTAATAATCTCTACAGGATGGTTGAGTAAGACTCGAGAAAAGGTGGTAGGGATTTTAGAGTTTTGGTTTTGATCTTTGGGGTGGAATTCTTCTTAGATGTAGGCTTAATAATGATAGTTTTGGGTGGTGGAGTATTCTTGGTGGTTGGTGGTTTGGAGGTGTAATTTTTAGAAGTATTAGTATTGGTAGTGGGTGATTTAAAAATGGAAGGTTTAGAAGTAGGATGTTTGGTAGTGGAGGGTTTAGAGGTAAAGGGAAAAAAAATTAGGTAGGGACATATCTAGAAGAGGAGGCTAGGTTTTGGTTGTCTTTAGGAGATGTGTTTTCTTAATGAAAGGATGAGGTCTTATGATGGAAGAAGGATGTGGTCCCAAAATGGAAGTCAAGATAAAAGTAAGTGGCAAGGTTCTGGATTTTGGGATCCTAGGTGGCTCCTCCTTCTTGGTCATATTGACTTGGGGTTTATTTGGTGGGATAGGTGGGGATAAATCCAACATTAATGGAGGGTGAGTAAGGCTTTAAGTAGGTAGTATGCCTAGGTTTTTTATGGGCTTGGTTGGGATGGGGGAAGCTACTTGGGCTATTTCAGGTGGAGTTGGTTTGCTTGGTTCAACTATGGCTTGAGGGGTAGAGGTTTCTAATGGTTCAGTTGGGTGACGATGGGTTTAATAGTATAATTGGAAGGTTGGATTGATAAAGGCATGGTTGAGGGATCTTTCTTAGTTGGGCAAGGAAGCCCAAGATGATGCCAAAATGTGGCACAATCCATGTTCAGTTGGGATAGGTACTCCAAGTTTTGAACCAGTCTAAAGAAAGGCTTATAGATGGGTTTGATCCCTTTGGTATTGGTCTCAAAGGACAAACCCATGGGCCAAGAGAGGGGAATGGTTACCTCATTTTTTTCCTCAATAAAAGGCTCTAAGGTTTGGGAAGGTGAGTCTTATACAGGAGAGGTAGATAGAGTGACCACTTCCTTAGGAATGCTTTCCAAAGGAAGAGTGGATTATTATATGATAGAAGAGAAGTATATGTTGGTAATGTCTACCTATTTTGGTATGTCTTCCAATGGAAAGGTTGGTATCTCTACTACCACAAAAAGTGGAGAATGAGGAATAGTTGTTTCCTTTATTTTGATTTTTAAAGGAATAGAAGGTGAATCCACTACCTCCGTAAGTGGAAGGGAAAGAAAGGTGGTTTTGGAAATGGTTCCCTCAATAATGATTTCACTAAGAACTATATTAATGGTATGAACCTCATGGTTATGAGAGGATTCTTCTCTATTTTTTTCATTATTCATAGAAGGGGCATGGTTAGGGAATGGTTTTCTAAAGATGTCAAGTGATTGATTTGGGGGTGCTTTGGGGTTATCCAACACAAGTTTCCCCTTGTCAATCATAATTTGGATAATATTTTTAAAAGTATTACACCTACTAATGTCATGATAAATGACATGGTAGAAGGCACATAACATTCTCTTTATATCAACTAGGTACAAGATGAGAGGAATAAAATTGTTGTTAAGGTTTGATAGGTGGGAGTTGTATGATATTTTCTTTTAAAAAAATTTCCAAGACTAAATCATATGACTCCCCTACTAGAGTAAATTATTTTTGGTTGTTGTGGTTTTATTTTCTAGTGTTTTGATTAGAGGAATTGGAAGAGTTGGATTGGTTAACAACTAGTGGAGGAGTAGTTTTAAGGACAAACACATTCATGGTTCCCTTGTTTTTGGTGTTAGAGTTGGTTTGATTGTTAGATTTGGAGGAGGAAGTCTCATTTGATTTTAAGGTGGAATTATTATTTCCCAATTTTAACTTCCCCTCATCAATGGCTTGATTATCTAACTTCTATGTCATAGTGAAAGCTTCATCAAAGGCTCTGAATGTTTGAACCCATAAAGTGGAGGAAATGTGTTTGGCACAAGCTTGAGGAAAAATCTCAATTAGTTTGGGTTGGGGAAAAGAGAAAGAGAGTTGATTTATCAAGCTTTTCCAATAGGATACAAATTCAACAATAGACTCATTGTAAATTTTCTGAATGGAGTAAAGATTGGTGATGGAAACTTTCTAAGAATTTTCTATGGAAAAGTGATCTAAGAAGGTTTGAGCTAGTTGGGAAAAAGAAAAGAGGGAGTAATTGGTGATAAAAATTTACCAATCTACTATCAGACCTAATATAGACATGAGAAAGGTGTGAATAAGGATAGCATCATCATATGCAATCAAGTAACAAGAGTGTATAAGTGCTCTTAGATGTTGTTGAGGGTCTTTCTTACTTTGAAATTTTGAAAAATTTAGAAGCTCCCATTGAGGATGATAAGATCGAACAGAGACAAATGGGTGAATTGTTTGATTATAGATTTGGCCATATGATAAGAAGCTATGGGTGTTAGAAATAGATGACTCCAAAGTGGTTATTTTTTTCATTAACATATTAACAAGATCTATTTGTGATTATACACCCCTATAGTTATAGGGCATATTATGTTGGGTTTGGGTAGGTGTAACATAAGGATAACTAGTAGAAGGTTGGGAGGTTGTCACATATTGATGTGTGGACATGGGTGGTTGGGAGGATGCCATGAATGGGTAGGTGGATATAGGAGGCTTGGTATAGGATAGAGCCATATACCTCTGTGGGTTTGGAATATAGCTAGATTTGGGTACAATAAGAACTTGTTAAAGAATTAACAAGGGTTGGGTTAGAGGTATGGTCAGGTTGATAGGTTGAGGATGGGTAGAAATCTTGGTGCTAATGGGTAGAAGGGTAGAAGGTATGGTAACCACCAAGCTCTGGAATGGGGTGGAGGTAGGTTGGTTAGAATTAAGAGGAAGGGTGGTAACACTAGTAGAGGGTATTCTCATAGTAAGTGGAGTGTTAGTGCACAAAGGTTGGGTTGTTCCTATACTAGAAGGGTTATTAGTTGGGGTAGAAGGTGTTTTTGTGTTGGTTAGCTGGGTGGGTTGGTTTTGGATGGTGGTGTTGGTGGGCTTATTGTTATAAGATGATACTTGGGTGACTAAGGGTTGGGTAGAAATGGTGGCAATAGAGGTGCTGCCCATAAGGTGGGATGGCATACCATAGTGTGGGTAAATAGGCAGAACTAAAGTAGGGGTATGGTGGGATATGGTGTTAAGGTAATGTTGGAGGGCTATGGGGTTATTATCCATAAAGGTGGAAAAATTTGTATCACCTTAGGCAACCATCTAAGGGATACTAGGACTTTCAGAAGGATGGGGAGAATTCTTTTCATCCAAGATGTACTCCATAGGTGAAGGAGAAGAGGAAGATAAATGATTAGGAGGTGGACCATGATTTGCTTGGTTTCTTAGTTGTTGCCTAGTTAAAACCATGTAAATAAGACAAAAAGAAAGATACAAGAGATCTCAAAACTCAAAATAGAAGCAATCAAAATAAAAATATCTCAAGGAAAATAATGCATACACTAATGTGCATTAAAATCCTAGGATACTTTGTTATCTCTCTTTAAGCTTATGCCTCAATTTTAAAGAAGTTATGAAGACCAACTTGGGCTTCTAGAGTGAGTACTAGAAGAAGATATCTAGGGATGGTTTTCGGTAGTTAAAGTCTCTCAAGATCTATACTAGAACTTGGTACATGGCTTGATATTCAGACCTACCCCTCACTTCACACACTACTATGGTAAGGGTGTTGGGTACTTAGCCAAAATATACCGAGTTGTTATAGATTATACTCAGCTAGTTTACTGAGTTATTTCTCCCCTTGGTGGTGAAATCCAAGTAAGATAGCTGAGGACAGGTGACTGCTAGGTGATGAAATCTTAGTTAGGCCTTATGTAAATGTTTTGGTGTTTAATTTAATGTGTGGTTTGGTCTTATGTGTGTGGAGAGAAGTGAAACTATGATTAATTTACTTGATCAAATTAAGCTATGTGAGCCAATCAATACAAGAAAATAATGAATGAAAACTTAATTTTAATCCAAATGAAAATTTTGGTGTCATTTCAAATGAATACAAAACAACTAAGATACACCTATATATGATTATGATAATGAAAATCTTAAGTCTAAGATGAATACTCTTGATTCATAAGTGAAAGTAAAATAAGACAATGTTTACCCTTTTCTAAGAAAACAAAAGAAAACTAGAACTTACGTTTGGAAAGAAATAAATGAGATAAGAAACGTTTAATTTTTAGAAAAGAATGAAATGGATGACTCTTCTCTAATGCAACTAAATGTCCTATAGCTATGAACTTAAGAAAAATCTCAAGGGTCCCACCAAGTGTGCCAGAATGTTTAACTAAAATTTTGATTTATTTTCTTTAGAAAGAATGTTGTAAAACTTAAAAGAAGGGTGAGGTTAGTAGAACCTGATATGTTGCACATTTTTTGATATAGATGATTGTGGAGACTCTTCTTTATCTGGGGAGGAATGACTTATAGAATTGAAAGCACTAAATAAATGGTTGATTAGTTGGGTAGTAAGGTAGATTGCCTAGCATGAGCTAGATCCAAGAAGCACAAGCTTCCTTGGAGGCGGTCAGTCCACACTTTTAAATAATTAAATTCTAAAAATAAAAGATAAATTGTTTGCATGAATAATAGAATATACTAAAATGAAATACAAGAAGTGCTTGAGAATAAATAAGTGTTTTTGACTAATTATAACAATAAATTATTATATATAAATTCCAAATAAATCAAATATGGTTCATATTATTGAGTGATCCTCTATGATAAGACAAAAATTTAGAAAATGGGATTTGGTCATGGTTTGATAGGTTAAATAAGATTGCTATTGAAAATGAAAAACATAGACCATCGACAGTTAGGTAACCATTGGTGATTACTGTGGGATCTAGATTAGGAAAAGAAGTTTGGTTGGGAAGGTTATAGAGAGGTTATGGAAGATAAGTTTAGGTTAGATACTAGTTATGTTTAGAAACCCTTGTTTCCCCTAATTTCTAAAAACTATGTGATTTTGGACTGTTTTGTGTATTTTTGATTTTTTTGGTGTTTTTGCATGAATAAGAGAAGAATGTGATTTTGCAAGAAAAATTAGTATAAATTAAAACAAATAAATACATAGCAGTATACTCTTCTAACTGGCTAATCTATGATCTTATTATTCATTTAGATGATTACAATAGAGGATCTCTTGCATGCATACAAAATAATATAAAATGTTGTTTCAAAAACTTGATTTGCTGCAAACTGAAAATGACCTAGATTTGGTACAGCTACAATAAATAACCCTTTCTCCCTCCTTCTGATGATCCAAAATGATGCCAGATGTATAGGTGCCCCAATTGAAATCGACAGATTGGTCAAAGAGAAGGCCTTTTGCCCCAGAAGAAAAGTATGCCCCTGTTGGTGATGGTATGGCCCGGTACAGAATTGTCTGGCTTTTGTAATAGCAACAATTAAAATAGTATGGCCTGATTTTTGAGCACCAAATCTTAAATAAAGTAGCACCAATATTGAAGATCTCTTTCTAGATGATTTCCAGACCAAAACCCTGAAGTTATAAACCTCTGTGAAGCTCTGTGATAACCTTTGTATAAAGTTATCTCTCTACCTGGCAATAAATCAGCTAGTATTTCACAACCTCTAAATTACACACACTAAAGATTGCATGTTCTCCAATGCAAATTGAATACTGGAACCCTTGGCTCTGTCTTCAAAAAAAATACTCAACAAAAAATTGACTTCAATCATGAATAGCTCGATTCCCAATGAGAAACCCTTATATTATTCAAAAGTGTGATTTCACCTAATTAGGGTTTCATTAATAAAAATTTAGATTTCTTTTAATTCCTTTTCCATAGTCCAAAATCACATTTTCAATTATAAAATATAATAAAAAATGGCCCCCACTTCAATGATGGTCGCCCCCTTGAGTCAAAACCCTTAAGTTATAATATTAAATATTATAACTTTATAATATAGCTCCAAATAATTAATATTTAATTAAATTAATTAAATATTAATATCTCCCTCAAAAAATATCTGATTCTCAAATCGTCTGAAGCTGGTGAACAAAGGGGTGATTCCACACATGACCAGACCATACTGCTAAAAATAGTAGGGGTGCTTCGCTGAGTGCCAAATACCCCTAAAAAATAGCAACTCAGGCAAATAGTGCCTGAAAGAGCTTGAAAAAAAGCTAACTAGAAAATTTTTGACAGTCCAAGCCAAGCCAAGCTCCATCAAGACCCTCTATCCATCCTATCAGCCTACGAGGGTAGCATAATAGTCTAATCATCAGCTCTGAGAGATGTCAACTAGAAGGGGACATGACAGTCGACCCCTCTTGAAATTGCTTGTCCTCAAACAATCTCAACTCTGGATGCTGTAAAATATCCTCACTCTCCCATGTAGCATCCTCCACTAGAAAATCTCTCCATTTTACCAAATATTCCCTGATAGTCCTCCTATGCAACTCTCTCTCTCTATACTCTAGGATAGACTCAGGTACTAAAATCAACTTTCCCTCATCATCTAAGGGAGGTAAAATTGTAGAAGGTACCACACGGTGTCCCAACACCTTCTTGAGATGTGACACATGAAAAACATTGTGTACCCTGCTCTCTACTAGAAGCTATAGCTCATAAGCCACCTCTCCAACATGCCTCAGGATCTTGAAAGGACCATAATATTGTGGCTTAAGTTTCTCTGATCCACTCTTCCTAAAGGTAGACTGAGAGTAGGGATGTAGCATAAGATAAACCATGTCACCCACATCAAAAGACCTCTCTGTCCTCTTTTGATCTGCATACTACTTTTGTTGATTTTGTGCCTTGGCAATATTCTCCTTGAGAGCCATCATAGTATCCTGACTCTCCTACAACAAGTCTGCAGCACTCGGCACTCTACTGTCACTCAGTATCAAATCCAAAAAACTTGGCACCTCATACCCATATAATGCCATAAAAGGGGACATCTGAATAGTCATATGGAAGGTCATGTTGTAGAAATATTCACACAAATGAATCCACTTGACCCATGCCTTTTGCTGCCCTAAAATATAGTTCCTGAGGTAACCTTCCACCCATTTATTCACTATCTCTGTTTGTCCATCAATCTATGGGTGGTAACTGGTGCTCGGTGTAAGCTCGGTCCCACAGAGTCTGAACACCTCCTGCCAGAAGTGACTCAAGAATTGACTATCCCTGTCGCTCACTATGCTCTGAGGCAACCCATGCAATCTAAATACCTCTCAGAAGAAGACCTCTGCTACTTGTGTAGCTATGTAAGTGGTGGTAATTAGAAAGAAGTGGGCATACTTCGTTAACCGATCCATGACTACATATATGCAATCTCGTCCTTAGGCTTTAGGCAAGCCCATAATGAAATACATCGATAGGCATTCCCACTTCCTATCAGGAATCAGAAGTGGCTGTAATAATCCTATCGAGTACATGTTCTCTTGCTTGTTCTACTAACAAATAGTGCAATCACGTACATACTAAAGAATATCTACCTTAAGTCCTTTCCATGTGAATCTCTCCCGAATCAGTTTGTAGGTTTTGAAATACTCGAGATGTCCTGTAGTAGGTACATCATGAAAGGCTCGCATGATAATGTTCTTCACCTTTGATCTTGGGATCAAATAAACCCTATTCTTATAAATGATCAAGTCATTCACAAGCATATATCTGGTATCAATCGTCAATCCCTCAACAATGCTGGATGCCCATGTATTCTTGGCATACTCTGCCACAATCATATGTCTCCAATCCTCTGTAATGTGAACCATAGAACTCAAATAAGGCCTGCGTGAGAGAGCTTGGCCACTACATTCTGGGTACCCTTGATGAAATATATGTTAAAGTCATATGCCTATAATTTTCTCACCCACTTCTACTAATGATCATTGAGATCTCACTACCCCAAAAAATGCCTCAAGCTATTATGGTTAGTTTTGATGCAAAATTTGCTGCCAACAAGATATTGCCTAAGTTTTGCCAAGGCATGCATTATAGCAATCATATCCTTATCATAAATGTTGTAGAGCCTCTCTAGCCCTCTAATTTTATGGCTCTCATACACAATAGGGTGCTTGTCCAGCATAAGCACCGCTCCAATGCCCTCACCTGAAGCATCACACTGAAGCTCAAAAGGCTTCAAAAAATCTGGTAGTGCCAACACTAGGCACGTAGTCATCAACTCCTTAAACCTCATGAAACACTCCTATGCCTCAGGCATCCAACAAAATGCACCTTTTTTCAACAAATATATCATTGGGGCTACATGACGTGAATAACCATTCATGAATCTGTGATAAAACCCACACAAACCTAGAAATCCCCGTTGTTGTGTAAGATTCACTGGAATAGGCCAGTCTATGATAGCACAAATCTTCTCAAGATCCATCTACACTCCCTCTACACTGATAATATGACATAAGTATAACAATTTAGTCATCCCCAAATCACATTTGGACTCCTTGGCGTACAAGGACTCCCTCTCCAAAATATTGAGCAGGTCTCCAGATGAGCCAAATGTTCCTGCCAAGTCCTGCTGTATATAAGAATGTCGTCAAAGAAAACTAGTACAAATCTCCTCAGTAGTGAATGGAAGAATCTATTCATGGTGGACTGAAATGTTGTTGGTGCATTAGTGAGCCCAAATGGCATCACCACAAACTCATAGTGTCCATAATGACAACAGAAAGCAGTCTTCTCAATGTCCTGCTCACGAACCCTGATCTGATGATATCCTAGCCTTAAGTCTATCTTAGTGAAGTAGCATGCACCATGGAGCTCATCAATACGAGGTATTGGATATCTATTTTTAATAGTCCTCTTATTCAGGATTCTGTAGTTTATGCACATGCATAGGGTGCCATCCTTCTTCTTCACCAGAACAATTGAAGAAGTGAATGGTGATTTGCTAGGTCAAATGTGACCCATAGCAAGTAACTCCTTAATCATTTTATTGATCTCATATTTCAAACACTTAGGATGCAGATAAGGAGTAATCATAATGGGCTTAGTGCCCTCCTCAAGCTCAATAATGTGCTTAATGCCCCTGTCGGGAGGTCTCCCAGGTGGAATATCATTGAATACCTTATCATGCTTGACTCTCAACTACTGAATGTTAGGATGATACTCAATCTTCTACTGTCCCTCCTATATAGGTGCCAATGTGCACTTGGCATCCCACTCTACCATGTCATGTTGCATGAGCCTCTCCATCCGATGAAAAGAAATAGTTTTTATGTTGCTGTCCTGTATTGCCTTCAGAATATGTGTCTTCCCATCAACATCAAAATGAATCTCCATGTCCTTGAGACAAAGAGTGACTTCCTTAAGGGAATGAATCTACTTCATGCCAAAGACTAAATTTATATCCCCCATGTTCACCATGTAATAATCAGCCTTGAACTCATAGTTGTTCAAGTGCAAGGGGGGATCTCTAATCATTTGCTCACACCTAAGAGTGTAACCATCAACCACCTTAACTCTAATGCCCTCGAACTCCTCGGTAATGAATCCACACTTCTCCACAAATCTAGCATCAATAAAATTATGTGTGGCTCCTGTGTCAAGAAGGGTGATGACCCTCTGTCTTGCCAAAACTCCATGGAGTCTGAATGAACCCTCCTGCTGAATGCTAGATAGGCGTGCCTCTTGAATCTGAAGCTCTGACTCTGCCTCTACCTTAGGCTCTAAAGCCTCTGACTCTGACTCCTCAGAACTCTCCTACTATTTGGAATTTTCTAATTTTGAATCCTCATAATAAGCCCACATCACTCGATTTGCCTTGCCCTTAGGCCTTAAAAGACAATCATGATTGGCATCATAGGGACCTTTGTAGTAGAAGTAAAGCTTCTTCTTGCATAGATCATTAAGAGCCTCTTGATCCAAAGGTGGTGCTGCTGGTTTGCCCTTTGAATCATTCTTAAAATCTGATTTATCTTTGTTAAAATCTGATTTCTCTCTATTTCTATTGAAGCCCTTATTGTCCTTGTATGAAGAAGTACCTCTGGAATTGAATTTACTAGATGGGGCTGCCAACTCCATACTATGCACCTTCTTCATAGCTTCCTATAACGAAGGAGGATCAAAGGCTTTGATCCAACCTCTCAATGGTTTGGATAGGCCCTCAATGAAAAAAACTATCAATCTATGCTCTGAAATGTTTGGCACCATGACTACTAACTACTGAAATTCCCCAATGAAGGACTCCAAGTTGCCTGTTTGTTTCAACTGTGCCAAATCTCAAAAGTAAACCTCTAGATCTTTTTTGTCAAACCTCTCAACCAACCTATCCATGAAGTCCTAGTACTCTATCACCTGATTATGCTGAAGTGTTACCATACCATGGTACCACCAATCATGTGTTACTCCCTCCAAGTGCAAAGTGGCGTATTTGATAGCTTCTATCTTTGTCATTGGCCTCAATGCCAAAAATGTGTCAAGCTTATGAATCCAAGCTTGAGCTATCATCTTACCACTACCGTCAAAAGTAGTCAAAGAAAGCTTGCCTATAGCCTTCTTCAGCTCACTTTGCTAACCTCTAGGCCTCCTATCCTGTCTAAGTGACCTATAATGCTCTCTCCTCTGATTTACAAAATGATCAAAAGACATCCTCTCCCGAACTTGAGGAGCTAATAATTCCCACTCATCATTTGCAACCATGAGCGTATCTGCAAATAGGGGGTCTCCTACCACCTCCTCTTCTAGAGCTTCTTTTGGTTCCTCCTAAACAAATGTAGGACGTGTAGGCCTATCAGCTATTTTAGAATGGGTCAGCTGTGGTCTCTAATTAATTGTAGCACTCCTATTATCCCCTTGTTCCCCATTTTGTCTAACAGGTGGGTTCATCCTTTCTACCATAGTAGTAAGTGCCTATAATGCCTTTGCCATCTGCTTCTATCCTATAACCATAGCATGGAATAAGTCTCTGGTGTCTTGATCCTCATTATTCCTATGGCCCCTGGGTGGGCTACCCTCACGCCTATCACCCATGATGTTCGGTTGTTGTTCTAAACCCTGGTTGCCTTCCAACAAGGCTCTCCTGTGTGTGTAATACCTGTGTGGTCCTAAATCTTATGGCTACATAAGATTTCTAAACCCTCAGGATGATAGGACTTAGCTCTAATTCCACTGTAGAAACCCCTGTTTCCCTTGATTTTTGAAAACTATGTGATTTTGGACTATTTTGTGTATTTTTGATTTTTTTGGTGTTTTTGCATGAATAAGAGAAGAATGCAATTTTGCAAGAAAAGTTTGTATAAATTCAAATAAATAAATACATAGCAATATATTCTTCTAACTGGCTAATCTATGATCTTATTATTCATTTCAGATGATTACAATAGAGGATCTCTTGCATGCATACAAAATAATATAAAATATTATTTCAAAAACCTGATTTGCTGCAAATTGAAAATGACCTAGATCTGATATGGCTGCAATAAATAACCCTTTCTCCCTCCTTTTGATGATCCAAAATGATGCTAGATGTATAGGTGCCCCAATTGAAATGGACAGATTGGTCAAAGAGAAGGCATTTTGCCCCAGAAGAAAAGTATGCCCCTATTAGTGATGGTACAGCCTAGTACAGAACTGTATGGCTTCTGTAATAGCATCAATTAAAATAGTATGGCCTGATTTTTGAGAACCAAATCTTAAATAAAGTAGCACCAATATTGAAGATCTCTTTCTAGATGATTTCCAGACCAAAACCCTAAAGTTATAAACCTCTGTGAAGCTCTGTGATAACCTCTGTATAAAGTTATCTCTCTGCCTGGCAATAGATCGGCTGGTATTTCACAACCTCTTAATTACACACACTAAAGATTGCACATTTTCCAATGCAAATTGAATACTAGAACCCTTGGCTCTATCTTTAAATAAAGTACTCAGCAAAAAATTGACTTCAATCATGAATGGCTCGATTCCCAATGAGAAACCCTTATATTCTTCAAAAGTGTGATTTCCCCTAATTAGGGTTTCATTAATTAAAATTTGGATTTCTTTTAATTATTTTTCCATAGTCCAAAATCACATTTTTAATTATAAAATATAATTAAAAATGGCTCCCACTTCAATGATGGTCGCCCCCTTGAGTCAAAACCCTTAAGTTATAATATTAAATATTATAACTTTATAATATAGCTCCAAATAATTAATATTTAATTAAATTAATTAAATATTAATATCTCCCTCAAAAAATATCCGATTCTTGAACTATCTGAAGCTGGCAAACAAAGGGGTGATTCCTCACATGACCAAACTATACTGCTAAAAATAGTAGGGGTGCTCCGTTGAGTGCCAAATACCCCTAAAAAATAGCAACTCAGGCAAATAGTGTCTGAAAGAGCCCAAACGAAAGGCAACTAGAAAAATTCCAACAGTCGAAGCCAAGCCAAGCTCCATCAAGACCCTCTATCCATCCTATCAGCCTACGAGGGTCGCATAATAGGCTAATCATCATCTCTAAGAGATGTCAACTAGAAGGGGACATGACATTATGAGATAGAGGGTAGTGTTTAGAAGTGTCTAGTTTAGGTAGAGGGTTCTCATATGATTAAAAGAGGTTGTGGGTGGCCTTGGGGAAGAGAAGAAGTGTCTAGAGTTGTAGATCTCCAACACAAGAATGTGGGATGAAAGATAATGTAACATGAGTAATGACACAAAGAAACTAATTTCTAAATCTTGATAATGAATAGATACTTAGCTTTATTATTGCTAGTTTGAATATTGTTGAGGTTGGCTGAAAGCTTGTTGGTAGATTCTAAAGTAATTTTGATAAAGTGACAATACCCTATTTTTTGATTGATGAGTTGCAAAAACACTTTTGATCTCTGTCTTGGTCATTGGTTTGGTGGAAGCTATAACAATACTGACACAAGAAGCTCTGATCTCTTTCACAAGAAATTTTGATGATCTTTTTCACCTCTTCTTCCTCTCTTAATATAGAGGGAAGGGAGTGGTGAAATAATAAATCCAATAAAGTTTCTAATAATCTATCTAAATTTAAGCTCAACATGCATTGATTATGAAAAATAGTAGATCAAGTAGTTATTAATAAAAAATTAAGCTGAAGTTTTAGTTAAAGTTAACCCTTGAGGTGGTTAAGGGTAAACCATTAACTATTGAGGTTAACTATTGGTTGTTAAGGATCAATCATCGATGGTTAGGTTCATACTCATAAATGGATAAAATTAGCCATTTATACAAATAAATGGTGGGGTAAATGGTTAGGAAATGGTCTTAAGGGGGTCCAGGGGTGGCCTAAGGGTTAGTATGACATTTAGAACCCTAGTGTGTGGTTTTATAGTGTCTACAATTTCTTTGACCAAATCCATTCAATTCTTGATCTCAGTCTCTTGTAGACAATATTTAACTTGGATATCCTCTCTTAGGCTTTATTTTTTTTTCAACATAATTCATGCTCACTTACAACCTCAAGTGCCTTCTTCACTTCTCATACCCATAACCACACTTCTCACATAATAGCCTTTTTTTGGGATTTTTCCTCTTGTACAAACTTGTAATGTTGAGTCCTGAGAAACTAACACTATTTTATAAACCCTCTATTATCTTTTATCTCTCTATGAAGTTTCATTAATCAACTCACATCCTAGATGCCTTTTCTAGCTCTTGCTCAGACCTAATTAGGTCTCTTTACCCCTCCTTTGCACACAATCTCTTGTTATTATATGTACAAATAATGCACAATGAAATAAATTCAAAAATAATTTAAGGCACTTGAAACTCTAACTGTTTACCAATTTTTATCAAATTTTAACAGTTGCATCTTCTACAATCTTAGTTTCAAATTCTAAACCCTAGTTTTGGACTGTGACTATCTTGAATGAGCCAAGAACTTATAAAATAAAAAAAATTGAGTTTATTACCTATTCAAATAATTTCAAGACTTGAATGAGGTCTATTCTAACACTATTTATCTTCTTCAATCATTAAATTTTCTCACTCAATATTTAAACATCTTTAATCACTCACTTTAACATAAATCTAATTGTTTGACAAGGTCACATAGGGTACATAGTATTTACAATTGAATTTCCTCTCACTTTACACCACAAAATGACTTAAATACACCTCCAATATTCCATACACATACTATAATAGTTACCTTATAAAATTCAAAAGGTTTGAATATATACAAACAAAGATATTCCATTTTGTATTTTCTTTAGGGTTCTAACCCTACATACAGGCCAAAAGATCACTATTGGGTATTATATAAATATGACTACTTATTCATGTGTCTTGTTCACTTTATGGGGCTTGATTAACCTTGAGTCACTTTATTAAATGCTTTTATCTCTCCTTAATATATATATATATATATATATATATATATATATATATATATATATATATATATATATATATATATATATATATATATATATATATATATATATATATATATATATATATGGAGCATGTAAACCATTTTTTGATAATAATTATGTGAGGGTTCTTAACGTTTACATGCATGTGTTAAAGTTATTCATAGAGATGTATAAAACCACATACAAAACTACATAAATTAGCCTAATATAATGAAAAAAAATACTTACCAGTGTATATATAGTTACAAGTACCTTTTACAATATCATTTATTTCAAATATGCATACATAGTCCTCTGTTAACACACATAATGCAAGAAACATATGATCTCCATTTGATCTCCTCAAAAAGTCTTCATCATAATAACAAAAGAGAATATGTTAAAACTTAATTCATGAAAATAAGAGCTTATCAACATATATATGTAATCCAAACTCTTTTTATTGAGTTTTTATAGAGTGTTTAAGGCTGCAAGATTCCACTAAGGATTTCCTCATTCTTGTCGATTAGGATTCTATTGACTATATCACCATTCAGAGCCTCATTGTTACTATAAAAATTATTTATTATAAGTTCCTCTTGATTTCAAATGGGGTTATGGGCACCATGACCCCTACTTTGGTATCTACCTTTACATCTAATTGAAATAACATTATACTAGTTATTATAGATGTTGCTACCATTTGACCTCATTCTAACCATACTAAGAAGTTACAAAATAATAACTCAGTATATTTTAGATTTAAAAACATTCATTCCCAAAATTCCCTAGAGTAGAACACTGATCTGATACCAGATGAAACAACCAAAAACAAAATTTGGAATTTCTTATTAGAGTACATTTGGGACTACGTGTTGGACCCAATACCTCACTTTCTAAAACAAGCAATACTCATTCAGCATACTCATATACATGAAAATAAAAATGAATGAGGTGATCTAAGATAATTATATAGGGTTCATTACTCACAAAGGATGCTATGGGGAAGTAAGTTTTATAAAGGATGAATCATGGGGTTTGAGGCGTATTGATGTATAGGCACATGGATAAGTTTTGAGCACCATATGTGGTATAAGTTATTATACATAGAAATATTATAGGTCCTTAACCATCAATAAATATATTAATCCCCTTATTAGGTTTTGATTTCACTCAATGATGGTTAAATGGTTACTTTCAGACTAGCCAAGAAAGTTAACTGTGCACACCCTATGTTATCATTTGGTTACAATAGGTCTAAGGAATGAGAACAAGGTCTAATACTATTTTAAAAATTAGGGATGATATCTAAAATGCTAATCATATAAGTAATAACAATTTTTTTATTAAAACACATGTATATTTATACCTGATTCCATAAACACATAACACATTTTATCACTGCCTAAAAGAGAGTATAATCATAAAAGGAAAGAAAGTGAAAGTATCATAGATAACTATTCAGGGGCTACTAGTAGAGGAGATCAGTTTCCTCATGGTTTAAGGTCACTGTATCATTACCCATTTTCTTTTAAGTATGTAACTTATCCAATTTACTAAGCATGAATTTTGCTATTTGAAATATGAGTAACAATATGATTTGTGATCAACTCCATATTTATCAGATAAGATATAATGATAACCAATAATTATATTTAGGTAAAGAGATTTCATATTAGTAAATATCCAATACATATATAATTAATACAAGGAAGAAATTAATGTAAATATAAAGTGTATTATAGCCAAAAACATCCAATACTAGGCTACCTAATAACTTTAACACCCTCGTTGGGTCTGTATAGGCCTTCTACATCAGTATAAGACAAAAAATAATCACAAGACACTCTTAATTACATGAATTATTGATATTTCCAAAGGATGCCTTGCATCAATAGTACTTAAATATAAAGAAATGCATGTTTGTATGTAAATAAATATGTGATCTACCAATGTGATAAATAACATATGCAAAAATGTAAAATGACCAACATATCATGCTCAGGTCCTTTTTAATGTTTTTGAAGATTTGGATGTTTTTTGAATTATTGGATTTATTTTTAGAATATTTGAAATTTAGAATAAACTAACCAATGATACACTCAAGGTGGGGACCAAGGGAAGTGCCTATATCAAATGGTGGAGAAATACGCTATTATGGATGCAATGTATCAATTAAGGATGGGTTTGAATCTAATATATAATCATGTGGTGTAGCATGTCTATCATGCTCAAAGATTGTAGAATTTGGGGTATTACAAATGGCATTATAAGGTTAAGGACTTGATGGTATCTCTTATGTAATAATAGGGTGTTTTACTACTTATGTTTGTTGTGGAACACACTAACTTATTCTAGTTCTAAGTGAGCATGTGTTGTATAAGATGGTTCCATATATGGTATCTAAGTAACACTTTGATGTACTCTATGTGGAATATATATTTTTATGAATGGATCTTGTATATGTGTAATAATTGACCATGATGTTTATCCTTACTATGTGTGTCAACCATATTTAAATAATGATTCTAATATGTGTACTATTTGTCTTTGAATAATGATCCTGAATATATATGTTAGAAATATCTAGATAATTATTCTAAATATGTCTCAACTAATTTATGTGTTTGTGGGGGTGGGATTTAAGGGGATACTCATACCGTACTCTTAGGACTATAAATAATTTGTGTAGTATATGTATTTTAGGCATCGAGGTATTGTGGATGGCACTACACAAAGTCTCTACATACATGGGCATCTTGATAACATATTGAATACCCCATTACTCTAAATTACTAGGAATGATGTGGTTGATATGGTTGAAACTACTTGAAGAGGTAATATTATAAATCCTAATGCACTGTGTCTTTGTCCATATAATCCTTTAGCTATTGTTTTTTAATCTTCAAAATCATGTTGTATGTTACCAAGAGATTGGATAATTTCCATCATGCAAGTATTCTCAATTGAAAAATTGTCAATCATAAAAATATATGTAGTTATTTCCTCAATGTAGGCACTTATGAGTAATGCATGAAATTTTTAAACATCATCAATTATCTCACTTCCATTAAATGGTGGAGTATTGTTGATTATACCAATGATAGTTAATAGTGGATGATAATATGTCACTAGTGGAGGATTCATATTATATGCATGATGTGCCTCTGAAGTTTTATTGGTCTCCATTTACTCATGTTTAGGAAATAGACCACTAAAAATCTTTAAATTTTTATTTCCATTATGTTTTGGTCAAGCTTCTATAAGAAACCGATAATATTTACATCAATAAAATATTATATCTTGTGTCTTAACTTGAAACATTTGTTTAGTGAATGACTCACAATATGATGATACTCACAATATGAATTACCATCATAGTGTTTCATATAATTCCATTTTATATTTCAAGAAAGGAGAGAGAAAATAGATACAAGTATGGTATAAAAATCTATTTGGTTGTGCACATGTTAATCAGATGATTATAGAGAGCTCCTCTCTAGATTGGGAGGAATGACATATAGATAAGACAAAACTAAAACAAATGGTTGGTTAGATAGATATCAAGGTGGATTTCCTAGTGTTAGCTATATCCTGAAAGCAAGACTTCCTCAGGGGTTGTCAATCCACATGTTTTAAACAATTAAGTTTAAAAATTGAAAGGTAAAGTACTTACATAAATTATAGAAGATACTAAAATTGAATACAATAAGTGATCGATAAAAGAATAGACAAAATTAACTGATCATAGTAATAAACAGGTCAATACTAATGCTAAATAGTTTGGTATGGTTCAAAAAATAGGTTTGGGCTTTGTGAATAGGCAGAGGAAAAGAAAGTTGGATTTGGTTGGGGGTAGGTAGGTGAAAAAAACTTGCTATTATTTTGTGCCATAGTGACCATCGGTAGTTAAGGTGACCATTGATGGTTAGGGTAACCATCAGTGGTTGAGGTAACTATTTGTGGTTAGGATAGACCATCGGTGGTTAGGGTGACCATTGGTAGTTACTATGGGTTGGGTCTAGGTAATTAAAAGCTGATTGACAAGGTCACAAAATACAATTCTAGAAGATGGGCTTGGGTTGGGTTGATTGAGAAATACAAATAAAGTGATTGAATAATTAAAAACAAATACTTAGCTTGTGGGTTGTTGATATGATGAATGGTTGAGGTGGTTAGATAATTGATGGAGTTTGGAGTCATTTTGGTAGAGTAACGGTACTTAGCTATTGGTTGATGGATGACAACACTTTAGCTCTCTATTATGATGGCTAGATTACTAGGAGAATGAACTACAAAGAAAATATGGATATAAGAAGCTCTTGATAGTTGCCAATTATTTTCACCTCCTACTCCTCTCTTATTATAGGTAAAAGAAAGAAGTGGAAGTGTATTTTCAAACTAGATTTTTTAAATTTAACTCTTGAATGCATTAACTCACACATGAATTATATAAGCTAATAATAAAAAATCAAGGTGGAGTGATGTGAGTGTTAGATGGTGGAACCTGACCATTGGTGGTTAGGCTAACCATGGATGGTTAGGGTGGCCATTAGCAATCGAGGGTCAAGGTCAAGTTGGGTTAAAAAGGGGTGGGTTAGTTAGTAGGTTAAGGTTGTTCCCAAGGGGTTCTTGAGGTGGTTTAGGGGTGTTTCAACACTTAGAACCATGGTGTGTAGATTTCAAATGTATACATTTGGCCCTTTTTATTATAAAATTTGTATCAATAAGCTAGAAAAGAAAAATAGATTATGGGTTGAAGGTTTCATTGCCCTAAGCATGGGAGGAGGTGTTCCTCCTCAAATTGAGAAGTGATGAGGCAAAATAGAATTAGGTGCAGGTTTGATAAGTGGTTAAGTTGAGGATGAAGGTGGTTGATAGGTTAGGTATTGAAACACAAACATGCACACAAAGTGTGATAACCAAGATCATGCATTGACTAGGTTACCATAGTTGGTATGAATTAAGGTTAGTGTTAGAAGGACAAGTGAAATGTATACCACATGACCACATTTAGGTGTGTTAGTTGGGTTACACTTGTAAACACAAGTATCCTAGGTAGGGTCAGTGTAGTCACAAGTATCCAAGTTAGGAAGTGATCTTGAGAAGACATAATTGGTTTGGTGTGGTCATGAGTATCCAAGGTAGGAAGTGCTCTCAAGAAGACACAAGTTGGTTAGGTGTACATAAATTAGTGAAAGTTTAAAAAATAGTTCAACATGGAAATTATTGTTAATGTGATAAAAAAGACCAAGGCAAAGTCATTGTAAAGGGTGTGATAGTTGGGTCAAAAATGACTAGTGGTGAGTTTGATGTGGTCAGTGGTATGGTTGGCAGAGAAGGTGATCTTCATGGGTTAGGGGTCTTGAAGTTAACTATTGGCAGTCATCTCGACCATATATGGTTAGGTGTAAAGCATTAAAAGGGTAAAAATAAAAGTGCATTCATGAGTCTCTTTTGCTCATTTGTTGATTTTGACTTTTGACATTGAGCTCTTGGTTTTTTATGTGAAAATCACTGTTAGTTGAGTGGATTGATTCACTGGGTGAGGTATTGAGTGGGATTTTTGATCGAGATTTAGAGGGTAGACCTAGTAAAGATGTAAGGTGGATGAGATGTGGTTGGGTAATGGGTCCTAAGATTCCTCTTTGATGATGGTTGAGGAATGAGGTAGGGGTTATTTTCAATTGATAACATAGTTTTGATTTTTCATTACATTTGTATTGGGTATTTGATTGTTTTGGTTTTATTGATTGTTTGGTTGGGTGGGTTGGATTTGACCTAGGTTTAAGGTTTTTATATTTTTGGTAAAATTTGTGGTTGAATTTAAAGAGTGGTTAGGGTAGGGTAGCTAGTGTAGGTTAGAGGATATATTTAGGTAAATTTTTGGTTTGATTTTATGGTTTTATTAGGTTTTTGGTTGGGTAGGGTTTGGGTGTTCCATTGATAAAATAACCATAGTGATCGTTAGTAGTCAACACCAACCATCGATGGTTGATAACCATTGGTAGTTAGTCACCTGACCATTAGTGATCACTATGACCATTGATGGTTGAGCCAAATGGTGAGGTGGTTGAAAAAGTTAAGGTTAAATTTATTAGTTAATTGATTTTGATAGTTTTGAATGGAAAGGTTAGTTTGTTAATGCTAATTATTGAGGGGTAATGGGTTCCAAATTTAAGGTATAGGTAATGCTTGATAAGAGTTTAGGGTGAAAATAGGATAGGTTAAGTGTTTGGCATAGGAGGCAAGTTATAGGTATAGGCTGTAGGAGGTTAAGTTCATAGGAAAAAATAGTATAAATAATTAAGTTTATTAGCTATTAAACCTTATAGGCACAAGAGTGGATCCAAATGCGCGATTGAGTGCCTCATATTTTTCTTGAGATTCATTAAGGGATGACCACAAGAGATTGAACTTATATGGAAGAATTGGGCCTTGGTGCGATATTTCATTATTAACACCTACCATGGGATGTGGTGATGATTATGGCACTCATAGAGAGATGGATCCCATAGAGAGAGGGATCCCACTCTGAATACCTTCTTTTTACTGATAGGTGAGATGATGATATGACCTAAGGATGTTCACAATATTACTTGACTACCCATATAGGTGATCTAATTTATCATGTTGAGAGAGAGAAGTGAGATGAGTTCATCGAGCTATTATATGGAGATGACCATGATTTTGTGAGGTGGCACGTAGGAGGCTTCAGCTACACTCTACTATATTATAGGGTTAGGGGTGAGAGGGGGCTACTGATGATGATGACAATGGTTGTGTCATGTTTTATTATACCAAATTTGAGAAGTGGGAGGTTTCCCTATTTGTTGTTGGGGGTACTAGTTGAGATGTTACTAGGTCACACAGTGTTTGATAGGGTGCCTATGTTACTAGTCCAGATATATAGGAAACTATGGAGATTTAAAGCTCATAGGAGGTATGGTATTAGTGTTGAATTTATTCTACATTGTTGGGTGTATGTCATATCTAGGTTATATGATTGATGGGGTTTTTATGAGAGGGGTATGCCTAGATGGATTTTCATGTCAATTTCATGAGGTGGAGGGATGATTTTTCCCTTTTAGGAGTAGGTGGAGGGGTACATGATACATATTGGTTTAGAGGTTCTCTAG
The DNA here is from genome assembly GCA_037957365.1 of Torreya grandis. Lineage (NCBI taxonomy): Eukaryota > Viridiplantae > Streptophyta > Pinopsida > Cupressales > Taxaceae > Torreya > Torreya grandis. Next base: position 1,137,837 of record JARHVA010000548.1, on the reverse strand, counting down.
ATAGCTTGGTTATGGGAGATATGATCTGGAGACCCTACATTAGGTTTCTAGAGTGGGCATACTATATGAGACATACAATATCCTTGCAAAGCTATAAATGGATCTTTGATAGGAGGGATGGTGAGATGGAGCTCATCCATTTTGATAGGGTGCAATAATAATTTATCTTGGTGGAGGGTATTCTAAGTCCATTATTAAGATACAAGTGGGAGGATGTAGAATTAATACTATAGGAACCACAACCAGTATAGATTTTTTTTGATCATGAGGAGTTGCAAGTGAGGCTAGAGACAAATGATGCAAGTTTTGTAGATGGTTACCCTGCATGGTACTGAGCACTTTATGTGACATTATATATTATAGTGGTGATGATGGTGGAAGGTAGTCAATGGATGTTGACCTAGTTGGGAGAGGTGGATAGCAAGCTTAGGTATATGGAGTTTCCCCAAATTTATAGGTGGTGATTATGGAGAGAGATCAGGCATGAATAAGACTAGCTATGGTATAGGCTTCCATGGTAGCTTTACAAGGTCAGTTGGTAGTAGTATAGGTTCAGGTAGTTGCACTCACAAGTGAGAGGGACCAATCTAGAGCTATTTTATCCTTGGTTACCTAAGAGAGATATTCCCTTAGATAGGCTAAAGGAGGATCCATAACATCTTCAGGACCAATAGGGATGATTGATATGTAGAGGTACATAGCTATGGTAGAGGAGCTATGTTATTATGAGGCCATAGTATTCATGGATTGCCTAGATGAGCCCAAATGGGGTGAGTATAGAGCTAGGATGGTAAGAGGTACATGAATAAAAACACTAGGTTAGTGGGCCACATCTATAGGTGGTGAGGTAGGTACCTTAGAAGGACAAGAAATAAGAGGCAACAATGCTTTAGAGGCATAGTTATAATTATGAGATATGATATGTTTATGTACATCATTTTGATATTGACCTATGAGCTAATGTAACAAGATGTATATTTTAAGAGAGATATGTACATTAGTTATATACATTATGATGTTTATGTGATTATAGACTCATGATTTATAGATATGATCCTTGTTTATTACTTATTGTTCATGGTTTTTGTGCTTATGATTTACATATATGATCCTTGTTTATTGCTTATTGTTCATGGTTTTTGTGTTTATGATGTGATATGGTTATGGATATGCTCATGATGATACTGATATGGATGTTGATGTGGACTCACCTAGATAAACATGTGATGAGATGGATTTTTTTATTTTTTAATTCATGGTTATGATGATATTGATATTTATGGTTATGATGATGATGTTCATGCTAAAATTTGATGAGTATATGCTTCTTCCTTTAGATTTAGACATGTGAAAATAGTTTATTGTTTTATTATTCATGGATGATAAGATGTTAATGGATATGATAATGATGATATATGCTGATATGATGTGATGTGGTTATGATTATGGTCATTTTTCTTAAGGTAAAACACATAAACTAAGTTAAATAAAAAAACTAGATATGAAAAAGAGAAGATAATCAAGAGATAAAATGTCTAAGTGGATATATCAACCAATTATGAGAGGATAAGAAGAGGGCACAATGCTTCTTATTTGGCAAGGACTAAAACAAAACCAAAGTTGGATTGGATTAAGGAACTTAATCCCTTTGAATTCTTATCTTTAGCTTTCGTTAATCCGTTAAAAAGGTGTCTTGATCATGTAATGTCAAGTGATATCACAAATCCCTTGATTATAGTGTATAAAGGGGAGACAGATGAAAATAAAACCTTGTTGTGAGACTAACATGCCTCTTCTAGAGGTTACTAAAGAGTCAGTATAAATAATTCTATGTCATATAAGGAGCAGATTTATTGATGCAAGAAGTCTACTCATGAGAGCCGATTACGACTTTCAAAATTATTTTGCTTATGAGAGCCGATTATGGCTTTCAACATTATTTTTTCGTATGATGTTTGATAATGGGTTATTTTCTATTTTTTTATTTCTTGGGAGGGTTGGGGAATCTAATATATGTAGGAAGCTTCCAATAAATTTTTATGCTTTGACAAATGCATTACTCAGCCATCCTTCAAGGGAGTGGTCTAAGTTTGTGTGCTTTGTTTAATGATTTTGATAGCTATCCTTCAAGGGAAAAGTCTACCTTATTTTAAGCAATTTTGATATGTTTTTAGTAGCTATCCTTTAAGGGAGTGGTCTACAAATGCTAAGAATGACCCATGATTGTTTTTGGTTATGATTTTTCTTTTTTTATTTGATTTTTTTTCTTGACATAGAATTGCTTATATAGGCTTTAGGTTTCACCTTTATGAAGGCAAAGATAAAAGTACAAGAAGGTTGATTAGGTTTAAAGAGGTTTAGGTGACAATGACCATGGGAATCCATCCTATAAAAGGGGTAGAAAGTATAATGAGAATAATGTTATGGGTAGAGTTGTGGTACCCATTGATCAAGATTAGGCTATGATTGTGATGGATAATCACATGATCTAGTTTTAATCGATCACCCCTAAAATAGTGAGATGAATGTGGTTTGAAAGAAAGGGATGAACTTAAATTTAGATGAAAGGTGAGTTTGGTCATCTTTAACAAAAGAAAATATGCAAATGTAAAGGATTGAGGGGCTTAGGTTCTAGGTTGCCTTGAAGAGAAGACAATCGATAAGCTCCTGATCCATACTTGTGCATTATGATATAAAGTCCAAGCTAATTGAAAGAAAATTTTCATCACTTACTTTTCTCCATATTAGTGACATGTTGATTTTTATTTAATATGAGGTCTCTAATACTAAATTATTTCACTCTAAGGTGTTTATCATAGGCACATTTTATTTGTTCTTGATAGACATGAAGATGGGCGAGAGCGACTAAATGACACTCATTAAGTAGCTCAAGATGGGCTAAAAATTCTTGATGGTAATCATCTTTAGAAATGATATATCATAGGATATGTGAAGAGAAAGAATTTGTAATTTGAGATGTAAGACATAATCCACTCTAAAAACAAGAGAGAAAGGTGTAACACTCATAGGGGTTTGAATGCTAGTACAATATGCCCATAAAGTGAATGGGATATGTAAATGCCAATCTCGACAACAAGCATTGACCATTTTGGTGAGCATTTTGTTAAGAGTTTTGTTAGAGGCCTCAACCTATCCATTTTCTTATGGATGATAAGGTGATGGAAAACTAAGCTATATTCCAAATGCATCACAAAGACATTGGACTTGCTTGTTCTTAAATGACTTACCATTATTGGTGATGATTTTATGAGGAACACCAAAGTGGTAGATGATGTTATGGTTCATAAAGTTAATGATTTTGTTGGCCTTGGTTAATATGAGAGGAGTCTACTCTACCTATTTGGTGAAGTATTATATTGTCGTTATGATGGATTGATGTTGCTATGAAGAATGGGAGTTAATTTCATCAATAAGATTGAGACCCCATTGTGATAAGGGTTAGAAATACTTGGATACCTAGAGACTATGGCTTGGTGTGTCAAGTAGATTAGCATGTTGTTGCAATTTAACACACATTTTCACATAAACACAATAGTCTTTTTTGAATGTAAGCCAGTAATAGCCAAGGCAAAGGATATGTTTAGCTTAACTAGGCCACTAAAATGACCTCCACAAATCCCATCATGCATTTCCCTGATAGCATGAAAGGCTTCATGATTATGTAGGAAACAAAAGAGAAGGCCATCAAAGCCAAATTTTTAAAGAATTACTCTAAGTATGGTATAATGGGAGGTGCTCTGAATAAAATATCTTTGAGCATTCCTAGAAAGATCAGAGGGAATGGTTTCAAGGTTGAGATAGTCAAAGGGTTGTTGATACCAAAGGTCAGATTGTGTTTCCTCCACATTGAAGATGGCAGGAGAGTCTAATTTGATAAAAAAGGTTTGGTAAGGTGGTGGAAAATTATTGATGTTTTAGAGTTAGAGGGTGCAGATGGGATCTAGGAAGCAAGAAAAACCATTGTGTTAGCAAACTTTTTTAGATTATGGGGTCGTTTGGATAAGGTAGTGGTCAAATGAAATCAATAGTACATCAACTAATTATTTGTAATGTTAGAGGACATCATTCTTACACTGTTATATGCTATTTATTTGATTGACCATAATTTGGGAGTCACCAAAGATATTGATTATTTTGATTCCCAAGGCTAAGGTGGTTTGAAGACCTATTACTAGGGCTTTGTACTTAGCCATGTTATTAGTACATTCAAAATCAAGCTTAAAATATAAATAAAGGGGTTCACCATCAAGGGGAATAAGGATTATATCAAATTCCCCACCACATTGACATTTTGATCCATTAAAGAACATGGTGACTTGATAGGTGAAGTCAGCTTGGGAAAGGGTCACGATGGACTCATCAGGTAACTCAAGGGGATTAGGTTAGTTGTCTGCTAAAGGTGATTCAACCAATTGGTCAGCAATAAATTTCCCTTTAATTGAATTTTTCTAGACAAACTCAAGGTCAAACTCAACTAAAGGCATGAGCCACTTAGTGATACATTGGTTTTGGTATGGCTTGGAATGCATGTACTTGAGTGGGTCAGTATTGGTGATGATAAAAGTTTTGTGGTTATGAAGGTAGTGATGAAGTTTGGTGGCTATGAAGACTAGGGTGAGGCAAATTTTCTTAAAATGGGTGTACCAAGTTTTGTATTGTATAAGCATTTTGAATATATAGTATATGGCTTGCTCTTTATGATTATCATCATGATGTACAAGCATTACCCATAGATAATGGTTAGTAGCTGAGATATATAGGTGAAAAAGCTCATCCTCTTTTGGAGGAATGAGATCAAGTAGAGAAATAAGTACTCTTTAAGTGAATCAAAGGCCTTTTGGTAATCCTAAATCCACTTGAAAGATATGTCCTTCTTGAGGAGGTGATGAAAAGGCTGGTATCAGTCAGATAACTGAGAGATAAAGTGGTGGATAGATTGAAGCTTCCCTTGTAGGCTATAGAGTTGATTAAGGTTGATTGGAGGAGGCATCTAAAGAATGGATTTGAATTTGGTGGGATCGACATTGATACCCTGAAGAGAGACAATGAAGCTCAAAAGTTTGCTTGACAAGACTCCAAATATACATTTATTGGGGTTAGGTAGACATGGTAATGGATAAGTCACTCAAAGATAATTTTAAAAACAACTAGATGATCTTTTCAAAGCTTATATTTCTCGAGAAGGCCATCCACATAGTCTTTTAGTATATTATGAATGAGGTCATGGAAGATATAGGTGATCATACGTTGGTATGTTTCACTAATGTTATTTAGATATAAGGGCATGGCTCTATAGCAAAAAGTCCTCCACATGGTGATAAAGGTAGTTTTGTGTTGATCTTTAGGTCCAATCAAGATTTTATTATAACTCGAGAACCCATCCATAAGAGATATCATCTCATGGCTGACTGTAAGATCAACAAGTTGGTCGATGCTTTGTAAAGGAAAGTCATCCTTTGGGAAAGCTAGGTTAACATCCCAAAAGTCCATGTAAATGCAAAGTCCTCCTATAGCTTTGGTGATAGGAATGGCATTTGAGACCCACTAAGGATAGTCAGTAGGTTGGATAAAATTGATGAAAAAGAGATGTTGAAGCTCTTCTTTGACAATAAGAGATATGTGAGGGTGCATCCAACAAAGTTTTTATTTAATGGGTTTAACATCATAGTTAGTGATGATGTTATGGGTGGAAATGGTAGGGTCAATTCTGGGCATGTTAGCATGTGACCAAGCAAATGATATGTTGTGGTCCTGGAAGAAGGTAGAGAAGTCTTGATTCTCTATGGAATCTAGAGATTATTTAGACAATGCATTGGCTATCATAAATAATAAATTTGACATCCACTATGGATTCATTCAACATAGTTGAAGTATTATGAAGGAGAGATTTATGGATATAATGATCTTCTACATCGAGGTAAGTGAGAATGGAGTCATCATATTGACATTGAATGGTGTTGATGGTAAGAGAGTCATCCTCTAATAGTTCAAGATGAGTTGGAGGAATGGTCATGGTTTCCCTATCCTTTTAATAATTTAGGGGGATGATGTCATCATCCTCAAATTCTAGTGGAGAAGAGTTTGATGAGGAAGGGATGTCTTCCTCAACAATGGTGATGGTAGATGGTTTGGTTTTATTTGTAGGTAGAATGAAACCAAGACCATGTTTCTTATTAGTATTTATAGTCTCAATTGAAATAAACTCATGTGGTCCATGCTTATATCATCCAAGACTAAATCCCTTCCAAGCACACTTGTGGAGGTATGTCTTGGAGAACTTAGGTTTATCTAAGTATTAAAAACTAGAGGTGAATAGCCAAGGCAAGAAGGAGGTGGCAAAAGTGTCAAGAGGTTTATAAAGTCCCTTATAGATGAAATGGGTTTGATAGTTTGAAGTTTCAATGGGAATAATGGATTTGATATTAGGATCATACCTAGGTTGGTTGTTAATTTTCCCATACTCAGGGGGAGTAGGGAAAGTATCAAGGGTGAGGAGGTGATATTACCCTAGTGAGAGATGTTAGAATGTTAATTCTAAGGGGTCTATAGAGGGGATTTAGTTCAAGGTGATTAATGATCTGGTAGATGCCTTTTTTGTAGAAAAGATATTACTTCATCTTTAGTGGTTTAGGGCTTGTCTTTTGATGATGAGGGTTTGTCAGATGGAGGTATGAGGACATTGTTGGGTTGATAAGTCATGTTTCATGATGAAAAGGGACTTGGGGTAGCTTGTATAGTGACAACCTAACCTTCATGCTCAAATTTGATGCAATGATGAAGGGTAGAGGGTACACAACCCATGGAGTAGAGCCAAGGTCATCCCAACAAAACATTATACTATAATTCACCTTCAACTACATAGAAGAGTTTAGGGAGTGTGAGAGGTCCTAAATGGATATGAAGGACAATAGTTCCCATAGTAGTGGCCATGGTGTCATTGAAGGATTAGAGGATGGTAGAGGTTTCAAACATGACATTGTTTGGTAGTTTAAGTTGATCATAGGTATGGGAAGAGATGATGTTGATACTAGCTCCCCCATCAATCATAACCCTTTTAATGTGGGTTTGGTTGATGTATTTAGTGATGAATAGAGGTGGATTTGGATCATTAGGGTAGATAGAAGGTATTTCCAAGTCCTTAAAGGTGACAAGGCTAGAAATTTGGAGAGTGCCAACAAAGGCTGCTAGAGGTTGAGGGTCTTCAAGTTGGACCTATATTGATTAAAATGCCTGTATAATTACTTGGAAATGATGAGGTGAGGTAGAAATCAATTAATAGAGGCTCATCTTTGCGAGATTTTAGTGAAGTTTCTTGAGAACTACTCCCTTGATTGATTTGAAGGGGTTAGATTGAGAGGTACCCAAGATGGATACCTTGGGTTTGGTTGAAGGTGAAGATGCTTGAAGTTGATTTAGTTGATATTTAGAAGATGGATATATACATAGGATGGACACTTTGGCCTTCCACTTATCCTTTTGTTGAGATTATGATTGTGTGACCACATGAATAGTATAGATAGAAGGAAGAGTTGAGGTCAGAGATTGGTTTGGTTCCCCCTCATTCTGAGGTGAGAGGGGGGGAGTAGGTAGATGTTGGGTATTTGTTGATTTTTGAATGGGTAGTGAGCTCATGGGAGTTTCATCTAATAATAGATCATCCTTGTCATAGAGTCAATGGATTATGGTTTAGAGAGCCTTTTAGTTCTTTGTGTCATGCCCAGGTGTCTTATGGTAAGAGCATACTAAGCGATCATTATACTAGACCAATTTTGGACCAAGTGGGTAAAATGGTCTGATAAGAGGTAAAGTTAAACAAGAAGCTTGTAATAAACTTTGAAGAATAGTTGAGTAAGATTCAAATAAAGGTGGTAAGGGTCTAGATGTTTTGGTTATGGTTATTGAGATGGAAGCCATTTTAGAAATAAGCTTGGAGATAGAAGGTTTGGGTAAGGTGGTGTTATTAGTTAATGGTTGTGGTTTTGGTGAAGAAGTTGATAAGTTGGAGGTAGAGGGTTTTAAGGTAGGTAGTTTGGTTATTGATAGCTCTATAAAAATAGGTGTGGGTGAAAGAATAAGTGATGGTGTAACCAAAAATAGTGGTTTGGATTTGGTTGAGACAATCAGGTTCCCAATTAAAGTGGAGGGATGAGGCCCCAAAATAGATGGCAAGGTTAAGGGAGGTAGAACTTTGGTATTTTAGCTTCTTGGTGGGTTTTCCTCTTTGGTTGATTTGGTTTGGTGTTTGGTTGATGGGTGTGGTGAGGTTAGATCTAGTTTCAAAGATTGATGATTAAGGCTTTGCATAGGGAAGATTCCAAGGCTTTTAGTTGGTTTGTTTGAAGTGATAGAAGATGATTTGGTTATTTAGGGTTTGGTTGTTTTGGATGGTTGAGAGATGGTTGAGTTGGTAGAGGTTTTTATTGGTTTGGTTGACATGATAGTGGGTTGGTTAATTAAGTGGTTGGTTGGTCTATCAAAGATGTGGTTAGAGGTTCTTGTTTGGTGATGTAAGGGGGCCCCAGTTACTGCCAAAAGGTGGCTTGATCCATGTTAGGTCAAGAGACAATTTCTAATCCCTAAACTAATCCAGATAAAGGCTTATAGATTGGTCTTATTCCTTGGGTATTGGACTCAAAAGATAAACCCATAGGTTGAGGAAGTTGAATGGTAACCTCATCCTTTTCCTCAATCAAAGAATGCAAGGTTTTGATAGGTGATTCCTCTGAGGAGGTGATGATATGGTAGTTTATTCTTTGGGAAAGATCTCCAAAAGAGTAGTGAATTGTTCAATAATAGAGGGAGAAGGAAAAGTGGTGATGGTTGCCTCCTTTAGTATGTCAATTTAAGGAGGGGTTGATGACTCCACTACCTCAATAAGTAGAGGAGGGGAAATAATTACTTCCTTGGTTTGGGTCTCCAAAGGAAGAGAAGGTAACTCCACTACCTCAATAAGTGGAGAGGGTGAAGAACAGGTGGATTGGGTGGTAGGTTCCTCAATAATGAGCGTGTCCAGAACCATATTTATGGTATGGGCATCATGAGAATACTTTATTTTATTGTTCTTGTTTTTGGTATAACGTGCATGATTGGGAAAAGGTTGCCTGAAAATGTCAAGGGATTGGTTTGGAGGTACATTGGCATTGTCCAACATATGTTCCCCCTTGTCAATGAGGGTTTGGAAAATGTTTTTGAAGGTAATGTGATCTATGAATTTGACTCAAGAGGGGATGGTTAGCATGGTGTTAGTTCCAAAATAAAAACAAGATGAAACAAGCACACTAATATCATAACATCTCTAGGCCTAAACACTAGGGAGAGCTTAGTTAACAAAGACAAATGATAAACACAACTAAAAATCAAGGAATGAAAATAAAAGAATTCCTTCACCTTCCTTGGATACTCCAAATGTCTTTGTAGTGGTGGCTTGCTTGGCTTGTGCTCATAAAGCCCTTGGAAATGGAAGCTTGTCTACCTCCATCTCTCCTTAGCACCTTTGGCTTATGGCTTGGCTTGGCCTAGAATCAATTTGGAATGGTAACACTAGTTGCTTGAAACTTTTGGAACCAATCCTTGATTATAAATTTACACTCATTAAGCTTAGAAATAATGTTTTGAGGCCTCCTATTTATAGATTTTTAGATTTGGCTAGAATCAACCTAAACCATCCATCTCAAGATTGAGATGTGTGGTTGAGGATTAATTCATTTTTTAGAATTAAGTTTTTAATTATCCTCATCATAAAATTTGAAGAAGGGGAAATTAAGAGGCATGGAGGGCATCATGGAAGGCATTAATGAGGCATGGGAGGCATGAATCTTGATATTTGTGGCATTTATGGCCTAGTGGTGTCTTCCCAAGAAATAAGGTCAATTAATGATGTAGCTATTCAATATTCATTTTTAAAAACAATTATTCAACAAGTTTCCATGGAATTATTAATTATGCCTTAATTTGGGTTAATTCGCTCTTAAGCATGATTAAGCACTTTATGCACAAAATACCCAAATTGATCAGAATGTCTTGTTATTGGTCCAAAATTTGATTAGATTGGAATTAGAAGGTAACGTTAGATGCGTTGAAACCATGTTCCCATTTAGGACATTTCCAAAAAAAATAATGAAGGCATGAGTCTTATGTAGAAGATTTTGTAGGGAAACACAATCCAGAACACCCAAGTGCAAATTTGACATTTTGACTCAAAATGAATTGATCAAAGTTAGCTAGCCCATAAATTGCATTGCCCCATTTAGGGATACCCTACGCAAAATTGGAATTTGAATATATTAGTTTCACATCATTTAGTGTGCTTTAGTGTTTTTAGGCTAAATTGTGCATTTTAGGTGGAAACTAGCCAAAAGCTTGATTGGAGGTTATCGATGGCCAGTTTTAAGTGTCTACAGTTTGCTCCTATTTGGGAAGGCATTGCAAGTTATAAGAAAAGTAATGTCTTCTCATAGAATGAAAAGGTCATGCATGCCTACAATTGTAATGATGGTAAACTAAGTGTATGATGCCCCATCGAGGGAATAGTTAGCACAAGGAGGTCGACAAACAATCCCTCAAAAAGAAAGACGTGAAATGAGGGGACCAAAGAAAGGAAATATGATGGGACCAAAGAAAGGAAAGGAAAGAAGTGGTCAATGTTTTTTGTTATTTTTTAACAATTTTTTGAATGTTTTTGGAAATTTTTGAAGTGTCTCAACTTGATCAAGAATGACTAGTTATTAAATGTTTCAAGCTCACAAAATAATGAGAGCGTGGCTTAGGTTGCTAAAAAAATGAGATCATTTTCTTAGGTTTCTCATAAAATGGTGAGAGCGTGGCTTAGGTTGCTCACAAAATGATGATAATGTGGCTTAGGTTGCTCATAAAATAGTGAGATCATGGCTTAGGTTGCTCATAAAATGGCAAGATCATGCATTAGGTTACTCATAAAATGGTGAGAAAATGGGGAAAAGGGTAACTGAGCTAACCTCAAAAAGTATTGAGCACTGCCTACATAGTCCCAGAGTAGGACCTCAAGTCACTATAGTTCCTCCTTTATAGTGGAGGAACTTGAATAGTGTAGCAACCAATTCAAAAAAAATAAGCATAGTGGGTAAAAAGGCATAGTATGACATAGGAAGTGGCAAGTTGGTACATCAGGGTTTAATGTTGCCCCTAGTTTTCCTATAGGTGGTTATAACTAAGACATAATGACATATATCAATGGTACTAATTTTCCCAAAGGTGGTTATAATTAGTAGCAATACTGGTGGTAAGAAAGAATAACAAATGAAGGATGCAACTGTTAAAACTTCTGTCACACTGTCCAAAAATATGACCTCTATCTGAAGTTCTTGAACCAACTAATGAAGCAGATTAGATACCTTGATACTAAAAATGTGAAATGGATGAGAAAAACTAAGGTCAAATAGAATAGGCTGTAGAACACATAGGGTTAATATGTTAGAAATGGAAAGTGGAAATGGAAAAGAGGATGGATAAGGATGGTATTTGTACATATAAGAATAGTGGCAAAAAGGCATAACTAAAATGGTCCTTATAGACAATACACCTTAGTGCTCAAGCATAGTACCACTTGAGATATTCATTAGCTTTGGAAGTTCCTCTCTGTTTGGTGTGGCAAGCTTGTATGCTCTTGATCCATAATTTGTAGTGATTATAAAAAGTCCTATCCAATTTGGTTTGAATTTCATTTTATGTTTCTTCTCATATGTGGTATTCTTTTGGTTTTCTTTAAGAACAAGATCACCAAGTTTAAATTTTCTATACTTGACATGTTGATTATAGTGGCCTTTGAGTTGATTCTGATATGCTTGAAGATTGTTGAATGTGACCATGCATTTCTCATCCAGTAGGTCTAGCTCTTATAGGTGAGCTACTCGATAATCATGATCATCTAAAACATGCTTGAAAGAGATGAATACTGAAGGCAATTCAACCTCAATGGGAAGGATGGATTCAGTACCATAAATAAATGAGTATGTAGTGGCTCTTGTGGGGGTATGATGATTGGTATGGTAGGCCAAAAGTGTAGAGAATATCTAGAGGTGCCAATCATGACCAACATCATTAACAATCTTTTTGAGCATATTGACAATAGTTTTTTTGGATGCCTCAACCTAGCCATTACCTTCAGGGTAATATGTTGTAGAAAAATGTTGTGTAATATTATATTTAGTACATAACTGGTCTACATCTTTTTTCTTGAATGATCCTCCATTATTAGATATAATTATAGAAGGAATACCATAGTAGCATATGAGATGGTTGAAGATGAATCTGGAAATTTGTTTTCCAGTCATGTAAGTGAGGGGTATAGCTTCAACCCACTTAGTAAAATATTCGGTGGTGGTAAGGATATGTTTATGGACATTAGATGAAGTGGGATTAATCTTTCTAATGAGGTCAAATCCCCATGTATAAAATGGCCATGGTGTCAACATTGGTTTCAAAGTTTTTACTGGGGCATGAATTAGATTAACATGCCATTGACATTTATCACACTTCTTTACATATGCAGTGGCATCTGCATCCATTATGGGCCAATAATAACCATTATGCAAGAGATTTTTGGATAAAGCAGAGTTCCATCAAAACTATGATGGTAAAGGGTGGATCCAAGTAGAGTACAATGATCAAAATGATGAATAAAGTTTTTGGATTGTTTTTGAGAGAGGTTAGGTGGTAGAAATTGGTCATGAAGGTAGTTGTAAAGGTCTGAGTACCAGATAGAATTAGGATCAATAATATCACAAATCATGGAAATGGTTGAAGGTTCATGAGTTGGTGCTAACAAATTCTTGACAAGGAACTGATACTATCTAGCTTTGTCTATTTGTCAAATTAGAGAACCAATAGTAGCCATGACATCTATAGTTCTATTACTAGCCCAAGGTATATGCTCAAATTGAATGTTGGCAATTTATTGTTTAAGAGTGTGGATCATGACTTTATATGGAACTAGCTTGTCATCTTTGGTTTGGAAATGATTTGTAACATGATTGATGATTAACTAAGAATTACCATAAACTTGGAGATGAGATATATTCTAATTCACTACTTGTTGAAGTCTTGCAATAAGTGCTTCATACTCAACCGTGTTGTTTGTATAAGGAAATCTGATTCTGAAGGATTTAGGGATTAGATCCCCCTGTGGTGTAATAAACAATAAAACTACCCTTGATCCATGTGCAATGAATGAGCCGTCAAAGTTTAGCTTCTAGGGCTACTCTTCAATGGGTGTATCAATAATGGTAATGATGGATTCATCAAGAAATTGAAACTTGAGTGGCTGTGTGTCTATGAGAGGTACTTTAACAAGTTATTTTGCAAGAACTTGTCCCTTTATTGCTTTTTGATTGACATAATCTATGTCAAACTCACTAAGAAGCATGATCTATTTAGCCATTCTACCTTGTAAATCTATTTTATATATTAGATACTTGAGTGGATCTACTTTTTAAATGACCATGATTTTATTATTTAACATGTAAAGGCATAGTTTTTGAGCTATGAAAACCATGGCTAGACAAGATTTTTCAATAGGCACGTAGTTATGTTCATATGTAACCAAGGTATGACTTAAGTAGTATACAACATGCTCTTTTATATTGTCATCATGTTGAGCTAAGAGTGCCCCCAGGGCATGATTGGTAATGGATAGGTATAACAAGAATGGCTTTCCTAGCATAAGAGGTAATAAAATAGGTGGATTGACAAGATAATCTTTGAGTTGTTGAAAATATGTTTGATAGTGATCATCCCAATGAAATGAAAATAATTTATTCAAAAGGTGCATAAATGGATGGCACTTATTTACTAATTGAGAGATGAATCATTGGATTGATTGGATCTTACCCTGTAAACTACAGAGTTACTTTAAATTGGTTGGTGGTGGTATCTTGGTTATAACATGGAGTTTAGCCGAATCAACTTCAATACCTCTATGAGATACGATGAAGCCAAGTAATTTTATTTAAGTTACACCAAACCTACATTTTTTTAGATTGAGTTTGATTTTGTACTCTCGTAGTCTTTCAAATATCTTATACAACACTACTAGGTGGTCGACCTTAGTTTTAGATTTTCCCAATATATCATTGACATAGTCTTCAACATTATCATGTATCATATCATAGAATATGATAGTCATGGACCTTTGATATGTGGTCCCAACATTCATGGGGTCAAATGCATTACTTAATAACAAAAGGTTCCTCATGGAGTGGTGAATGCTATTTTATGCTGATCTTCTAGTGCGATTTTGATCTGATTGTATCCTGAGAAGCCACCCATGAGTGAAACCATTTCATAACCTACCATGGATTCAATAATCATGTCAATATTAGGAAATGTAAAATCATCTTTAGGATAAGCTTTGCTGATGTCTTGAAAATCAATACAAATTCTAATCCCTTCAGGCTTTTTGCTAATAGGTACTACATTAGAGATCCATTCTAAGTAGTCAATAAATATGATACATCCTACTTCTAAGAGTTTTTCCAAATATTTCTTTATCAATACAACAATGCAAATATGCATCTTATATAGATTTTGTTTGACTAGTTTGACATCAAGATTAACCACAAGGTGATGTAAAACCCAAGTAGTGTCCAAACCCGACATGTCAGAATAAGCCCATGCAAAGATATCTGCAAATTCTCTCAATAGAGTTGTAAAGACATCACGTTCCTCCTTAGTGAGAGACACACCTAATTTTATCCATGTTAGGTATGATGGAGTCCTAATGTTTACCTCTATTAGATCTTTGACTAGAAGGGTTGAGCCATCTTATAGGATAGTAGGCAATGACTTGAATTATTGAACTATGTTAAGATCCTCTGTTAGGAATTACTCTTTAACTTCTCCTAGGCATGATGAATCTAAATCCCCTAATGGGAGATCTAGCCATGTGACAAAAATAGTTATAAATTCTTAAAGAATTTGATTATTTTTTATTTCTCAAACTTGAACTTAGATCTGTAAGCAAGTTCATCATTGGTGGTCTCCTGATCTAACTTTGAAGAAGAATGAACACCTCCATCTAATAGTACCTAAAATAGGTTTTCACCACTAGACTGGCCTTTATCTTTACTTTTTACCTGGTTAGAAAGTGCCTCAAAGAGTTTTCACCTTTGGACCTCAATTTTTTTTTTTTTGGCTAAGGGTGTTCACTCACTCTCCAAAATAGGTTGTAGGATCCAATGTGATTAAGAATCCTAATTTGTGATCTCCCAACAAAACATTATCTCTAAGGCCTAAGAAATCATAGAATGCCTCATCATTTTGGAACTCATAAATTGACAGACTAGATTCTTGTTGGTCTTAATTTATAAGTTGGGTATAATATAATGGTAATGGGTTGCGATGAATGTCCAGGGTAAGGGTGCAAATGACATTGTTATCAAACATATTGGTTTTAGCTAGGTCATTAAAAGTGAGGCTAGGATTAGACTATGCTTTACTATTATCATCATCATCACTAGTCATTGGTGATGGATTTTGAATAAGATATGTGTGATCACCCCTAGGTAGTTTAAATCTAAGTCCATAAGGTCTTTCATACTTGGTCATAGAAATTGGCTCGATAGTTCTTTGTTGATTTGGTTTGAGACCTCTTCCTTCATAATTATGACACTCCATGATCCTATTGGGAATAGGATACTTTGTACTTTTATAATAATTAACCTAGTTGTCATTGTATAACCATGATTCATCTCCTTCAAGAGGTTTAGGTTCTAGGCTAGATGCTGGTATAAATGTGACAGGTCCCTTATCTTTGTTCTCTTATTTACCAATGCCTATGTGGGGTGACTTTAGGTCACCCAAAGGTTTTCAAATTTTGAGGAATATTGGAAATATGAAATGTATCATGGGTCACATATTCTCCTGGTCCATTATTTGAAATGGTGAAATGATTGGAAGCTTCAAGAGGTGGCATGTGGGAAATAACATGTGGGAAAGGGAATTCAAGGTATTAGGATCTATGTAATTATCTGGTGAATGATTAATAAGTATAGCCTTTCCTTTATCCTTTTTGTAACTTGGATTCATATCGTACTGATAATTGTATCTTTGAAATTCAGCCTTAAGATGCTTGTAGTGTTCATATGGGTGTAAATCTCTTGAAATATTCACTTCCATACTTGAGTGGAAAAACTTGATACATTGGTACAGTGTTGACAAAACTACATAAATCTCATGTAACCAAGGCCTGGATATAAGTATGTTGTATGATAACTCAAGATCAAACACATGGCAAAGTGTATCATGGGTCAAAGGCCCAATGATAATTGGAAAACTAATGGTGCTTTATGATTCTCTTTCTTGATTATCGTAAGATTTGATAGTTATTGTCTCTAGCTAGAGATATATCATTGTGTACCCAAGAAGATTGATGAGCTTTAGGGACATTATGTTGAGGCTAGATCCATTGTCTATAAGGACATGTTTCAATTTATGCTATCTTATATAAACTTCTATGTATAATGGATTATTATGGAGTGGGCCAAAGGAAGACGTATCACTTTGGTTGAATGTGACTTGTTGGGCTGGAGCTCAGTGTCCAACCAAATCTTGAAATTTATCAGGGGATATGTCACTAGAAATAGTGGATTGGGTCAAAAACTCATTCAAGATGTTATTGTGGATTATTAACATTTTTAGAAAATCTAAGGTAAAAATTTATGCCAGTGTCTTCTATAGTTATTCCACAATGTCAAACTTCTTGCCTTGGTCAGTAGTGAATGGTTTATTCTGAGGCTAAATGGTTGGTTGGATGACATACAAAGTAGTAGATGGTTATGGGCCTGGGATAGTAATCTTTGACCTTTGAGTTGTGATTACACAATTGAGATTAAATACTAGATCATTATTACTAACTACTATTAGAAATGGTGTGGGACCAGATAGGATAAGTCTCAATTACTGGTGCACGTGCATGTGGTCATGTGGTAAGAATGAGTTGTTGCTATAAGATCCAAAAGTTGAAGTCATAATTTAGTAGTTTGCCTGTATGCACTCCCAGGTCAAAGAAGAATCATCTATGTAATTTGGCTAGATAGTATTATTTAGCAATGGTTGAGGCTGATTAGTGTTTGGTATAGGATTAATAGAGATGGTATTAATGCTACCTTCTATAATATGACCTACAACCCTATTGTAGTCATGTGCCACTTCAAAATAGGTTTGTTGGTTGTTACCATTTTGACCTTGGTTTTGTCCATTATTTTATCATTATGGATTCTACTACTAATTTTGTTGATTCTGTTGGTTTGGCCTTTGATTTTAATACTATTGATTTTGTTGGTGCACTAGATGTTGTTGTTGTTATTGTTGTTTTTTATGCTAGGGAAATGGGTTTTGATAAATCCATAGAGTTTTATTGGAAGTGGAAGCACCATTATCCAATGTTATCTCCCCATTCTCCAACATATTTTCAATTAAATTCTTGATTTGGACACATCTTCATAAATTATGCCCATTAATTTGATGATAGTCACAAAATTCATTTTCAAAGTACCAATCAAGGTAAGGAATGCCTTGCAGATAATGCTTTGGTATAGGCCAACTAATCAGATTAGTGGAAACAAACTTGTAAAATATATATTTAATGGGATCTCCTAGGTCACTAAAGACATGACATGCATGCATGGTTCTCTTAGGAGGAGGGGTTTATAATGGTAAAAGTTGATATATTTGTTGTACAAGTTTTGGTTTTTATGCTTTCAACATTGGTTGGAGAGGTTGATGGGTAGGAGTAAGCTAAAAAGGTGGTGAAAATGAGGTTTACATAGTTTTCACATGACAGGATGTGGTTACTCCCATTTCCCACAACATTCTTATTTTGATTGGATTACTTCAGTCTTCTTGGTTTTTGGCCTATGTCGGTTGCATTAATCATGATTGAATAGGATGTTGTTATTGGACATTTCCTTAATTGGTAGAATTAAGTTTGATGACTCCTTTATTAATGAGTGCCCACTCAATCAACAAACCTTTATCAATGATTTCTTTGAATGTATGTGCACATTGTAACTCTAGATGGTAAGCTATCTCACTATGCAAATTTATGGTAAACACAACGATTAATTGTTTATTTGATAAACTAAGGGTGAAATAGCTTGTAAGGGCTCTTTATCATTGCAAATAACTTGCAAAACTCTCCCTTGCTTTTTGCTTTACTTTTGTCAAGTCCACTAATGAAATCTCATGCTCGAGATTATAGGAAAAGTGCTACACAAATTTATCAGAAAGGCCATCAAAGTCTATTACTAAATTCTTGAGCAAATTTAAAAAACACTTCAAGGCTTGTCCAACCAAGCTCCTTAGAAATAAAAACGAAATGTATATGTCACTACATGCCACTGGTTGACATGTGACAAAGAATTCAGTCAAATGGGCCTTAGGCTCACCTTTACCTTTGTACTTATTGAATTTGGGTGGTTCATATCCTGGATGAAATGGTATCTACAAATACTCCATGTTGAATGGATAGAAACACATATCATCCAATTTGAAATTTTTAGTCTATTTCCCTGCTTGAATGATAGTAATCAAATCCTTCATCTTTTGTAATTCTTGGGATAGAAAACTAGAAGGGATATTGGTTTGAGGGATAGGATTGGTTTGGGTGGATGGCTGAGAGGTCATAAGTGGGATACTTTAACTAGGATATGATGGTGACACCTATTGAGGTATATTGGCTTGGTTAGGGAATGGACCAGGAATATGCATAGGTGGATTCGGATGTACTTGAAATTACACATTTGGTTACATGATATTCTAGTTTGGGTTGGTGATAAAGGTTTGTCTTAGAGGATTTTGAGGTTGGGATGAAGGGATATAACTATATTGTGCCTACTATGGTTGAAAAGGGACATGTTACTAACTAATCAAACCTTGCTATTGAGTGGGAACTTGTGGACCAAGACCCTAACTCTAAATTTTTGGCACATTTTGAACCATCGATTGTTTAATAGGTACTTGAGAAACATGGGAATCTCATTATTGCATGAATCCCTATGAAGAAGTGAAATCATGTTGCAGATTTAACATGTATTGCTGACCAATATTTGCATGTTATTGACTAGTCATTACATGGTTTTGAATTGGAATATTAGTCTACGACTTAAGAGGTATGTTTGTCATTACTTGGTGAGGAGGAACATTAGTTTCCCCTGATTGAGGTGGTAACACATTCATCCTCTATTACATTGATATACTAGATTATGTATGTTGTTGTGGAATACTACTCACTACTTGTTGAGGAGGAGAAGGATTCATCACATTCTATCATTGAGGTGTAACATTAGCCATTGTTTGATTATCTAATTATGTAGGTTGTATACTTGAGGAAGAAATTGGTTGAGGTTAGGGTGAAAAAACTCCTATTCTTTGGTATGATGATCTTCTCATGGGATTAACTATATGAACATGTTGTTGGCTAGTTGTTTGTGCATTAGTGACACTTTGATCAGGATTGGATATTGTTTGCACATTATCCACTATGTTTGGCTCACTATTTAGTGTATAAGCAATTTGTACGAATGGGTCAGAACTCAAATTCTCTTATCTAGTTAATTCCATCAACACTCCTGTTGAATGTACTAAGTCAATGAGAGGCTTAATTACCATGTTAATTTGATTGAAATCATGTGCTAAATTTAGGTAGGTTTAGTGTGCTATGTGAATTTGGTTAAAGTGATCTTCCATGATGTTTTTACCTCAATTGGATATATCAAGGTCTTGATATGTTGTTTGGACTAGAGCCATAGGATTTCTAGAAGAAGCTTATTGATCATAAATGATATTGTGGGGCTCTCTTGCTATACTTGGTAAATTTTCACAGGGGAAGTCTTCTAAAAACCTAACCCCTACCTCTATGGATCTAACTAAAATCTCATCTTTATTCTCTAAAAAATGTCACTCAAACAAATATATATCATACGTGGAAGTTGTATTAGTAGAATATGACTATTGAAGAATTGGTTTGTCCACTATTGGTATTGTAGCTAGGTATTGCATAGTTTGTTCTTGGTCCTATTCTGAATAAGGTGTTGTGTGAACCAGGTAGTTAGCTAATGAAGCTTGGTTTTGAGCCCCTAATTGAGTATTATAAGAGAGATAAGAATCCATTTCATAAGAAATATTATCCACTTAGGGGTATTGTACCATTTTTTCCTGTGAAACTACATTTCTAATCCTTGGATTATACATGAGTCCACTATGAGTGTAGGAATACATGTTGGGATCCATAGTTAATGCTTTGTGATAAAAGGTCAAAGAGTTTTTAAAACTCTAAAAAGGATAGAATCTAAAACAAATTATGCCTTCAACTTGGTCCAGATTTTTCAAAATGATCAAAAGGTTTATGAAAAGATTTGTGAGGAAACAAGCTAGTGTAAAATATTTAATGTTTCACTGTTCACACAAAGATAAGCAAGTAAATGGACCAAAAAATAGAAATGATAAAATCTAAGGTCAAATTATTTCAAATTAGTCTATTCTAGGAATTTAAAAGTTGCTAGATCTTTTGGCCAAATGTAATGTCAAAAGCTAGGCTCAAACAAGGCATGTGTTAGGACTCTTGGCCAAACAATGTCAAAAGCTAGACTTTGAAAATGGATAAAAGTTTTAATCTAACGGATTTGAAACACTTCTAGCAAACACTAGGCATTTGATTCTTGGTCATAATCTTGATCAACTAGGTATAAGTTATGAAATAAAAGGCACTTTATCAATAGTTTAATTTCTTATAAGTAATGGTATAAAACTTGGTTCTTTTTGACAAACAATCTAGACAAAGGTGAGTAGTATAATTGTGTTTTAGACAAAGAATCACAAAAGTACACTTGGATTGGTCTGAGAAATGTAGGAAAAAAATTGGACTTTTATGTAAGAGGGTCTATGAAACAATATTTGAAATGATTTGGGAAGTGTAACGATGCTATACTACCCAAAAGGTGTGATAAAAAAGTTTGTTTCAAAGACTCTCTAAGGCAAAGAATTTTTTCCACAATTTTGATAGCATAACACTACCTTTCTTAACTCAAAATGTTGTGGTTTATAGACTTAAAGTGCAAGTGTTTAGCACAAAATGGCTTAAGTCTATCAAGTGAGGACAATGATTATGAGTCTTAAATGACCTTCAATCCAAATTGGAAATTAAACCTATGTTCCCTCAAGTTTAGTACAAATGGTGAACCCACTTAACACATCAACCCTATAAACTTGTAAAGGTGTAATTCTGAATTTAGATTACAAGTGAAGGACTTAAACAACTTTGGTGAAGGTCTAAACTCAATTTCGTAGCGTAAATACACTAAAGTGGATGATATGACTCTCAAGCTTTTGATGAACTTTGAACAAGGCAAATTGATGATCTCACGCAGACAACATAACACCTATTTATTCAAATAAAAATGAAGACCATGTGTTTGGTTTGGGATTGTTTGTTTCACCAATTTTTGACTCCAAACAATACTTTAATATAGGACAATACCAACTAATTAATCACCCTTAGATCTTAAACTAACAAGGTTGCTTGGTACTATTATAATCCATTAATATACATCATATGAGAGGATTTTAAGTGTTCATCCAAAAGTAAATGTACATTATATAGTAGGGTTTCTACACCCCCCTTCTCTCAAATGATAGTACTATGATATGGACCTTGAGGTGCATCTTGTACCAATAATACTTCCATGGTAAGTGGGGAATTATCTAAAACCTAACAAGTTTCTGAATGATCTAGGGGAATCAATTGCATAATGACTTTTATGCCAAAAATTACAAAAAAAAATCATAGATTTTGGGTCTGTATCACTTGGCTTGTTGCAAAAAGGTCTGGTCCTTTTTATAACCACTACATCCTACTATTTTCTTAGTGTAGTGTGTTGTCGAATGTGCCACTACATCCCATGTGAAACTCCAAAGGAGCCAAATGAAGTTAATGCCAAGAGATGAAACCCCGAGTCAAAGCTTCCCTAAAGAAATTGTGGGAGGTGATGAAGTCCCCCTCACAAGCCAAGATGCATAAAAAAATAAATCATGAAAGTAGAAAGACTTTAGGGTCATTTTCAAGGTCACCCATACTTTGACGAGTTTTTTGGGAGTGCCTTAGATGGCTTTCTTTCTAAGCCTTGGACTAGGCTACTTGAAATAGGAATGGTGCTTTTGATTCCAAGGATTCCTATAGGGGATAAATGGAAGAGCATACACACAACATTCCTCTTTTTGTCAAATAAGATTTGATTAAAAAACTATTGCAAACAAAACATGGACAAGTGTGTTTAATTTTAAAACCTAAATGAAATGTTTGGTGGTGTTCATTTGACCCCTTGGTCTTAGTTGTAAACTTTGAAAAAATTCACTAGAAACATCTAAATTCTTTATTAAACACCAAAACAAGGTTCCTAATCAAATTTTAAGCATGCGAAGGTGATTTAAACATGTTTTGAGCAAATATCTCACTTGGTATTGTAGTAAAATTGTTAGCATATCCTTTAGCTTTGAAGCCCTTTTTTTCTTGAAACAACAAAATTTATAAAAAGAGGTCTCGGGTCTATGTTTTTGGAAAAACATAGTGACTAATGTCATTTTTTACCACCAATATTGGTTACTTAGCTACCAAGATCTAGCCGATGTCAATTTTGATGACTGACATTGGTTGATCAGTGATCGATGTCGATATTTCCTACCGATGTCAGTTATTGTGTAAAAACTATGGCAACCAAAAATAGTAAAATAAAGTTAGAAAATCAATTTATAAGAGTTTTAAAGGCTCAACTAAATATTTTAAAGTTATAAAATGGTCTTCTTCATGTGTTAGACATGTCTAGTCCCACCGGGCATGCCATAATGTGATCTAGGAATTTGACTCAAGAGAGGATGGTTAGTATGGTGTTATTTCCAAAATAAAAACAAGATGAAACAAACACACTAATAATATAACATCTATAGGCCTAGACACTAGGGAGAGCTTAGTTAACAAAGACAAATGAAAAACACATCTAAAAATCAAGGAATGAAAACACAAGAATTCCTTCACCTTCCTTGGATGCTCCAAATGTCTTTGTAGTGGTGGCTTGCTTGGCTTGTGCTCATGAAGTCCTTAGCAATGGAAGCTTGTATACCTCCATTTCTCCTTGGCACCTTTGGCTTATGGCTTGGATTAGATTGGAATCAATTTGGCATGGTAAAACTAGTTTCTTGAAGCTTTTAGAACTAATCCTGCATTATAACTTTGCACTTATTAAGCTTATAAATGATGTTGTGAAGCCTCCTATTTATAGATGTTTAGATTTGGCTAGAATCAACCTAAACAATCCATCTCAAGATTGGATGTGTTGTTTAGGATTAATTAAATTTTTGGAATTAAGTTTGTAATTATCCTCATCATGGCATTGGAATAAGGGGAAATTAAGAGGCATGGAGGGCATCATGGAAGGCATTGATGAGGCATGGAAGGCATGAATCTTGATATTTGTGGCATTTATGGCCTAGGGATGTCTTCTCAAGAAATGAGGTCACTTGATGATGTAGTTAATCAATATTCATTTATAAAAATAAGTATTCAACAAGTTTTCATGGAATTATAAATTATGTATTAATTTGGGTTAATTAGCTCTTAAGCATGATTAAGCACTTTGTGCACTAATTACCCAAATTGATCAAAATGTCTTGTTATTAGTCCAAAATTTGACTAGATTAGAATTAGAAGGTGAAATTAGATGCATTGGAACCATATTACCATTTAGAATGTTTCCAACAATAAATAATTAAGGCATGAGTCTTGTGTAGAAAATTTGATTGGGAAGCACAATCCAGAGCACCCAGGTGCAAATTTAACATTTTGACTCGAAATGAACTGATCAAAGTTAATTGGCCCATAAATTGAATTACCCCATTTAGGGATACCCTATCCAAAATTGGCACTTGAATATGTCAATTTCAAATCATTTAGTGTGTTTTAGTAGTTTTATGCCAAATTATGCATTTTAGGTGGAAACTAGCCAAAATCCTGATTGGAGATTATTGGTGGCCAATTTTAGGTGCCTACAGGTATTACACCTATTAATGTCATGCAAAAATACCTAATGTAAAGTACCAACTAGATGTAGGATGAGAAGAAACAAATTATTAAGGGGATTTACTAGGAGGAAGCTGTATGATATTGGCTTTCAACAACTTCTCCAAGACTGAAGCGTATGACTCATCAAGTAGAGTAAATTGATTCTTATTATTTTGGTTTGGATTCCTCATATTTTTATTTTAGGAGTTAGAGGAATTAGGCTGGTTGATAGTGGGTGAAGGAGCGATTTTAAGGACAATCACATTTATGGTTCCCCTGTTCTTAGTATTGGTATTGGTTTAGAGGAAGAGGCCTCGTTGGATTTGAAGGTAGAATTTTTTTCTTGAATTTAACTTTGCTTCATTGATGGCTCTATTTTCTAGTTTACATGCCATGGTAAGAGCTTTGTCAAAGGTTTTCTGAACTTGGAACATAGAAGAGATGTGCTTGGCACATGCCCAAACAAAAAGTTCTATTAGTTTGGGTTGAGATAAAGAGAAGAAAATTTGATTGATTAAGATTCTCCAGTGGGCTAAAAAATAAGAAATAGACTCATCATAAAATTAAGGTTAGTGATGGAAACTTTCTTGGATATGTTTATTAAAAAGTGATCTAAGAAATTTTGAGCTAATTGGGTGAAAGAGAAGAGAGAGTGTTTGGTTATGGCACTATACCAGTCTAATGTCGACCCTAATAGAAACATAGGGAAGGTGTGGAGGAGGAGAGCCTTATAATAGGAAATCAGATAAAAATAATTCCTAAATTCTCTAAGGTGTTGTTGGGGGTCCTCCTTGCTCTAAAATTTAGTAAAATTTAGAAGCTCCCATTGAGGAGGATATGGTCTGATAGGGACATATGGGTGCATGGGTTCATTGTAGATTTAGTCATAAGATAAAATGTTATGGGTACCAAAAATGGATGACTCTAAGGTGGTCATTTTATCCATTAGGATTTTCATTAGATCTATTTGGGGTTATGTACCTAAAAGGTTGTAAGGTGCATGTTGTTGTTGTGGTTGGGTGACATATTGATAATTGGTAGGAGGTTGAGATGCTGCCACATATTAGTATGTGGACACAAGTGGTTGGGTAGATGTCACATATTGATAGGTGAACATCGGTTATTGGGTAGGTGCTATGTAAGGGTAGGTGAATGTAGATGGTTGGGTAGTGGGTAGAGGTACATGCCCTTGTGGGTTAGGGATCTAACCTAGGTTTGGTGCAATGGGCACCTATTAAGAGATTAATGTGGGTTGGGTAGGAACTATAGTTGTCTTAGTAACCAAAGGATAGGTACTGACCTTGGTACTAATAGGTGGTAAGGTAGAAGGTATAGACTCTACAATATTTTGAAGTGTAGTGATCAATAGATTGGAGGTAACTGAAGGAAGGTTGGAAATGCTAGTGGTAGGAGCTCCAATAGTAAGTGGAGTATAAATAATTAATGGTTAAGTTACTCCTAAGGTAGAGGAGTTGTTGGTAGGGGTGGAAGGTGTAAGGATATTGGTAGGCTGAGTTGGTTATTTTTCCATAGTGGTATCAAAGGGATTAGTAGATGAAGATGCTTGGGTAGTCAAAGGTCAGGTGGTGACTATAGAAATAAAAGCATCCCCCATAAGGTGGGATGGCATGCCATAAGGAGGATCCATAGATGGAACTAAAACAAGGACATGATAAGGTGAGGTGTTTAGATAATTTTGGATGGCAACAAGATTATTGTCTGAGAAAGTGGCAAAGTCTATATCTCCTTGGCTAATTACCTAAGGGAAAGTAAGACTTCTTAAGGGATGAGAATAATTCTCTGGTTTAGAGACGTACTCCATGGATGAGGAGGTAGAATAGGTTGATTGGTTTAGTCATGGGTTATATTTTGATAAGTTCATTCACTATTGGTGAGTTGAAACCATGAAAGATAAGGGAGAAAGAAAAGACAAACAATCTCACCACTCAAACAAAGAGAAGACAAGAAATGATCAAAGAAATCAAAACACACACTAAAAAGTATGTTAAGTCCTAAAGTTATTTTTAGTCTTTCTTTTGTCTTATGCCTTAATATTTTTAGAAATTTTGTGACTCCAATTGGGTTTGTAGAACAAGTACTAGAAAATAAATATATGGATGGTTTCAAGTTGTTCAAGGCTCTCAAAAAGGATCTATATTAGAAATCAATATGTGGCTTGGTATTGGGGCCTACCCACTCACTTCACACACTAAAATGATAAGGGTATTGGGTGATTAGCTAATATATACAAATTTTTAGAGTTTATACTCAACTAGAGAGCTAAATTGGTTCTCCCCTTGGTAATGACCTCCAAGTAGGATTACTAAGAAAGGTAAGGTGACCACTAGGTGATGAAATCCTAGTTGAGCCTTATGTCAATTTGTTTGATATAGGCGATTTGGTTTTGTGTGTGATAAGAGTGATGCTATGATATAATTAATTTACTTTAATTTAATTAAGTGAGCCAAACTTGTAAGAAACCGATGTATGAAGTTGATTTTAAACCCAAAAGAATTTCTAATTTCATTTATGACCATAGAATAGGGAGAAGAGAATTTAGATGCAAATAAAAGAAACCCAAGTAGAGACTTAAGGGTCCCATCAGGAGTGCTAGAATGTTTCAGAGAATTTTAGCTTATATTTCAAGAAAGGAGAGAAACTAGATATGGGTATGGTAGAAAAACTTGTTTGGTTGTGCACGCATTGATCAAATTATTATAAAGAACTCCTCTTTAGATTGGGAGGAATGACCTATAGATAAGAAAAAACTAATCAAATGGTTATTTATATAGATAGAAATGTGGATTTATTAGTGCTAGCTAGATCTCAAAAGTAAGAGCTTCCTTGGGGGCTATCAATCCACATGTTTTAAACAATTAAGTTTAGAAATCAAAATATAAAGTATTTACATAAATGATAAAAGATATTGAAATTGAATACAATAAGTGCTTGATAAAAGAATAGATGAAATTGACTAATTATAGAAATAAGTGGGTCAATACTAATGTTAAATAGTTTAGGTATGGTTTAGAAAATAGGTTGGAGCTCTATGAATAGGAAGAGGAAAACAAAGTTGGATTTGGTTGGGGGTAGGTGGGTGAAAATAACTTGCTATTATTTTGTGCCATAGTGACCATCAACAATTAAGGAAACTATTGATGATTAGTGTAACAATTGATGGTTGAGGTAACCATCAACAGTTAGGATAGACCATCGATGGTTAGGGTTACCATCAATGGTTACTATGGGTTAGGTCTGGGTAATAAAAAGCTGATTGACAAGGTCATAAAATGTAATTTTGGGAGATTAGCTTGGGTTGGGTTGACTGTGAAATACAAACAAAGTGGCTAAATAATTGAAAACAAATACGTAGCTTATAGCTTGTTAATCTGATGAATAGTTGTAGTGGTTGGCTGATTGATGGATTTTGGAGTGATTTTGGTAGAGTAACATTACTTAGCTATTGGTTGATGGATGGTAGCACTTCGACTCTCTATCATGATGGTTGGAGCACTAGATCACTGGGAGAATGACCTATAAAGAAAATATGGATAAAAGAATCTCTTGATAGTTTCTAGTTGTTTTCACCTCCTACTCTTCTCTTCTTATAGGCAAAATTAAGAGGTGGAAATGTAGGTTCAAACTAGACTTTATAAATTTAACTCTCGCATGCATTGGCTCACACATGAATTAGATGAACTAATTATACAAAATCAAGGCAAAGTGATGTGGGTATTAGGTGGTTTATATAGTATAACCTAACCATTGATGATTAGGGTGACTATCAATGATCAAGGGTCAAGGTCAAGTTGGGTTAAAAAGGGGAGGGTTAGCTAGTAGGTGAAGGTTGGTCCCAAGGGGGTCCTGAGGTGGTTTAGGGGTTTTTCAACACTTAGAACCATGGTGTGTGGATTTCCAATGTCTACACATAGTTAATTAATCTAGGTCTATTTGCATCTATCTCTTGTGGAGGAAGGAGTGTGATAAGGTTACACTTGAACAACTTCTTTATAAGCACATGGGGAGGTTATAGTAATCATGAAAATTGTTTCTTTGGTGGAATTGTTAATTGTAATTAGTTAGTAGGTTGAAATACTAAATTAACCATAGTCTTCACCTCATTATTATAATTACATAGTTTGACCTTATATTTTATTTTTATTTGAAACTTCATTGTTGAGGTAGTTGTTGGAGTTGACGTATACTTAAGTTTGTTCAAAATAATTAGCTTGACTTATCTATTCCTCACTATATGGAATGACTCATCAAATTATTTGAATCTCATAAATATGATTTATTCATGGAGTAATGGTAGAAAAATTTGTTTTAAAATAACTTTTAGTTCATTATCATACCTAACATTGGTCATCTTAGCTAGCATTATCTTGTATCTAAGCATGTAGCCACTGATTAGTTTGTTAGATCCTTACTTTAGCTTAGTAATTTATACATAGAATAAATTTTATTTGATATCAATGAAAAAATGTGTTAATAAATAATTTTCCAAGGGGTTGAATGATCTTATGGATTGAAGAGGGAGATTATAAAATCATCTCAATGCATAGTCTTTAAAATCTCTTGTAAATATCTTGGTCAATAAATTATTGTTGTATGCATAATATAAACAAGATGAATGGAATGATCTAATATATTATTCAGGATCACATTTGCCTTCATATAATGAGATCATGGGATTTATAATTCCTATAGGTAAAGGTTAGGCTACTATCTTGGGAGCTAATGGGTTATGGATCAAGGCATACCAATTCATGGTATGGATAGATCTTGATGCACCTTGTTTTAATTGTAACACCTTGGTATATAGAATTTTAACAATTTTATTAAATGAATATGCATTTTTCATGGTTGGTAATATAATGTGTGTATCCATCATGGATGGGGAAAAAATTACTAGTGTAGGAATAGGCATCAACATCTACTAAAATCCTTGCCATGCCCCTAGATTTTTAGGGCATGTCACATTGGTTGTTGAATGTGTAGGCATGGGAATAGTACAAGTGGATTAAATCTATGTCTAATATAACATCAATATAATGTGGATTAATATTAATATATTTAATGAATTATTCATCTTCCAAGGCTTTTTTCTAGTATATAGTAGTCATACCATCAATATCAATATTCATGATGAGTCCATCAATAAGGTGGATAATATTTGTCATGTAGTTCGTAGTAAAGAAGAGAAAATGGAGTCATGCAATACCTTTAGTGTTTAGTGGTAAAAATAGGCATCTCAAATTAGATATTACAATAATAATATTGGATAAAGGCTTAGGATTGCTCATTGGTAAGCTTAACCTTATTAATGAAATTGGACTTGATTTTAGCTACCCATTTGTCTACGTAGTCAATCCAAAGAAGATATATTATCCATGTAGAATAATATGAAAATATAAATTTCATTAATTGTGTTAGTAAATAATGTTCATTCAACATGGTCATGATTAGTGTGTATTTATTAGGGAAAAATCTCAAAAATCAAAAGCTAAAATTTGAAACCCTATAAGAATGAAACCATAATGGAAACCTAGGGTTTTACATAGTTAATTATGTCTTCAAATTCACTAATATGTTTTAACCTAAGTTGGATTAATGTGTAATATTAATCTAATTAGGATATAAATTTAAAAATAGATCATGATACTTAGTTATCTTCATTAACTGTCTAACTATGACTATATTTTGAAAATGTAAATAGATGATAAACATGCATGTGGTTCACTTAGTTTAGGAACTAATATGATGCTTACATTAGGTCAATTATGAAGGATCAAGTTAGTATTGATAGTTGATACTAACCTACTAGTGAGTACTTTTCTACACAAAAGTGTATAACATTGACTATATGGTTACCTGTGACTATCTTTTCTTGCTATATTTTTACAATTTAGAACCCTAATGATGCATTTGAATTCAAAAAACAACCTCATTTAACTTCAAACCCTATATTTATTTGTGACGGATATAAACTTATGAAAATTAGGAAAGTGAAATGGTTTGAACTAACCATAGTCACCCATGTTTGATGATTGGTTATTACTTATGCATCCAACACTCCAAGGAAGTAAATCAAGCCACTTGTAGTTCTCCTACCCATGTTTGATGATTGGTTACTAGATTTTGAGTGCTTTAGACTTGTATTGTGACTCCTAGTGATATGTATGAAAATTGAGAAGAATATGACATATTTTCTTAGTGTGTAATAGTGTATAGATTTATCATAGATAATACTAGATAAATGCAAAATGTCTTTTTTAATGAGACCTTTATTTGTTTATATATGGATCCATTTGAGTAATTATTCATGTTACTAAAAAAATTGGATTATAGGCTTACTCTAAGGATGTGTTTGAGTTTATAAAATAGACATAGAATAGGATAGTTCTAACCAGTGTGGATCATTATCGACTGGTGATAATGATGATATCTATTAGAACTAGGTCACATATATGTGGGCTATTATAAGAGTTATTATATGCTTGTGTATGATAGATAGTAGGTTTGAAATAGATATTTATATTCATGTAGGTTTATAACATCATAATGTAAGGGTTGAATCCTAATATAACACAAAAGTTTGATAGGATGGTGAATTAATACCTTATTTTGCTACTCTATTTAAGTGTGGTAAATATGTGTCAAGAATTTCATTGTCAAGTATTCAAGACCATATTTTGTATCCATACTATTTATTATAATTACACATGCAAATTAATTGGTTGTTGGTGATGGGGATAAACCAAACATAGTATTAGATGGGACTACAAAAGGAAATGGAGTAAGAGAATGGGTCATGATGAAATTAGACACTATAGCATAGGCAGCTCCTATGGATGAAGGTAAGTATGTTGTACAGATGTTTTATCATTTTTTTATTTGTATATATTTTATTTGATGAACCAAATGTTAATGATAGTTTTTATATATATGTTGTTGTAGCGTTGGTCTATGGAAAGTGATGATTAATGGGTGATGTGGTTTTTTACTTGAGATATTTCATAGGTGTATGGGTGATTTGAAAGGGCTACCTATGTTTTTGAATACTATGTGTATTAGTTAAACCTAATGGCTTAGTTACATGCAACATTCTTATTGAATTAGTTGAGAGTAGATGACATTGAGGCCCATTTGAGAAAGTTGTATCAACATCTACCGCAGGTAAAGGGAATGAAGGGAATACTTTTGTTATACTAGATGATGTTTTTCTAGCTTTGTTTATTACATGGTTAGGTTAAGTTAATGAGGCATATGCATGAGCTTGAGGGGACTTAGCATATTATCAGTCCCTTGAATATTTGTGTGTTTGTCATATTGGTTGATCTTATTGTAAATCAAGGGAAGTAACTATAGATCTAGCTAAGAGTATTTTCATGGGTTTTCTTAGGGATAAGGGTAGGGATGAGAGTGGTGATAACCACTCCCTTGTGCCTCAAATAAGGCACATAGACATATGATGTATTTGGGTCATGTGACCCAATTTTTGTATTATGTATGAGACACTTTCTCATTAGGGTGTGTGTGTGTGTGTGTGTGTGTGTGTGTGTGTGTGTGTGTGTGTGTGTGTGTGTGTGTGTGTGTGTGTGTGTGTGTGTGTGTGTGTGTGTGTGTGTGTGTGTGTGTGTGTGTGATGAGTTTTTTTATTACATTATTTTATTTGTGTTGATCTATGTCTTTGATATCCATATAAATGGTTGGCCTAAATAAATTTATGATGTAAATGTAAATAAAAAGTAAAAATAACATGTGATGTAATAAAAAAACAAGTAATGTAAAATATTTAACATAATATATGATAATAGGGATGCCTAACTTACAACTAATGTTATAAATGTTGAAGCTCATAGTAACTTTGTAATATTACTACAAAATGATGTGTGTGAAAGTAGATTCATCAAAATATATAATAATTATAGGCTTATTCTCATAAAAAAGAGAAATAGAAGTTGGTAATTTCAAGTATAATAAGTCCTCATATTTAGTACATTTGAATCTCTCATTATAGCTAAAATATATATCTATAGGAGATGAAATGTTGGGTGATAATTCTTTGGGTTTTTTTGATTTGTGAATGGTATGTTTAGTATCATAATTTTATTTTGGAATAATTTTTTAACATGTAACCTTATGCACCTTGGGATGTTCTTCTTTATTTTTAGTTATTCTATATCTTGAAATTGAAATATTATAATCTTGGAAATTAAATTTTATATGATCATGAGCATCATCAAGTGTTGAATTCATTAATTGTAACCACAGAGTAACTATTATATAACTATATATGAAAAAAGTTGACATAACATAACATGTGGTGTGACACATTTTGGGACCTAGAGATATAAGCAATTGGATGCCACCCATCATTACACATTCTAGTCAATAAGTCTTAGTTAAATGTTCAATACAATATCTAATCAACTTAAGAAAATAGTTTCTACACATATTAAATTGATATTTATCATCAATAATAATCTCTTATCATTGTTATCCCTTTACATAAGCCCTAATGACCAAAGGTTCTATAGTTAAAATATATATCTTGGTAAGATAATTGGAAACTGTGATTGGATCAATTTTTAATGTATGTTTTGTTTAGGAGCTTCCTTATTAAGTGCCTATTTTTTATACAAATTTACTTTAGGCAATCCTTTATTATGAGCATATTTATTAGGTAACTCTTTATTAGTACATGATAAATCATGTGGAGTAAGTTGTTCAACTCTAGGAGAAGCTTTTTTGGTTTTTAGGATGTTCAAGAAGCTCGATGTCACATTTATAAATAAGATCATGACTTTATTTTATTTTATTTTAAGTCATAATATATATTATCTTAATGTCCATGAGATCTATTCGAGGCACAATACAATCTAGATATACATGATCTTGGTGCATGGAGGTGTCACAATCCATAATATGAGGAAGTACAATCAAACTTAAATCAAACACAATTTTCAATATTACACTTGGATTATCTTATAAGATAGGAATTTTACATGACCCACTAAGGAAATGTGTAGGTCATGTAGTAGCACTCTATCTAGCCAATGGTGAATATCTAGTCATTTTAGGCTCTTGGACTCTAAGTAGATAAGTATAAATTGGAGTGTGATTCTTATGATTTAAATTTTGAGAATACACAAAATCTTTTTTTAATGTCATAGCCTCATATCAAATATATTTTAAAGATTAGTAAGTATGATAAATTAATTTATCTTTGAAAGATGGATAAGACTCCTATAAAAAAATAATGTTTCTCCAAGTTTTTTGGTTGATACATTAGTTAGTGCATGTTAGATGTAAATCACAATATATATTCATAAAATTGTTTAGTTTTGCCTTATAAAAATTATGGGAGACACTCAAATTTATTCCTTGGTCCTTTATTATTGATATATCATTATAAAACACCCTCTCTCAACTTAATATATACATTCATATAGTCACTAGGAAGTTTGTCTAAAAAAATAAAAGCATGATCTATTAAGATTATAGGAAAATTGTAAAGTAAAATTCTATATTTAGAATTATATTTACCAAGATAATCTATAACATAATTAAGATGAAAAAAGAGATCAACATACTTGTAAAATAAGGGAAAATTAGGTATTGTTAAATCATAGGGAAAAAGTGAGTTAAGGATCTTACGTAATATGGGTTGGCCAAACACAATATTATAATTAGCTTGAGAATTGGTTTTAATAGACTCTAAATATAATTTTTTACTTTTCTTTGTAATTCTCCTATTACATACATCACATCTAATTCTCTTGGGAAGGCACACTAGGATTCATAAATGGTTCATTTAAGGGTTAAATCTTATTATTGATAATAAACATGGGCACATTATTGGATATAGGTTTTGAAGACAGATAATGATCATAAAGATCAGAAGATGAAGGAATGAAAATACATTCCCTAGAGGGTTATCTATGTGAATTATGGGTATCAGCTACTTCATTAACAATATTCATAATTTATACAATAAAATTAGGATTTTCCATAATATGTGCTTTAAAAATTTTCACAATACATTCCTTAAAAACATTTCTATCCTTAGAAATAGAATTTTCATCTTTCACATTCAACATAATTTATTCACTAAAGTTATATCACTTGAATCCATTTTGTTAATATAAACCATGATGTTACTTAGGTAAGACACAAAATATAAGCCAAAAATGGAAATAAAACCCTAGGATGGAATGGGAAGAAGAAAACCCAAAAATAAAAACTAAAAAATGAATGAAAAACAACAAACCCTAATTGGTATGAAAGCAAGAGTTTTTATGTAGAAGTATCAAATTCACCAAAAACATTTAACTAAAAGTGGATTATGACTAAATAATCTAAGCACAAAAATGTAAAACATGTGTAAAAAGGATTTTTAACAATATGATAGTCCAAAACAACAAGTAATCTACCTTATTACCATCAATAGAAATAAACAAAATAATAGAAAAGTAAATACAAGCTAAATTATGGAATGTAAGAGTAAAAAACAAAAATTCAACACATTTGGATAAAATAATAAGATTTTGTGATAGGATCTAGGTCATGCAGGTTTCTATGTAGCACTATGTCAAATTTAGAATTCAAATTCTAAGGAATGGATTTGGTGGCTTTATATTGTTGAATATACATTGGGTAGATTTAATTGTCTACCAATTTACCTTATGTGCTCACCAAATGTGTTTTTAGGAATCACATCGATAATACAATCACTTTATTATTTTAATATTTTTATTACTAATGTGCAAAATGATGTCCTAAAATCCCATGTATTCACTTTCTATAATTCATAGATAGAATTTTATGAATTATCTTGTTTCATATTCTTTACCTAATTCAGAAGAAATTCTTGTAAAAATAAAAATAAAAGGGTTAGCAGGATCAAAAAACCATCAAGGATATGTTGATATATATCCCACACACTTGAAATGAGACCCAATATAGTTCTAGTATAATTGAATTCATATTTTGAGTAAGAGATTTCATCTTATCTTCCTAGGTGGAGATGCAATTACATGTATATTTACCTATCCTTATTTTGGTACATAATATAGCTAATATTTTGTATGTAGTCCATATAAGGAGAAAATAAACCTTTAAAGTGTGCTTAGACTAATTTTCCTTGAATGTCCTCTTGAAAAATTATTATTTAAATTCTTCTAGGAGGCCTTATATATTTAACCTTCTTAAATTAGAACTACAAACCTATTAACATATAATCTAACACTAAAAAGAGAAAGAAGCTAAGAAAACAAGACACACAAGTAAAATAAAAGGGAAGGGGACTAAGGCTATGTTTACCCTATTTTAAGATTAATGTGAATGATAATAGGATAAAGAAGAATAATTAAATTAGATTTTAATATAAATCATTCCAACATTAATATAAATTTACCCTATTGGAATTGACTTGATAAAGATATTTTCTATTTATGGAAATTACATCAAAAAATAAGATACTTGGCTTCACTATCTAATAGCTTGACTGTGACTAATTGTTGGCATGTGAATTGACTAGAATAAGGCATGTGATTCATTAGGATATATAACTAGGTCTATATGCACATAAAGTTAGTATTGTAAATATAGGGAGGATTCTTCAAACACAAGTGACCTCTTGATGATGTTATTGTCTTGTGGTTTTTTGGCTTTATGTGACTATACAATGCAATGCATCTACATATAATGTTTTTTATGTGAAATATTAATACTTGATTGCGTGTGCAATTATAGAGATTAGATTATTTCTCCTTGAAACCCTAGGTCCACTTGTGAAGGATAAATTATATATAACATGAATAAATTTAAATGGGTTACGCTAACCCCAATCACCCCCTTGATGATTCACTTCCTATGTATCCAATACTATGAAGATGGAAGTCAAGACACACATAGTTTTTACCCTTAATATAATTTTAAAATTATGATATTTCACTATATGAACACATTTATAAATATATATTTGATCTTGAAAATGTTGACTCTTGACCTAACTTGGTGTGCTTCAAACTTGGTTAATCATTGATCTCAGTAACTGATTTTAAATTTGGGAAGAATGGGGAATATTTTTTAATATATAGCAGTGTATATATGCTTGATAGATATGTTCTAGATGGGCCAATATATGGGAATAATTTTATTTTTAAAAATAGTTATTTCTAGGTGAATAATGGTAACATCAACCTCAGGACAACTCCATCGACATTACAATATGGGTCTAACGTTAATGTTAATGAAACATGAATGGAAATGTGGTGATTAAAAAATGTCATAATGGGATATTCAAATTATTTAGCGTGGATTGAGAGGTTAAAGTATGTGACTAATAGAAACTTAGGATAGATTGGACTCACAACTACTAAGCACATGTGTGGGAAAGATGAATAATATTTGTTTGAAGATGCACAATTCATGTAGGATAAGTGTAGATCAAGATTGCCATTTCCAAGTTTCAAATACCATATTTTAGTATCTACAAATGCTATTTTTTATTATAAAATTACAATCAATGAAAATATTAGAGTAAAAGGATAAAGATATACCTAAGTGTGTATAACACACTTTATATTTAGGAGAAAGATCCAAATGTGTAACTTGCTTCAAGTAAAACATGCAATGAAAATATAGTAATCAATGTCCATAGAATTCTATTTAAAATATAAACTATACTTGAATTTTGAAATATCAAGGAAAGAGTACACCTACATGTGATTAAATTATGTTACATTTTAACTTTTTGGAGAATCTTCCTTATTGAAGAATTGGATAATTATGCTTCCTAATTGAAGCCCTTAAAAAGTGTGGTGAAATTAATGGTGATCAATATCTAAATTTATATTAAATTAAGACAAGGGCCATCGATTGGAATAAAAATGCCCCAAACCCACATATAACTAATCAAACACTAATATTGTAACCCAAGATGCAAAAAAGGAGCCACATAAGGTGCTCATAGAGTAATGTCCAAATTGTTTAACAACACATAACTTCAACCACATTACTAATTTAAGCACAAATCAATTGATGTAGATGGACTTATAGATTTAAGGTTTATCCACACTTGAAAATACTCGGTAAATAAATACAAATGTAAAAATGTGTAAATGTGAATGAACAAGAATCATTTCAGACTAAATCTATGCCAACTATAAATGATCATAATGTGCATGAAATAGTATCATGCCCAATTAAATAGGTGCCAACTAAAATATATGTATGTTCATGAACCAATATCATTTCCAACTAAATTTATCCGATAAAATGGAGTACATATGCCCTACACTTGCCCCTAAATGTATCTAAATCTATATCAATATGAAATATGTCACTTATAAAGTGTCAAGTTGAGTACATATGACCCAAACATTATATGAAAACTATAAATAATTAGTCCAATATGATCTCTAAATCACATCTAAACTTTAAAAAATATATATTATACTCAAATCTACTCATAAAGGTCTTAGTCTTGTTTATAATTAAAATTTTAATGTCAATTGATTTACCCATTTTCCTATCATGAAGGTTAAATTTGAATAGTACCATTCTAATTATAAGGACTATTGGAATCAATAAAGAGATTTAGAAATGTATTAACTATTCTAAAGGACTATTTGAGTCACTATTTCATCGATACAAATCTGGCTATAGAGACCATAGCTGATGGAGCCCACTTTTATGATAGAGGGAGGCTCTATTGCCATGTTGAGGAGAAATTAGAGAGGTCCACATATTAGGACCTTAGGCCACTATGTGGCCTACCAAAAATTCCTTACTATTTCTCCAAGCCATAATACAACCCAACTCATTTGGCACCCCAACTCGCCTAGCACCCCAACTCATAGTGAAACCTAACTCACTTGGCACCCCAACTCATAGTACAACCCAACTTGTTTACTAACCCAACTCATTTGGTAGCCTAAATTGTCATGATTCTAACTTAACTTAATAGCAAATTGAGTTCCAAATTGAGTTATGTGTGTGGAAGATAGCTAATTTCCAATACATGCAATGAATCTTTGGTAACTATTTATATGCCAATTCTACATGGATCTTAGAACCAAATTTGGCATGGATGTTAAAGCCAAAAAAAAAGTGGTTGGGATGTGGCCTAAGCCATGAAATGCATATTGATGTTTTGCCTATTTTAAGTCATTGTTAGATTCTTATCTCCCATGAATATGGGATTTTATCAATTCCCAAGATAACTTGCCTATCAATGGGTCAAGTAGAGATTAAAAGGGATTTTTGATTCCTTTTTAATGAAATCCATTGGACTAGATGTAAATAGATATACTACAAGTTTGAGTTGTAGATTTAGGGAGCTTTTGATTAAGATGGAAAAAATCCATTAAAGGAGCTCGATTTGATATGGAATCAAGCAGGGAAAAAGGTCCAAATTTAGGCATGACCATTTGGATGATGGGAACATTATACATTCCTCCAAGGATGTAGAATCTCTGTTGAGAAGAGATTGACATAGAGAACTCACTATTGGAGCTTGAATGGGCATGGAAGATCCCTGTTGTATTTGGAGCTGAAGTGATAGTGAGATGAGGCTGAGTTCTAAATGGAGGAATATCTATTGAAGGCCAAGTTTGATGATGGAATCCACAATGTAGGAAAAGACTATAATGGGTGTTGGTGTGAGGATAGTCTCTAACTTTTTGCCAAATGGGTTTCAGACTTAATAGATGGCTGTGAGTCATAGATGAGCTGATACCTCAAGAGGAGGATGCTAGCCATTTATGTGAAGCCTTTGGGCCAAAGTATATTATTATGTGGTTGCCAACTTAGGTCCCAATGTAATACATGGTCTTCATTTTGGTATGTCTTTTGCCATTAAAAATAAAATGCTATGAATGATTGGTAGGCCACCCTTGGACTAAGGATTGAGAAACTTGAGTGACATGATCTTATGGATTTATTCTTTCTCAAATTCCTGATAGGGATTAAATGGCATGTGTATTGAAGAATGTAGACTTGAGTTCTATTCAAATTATGATTATATCAACAAAGGCCAAGCCCATGAGGAAAGACATGGGCATTATTTTAAGATGAATTATAAATTGAGATAAGGTAAGGGTATTGATTTGCATTCACATATAGTTAAGCCTATGGTTATAATTTATTATTCTATTTACATGGATGTCAGGTAGGGAGAATATAATTATATGACCATTTAAATAAAAGAGATACATAATCCCAATTATATATATGGTAGATCTTGTTGAGATGATTATAATGGTGATTATGTATCTGGTAGATAGTTTGATCTTGAGTCAGAGAGAATACACTCTATTTTCAAAGGTGATTGGGTCTATAGGTAAAGACTATTTTATTAAATCCATAGTATTGAATTTGGTGAAGATGTCCTTAAGGACTTGTCTTCTAAAAGTTATTTGGCATTATCTTGATAATTTATCTTCTATTTTAATTTAGGGAAGATAGTTAATGATCTATGGATATATACATATAATACCCACTATCCAAGGTCAAATGTAATATTTTCATTATAGGATATTTAAAAACATCGGAGACCCATGATAGAGATAATGAAAGTATGCATTGGCTCTGTATTGATATAAAGACCTGCAACTATTTTATTATATTTCCTCTATTTTTTTTAAGGTTCATGGTCCTAGAGGGATGCATATAGTTTTAGGGTTATTAGTGAAGTTATAGATCTATGGGAAGGTAGAACACTCCTATTCATCATTATGCCCTTAAGAGTTTTATAGATACTCTTTTTGGAGAAATTTTCTTGAATACATGGAGAGGAAATATAATGTTATTGATGAAGGATGTTCACTGATTGGTTCAGAGTTCCATTGTTAGGTTTCAACATTGATACATGTTTCTAAAATCCATTTTGATGTAAGTTTTGAATGGATATTTACATCTTTTAAATGGATTAGATTGTAGTTGATCAATCCCAAAGACATAGCCCAAATTATGGGTGAACTTTGTTATCACTTCCAGTGTCACTCTTCATTTTGGTTTATTCTGTGTTTTATTTTAATTGAAATACAAATGGATTGATAAAATACTAGAAATAAATGGGAAGTTATAAATGACACAGAATCACAAGTTTTAATATGAAAAATTGAGTTTTAAAATTTACTCTTTTTGGAGAAATTTTCCTGAATACATGGAGAGGAAATATAATGTTATTGATGAAGGATGTTCACTGATTGGTTCAGAGTTCCACTATTAGGTTTCAACATTGATACATGTTTCTAAAATCCTTTTTGATGTAAGTTTTAAATGGATATTTACATCTTTTAAATGGATTAGATTGTAGTTAATCAATCCCAAAGACATAGCCCAAATTATGGGTGAAATTTGTTATCACTTCCAGTGTCACTCTTCATTTTGGTTTATTCTGTGTTTTATTTTAATTCAACTACAAATGGATTGATAAAATACTAGAAATAAATGGGAAGTTATAAATAACATAGAATCACAAGTTTTAATATGAAAAATTGAGTTTTAAAATTTATCTGATTAATTTCACTCAATCCCAAATTTCCACACCAACTCTATTTAACTAAGGAATTGAGATTTATAGAATCCATTTTTTAGAAACTATTTACCAATTTATAGATCAAATTTGGTATCAGAGTAAGTGATTGCATGACCTTTTTGCAGTTGTGATATACTTTTGTTTAGGAGTTTTTAAATATCATATTTTGATTTTGATTCTTAGATTTGAGTTGACCATGTAGGGAGGGTAGTGTGAAGGGAAGTTAGAAGGTGTTCCAATTCACTGAAAGAAGATAAGCTTATGACAACCAAGATTCTGGAACCATTAGCCCTACAAAATCAACATAGATGAAGAAAAACATATGGTCACTTGAAGTGTGAGATGTATTTTATGAAAGGAATAACCTTTATTCCTTGGCAAGAATTTAGATAAATTACAAGGAACTTATAGCAATTCATCTCCAATAGGAATTAGTTGCAGTTTATTACCAGTATTACACAAAAGGCAGATTGAGGTATGGTTATAATCCAATTTCATAGTGGTATTAACACAATATTTTGGTCTAGTTAACTAGTTGTGCAGCCTTATTATTTTGGATTACTAATCATATTATTTATGCTTATGTCCTTGATTATAGGAATAAGTTAAAAGACTAATTCCATGTTAAGATATAGAAATGGCAAAAAGGCAATGTTCAATATTGGACATGTTTTTTCATTCTAAGTTTTGAATTTTAAACTAGTTTATAGATTGGTATGTTCACAACTTTGTTCAAAGTTGAATGAATCAAATAGAAAGTTGTTTAAGACTCAACATGAACTAGCTAGTACTCAACAGGTGCATTCCATAGTCTTGCAAAGAGGTATGAGTTATTTTCAAAGTAACTATTTGCATAATTTTGGTTTCAATCAGGATAACCTTTGTGTGGGGTATTATGGATATAAAATATACATGTATGAAGAATTATTTTTTAAAGCCTTTTGAATGTTTAATTGATCATATAACTCTTGGTAAAATATATTTGAAAAGGTGAAACCACTACTATTCAATTGATTGAAGCCATCAAGAGGGAACAACCCTTATGGATTATATGGCTTAATTAGATAGTTTTGGATTAGAATGACTATGATATTATTTAGTATGCTTAGCTTTTACTTCAAACACTTTATTTAGAGAATTCTTAAATGGATCTAGGAAGAAAATCTATAACCTGTGTGTTTAAAAGATTTTGCTATCTCCTTTTTCAATTTTTCCATTGTGATAAGATTTTGGAAACTAACTTAGTTGGAAGAGTTGTAGAGGTATGAATTAGGGAGTAGTCAGATGGTAAAGAAAGCCTCAATAAAAGTTTAAAATACTTGGTTTCTTTTCACTTTTAAATGATATTTGCTTAAAATTACTTACAGATTTGTGAGTTTGTAAATAAGCTCTTATTATGAAAACTCTCCAAGATAACATTGGAGTTTGAGCGGTACAGGGAAAGATACAAGGGACACAATAGTTATTTTTCTTTTAGTTCCCTTGATTACCCTTAGGTAATATGTATTGTGCATTAGTCACCTTAGGATAGACAAAATCTATTGGACATTTTAATACTTGACATTGTATACACCTAAGTCCCATAGTAATATGAGCAATATTTGTATTTCAAACTGTTTATACTCACATGTATGTTTCTCATATACATCATGTAGGAGTAATGTTTAAGACCCATAGATGGGTAACATTTGTAAAATTTAAGTATACATATGTGTAATTTATTTATAAATCCTATGAGGCATGTAACATAGTTGATTTCCCTTGTGTGATAATAAGGAGAATACCTTAACCTTCATGTAGTGCAGGGTTGAGAGAAGCTACCTGAGTATAAATTTTGGGTAATAGGTCATTTGGTAGAATGGATACAAATTTTATTTTTACTCTTCATATACATGTTGCAATTATAGTTGGATAATTGAATTTTTGTAAAGTTTTATTTGTGATGAAAAAAGTGATGTAATAGGTGTAGTTGGATTTTTAGTACTTTTAAGGATAAAAGCCTCTTTGTGGGGAGGTTTGATTTGGAGGACTATTTGAGTCACTATTTCATTAGTAAAAGGCTGGCTATAGAGACTGTAGCTTGTGATACCCACTTTTATCATGGAGGGGGACTCTATCACCATGTTAAGGATCAATTAGAGAGGCCCACATGTTGGGTCCTCAGGACACCACATAGCCTACCACCAATTCTTAATTATTTATTAAAGCCAGAATGCAACCCTACTCACCTAGCACACCAAATCACCTAACACCCCAACTCATAGTGCAACCCAACTCACTTGGCACCCCAACTCATAGTATAACCTAACTTGCCTGCTAACCCAACTCATCTAGCAACCCAACATATCATGAGTCCAAATTAACTCAATATCAACTTGAGTTCCAAACTAATTTATGTGTGCGGAAGACAACTAATTACCAATACATGTAATGAATCTTTGGTAATGATTCATATGCCAATTCTATGTGGATCCTACAACCAAGTTTAGCATGGATGTTAAATCTAAACAAAAAGTGGTTAGGATGTGGCTTAAGCCATAAAATACATATTAATGTTTCACTTATTTTAAGGCATTGTTGGATTCTTATCTCCCATGAATATGGGATTTTATCAATTCCCAAGATAACTTGCCTATCAATGAGTCAAGTGGAGATTGAAAGGGATTTTTGATTCCTTTTTAATGAAATCCATTGGATGAGTTGTAAATAGATATACTTTAAGTTTGATTTGAAAAATTAGGGAGATTTTGATTTGAGATGGCAAAAAGCCATTAAAGGAGCGTGATTTGGTATGGAATGGAATAGGGAAAAAGGTTTAGATTCAGACATGACCATTTGGATGATGGGAACATTCTATATTTCAGCAAGGATGCAAAAGCTCCATTGAGAGGAGCTTGACATAGAGAACTCACTATTAGATCCTGAATGGGCATGGAAGATCCCTATTGCATTTGGAGCTAGGGTGACAAAGAGATGAGGCTAAGTTCCACATGAAGGACTATTTCTTGAAGGACAAGCCTAAAGATGGAAGCCATGATGTAGGGAAAGACTAGAATGGGCATTGGTGTGAGGATAGTCTCTACCTTTTTTCAAAATAGGTTTCAAACTTAATGAATGGATATGAGTCATGAATGAGCCAATACCTTAGGAGGAGGATGATAGCCATTTTCATGAAGCCTTTGGGCCGAAGTATATTATTTTGTGGTTGCTAACCTAGGTCCCAATGTAATAAGTGGTCTCCATTTTGATATGTATTTTGCCATTAAAAATAAAATGCTATGGATGATTGGTAGGTCACCCTTGGACTATGGACTTCTAAACCTAAGTGACGTGCTCTTATTGTTCATTCTTTCTCACATTCTTGATAGGGATTAAATAGCCTGTGTATTGAAGAATCCAGACCTGAGTCCTATTCAAATTATGCTTATATCAGCAAAGGTCGAGCCTATGAGGAAAGATAAGGGGATTATTTTAAGTTGAATTATAAACTAAGATAAGGTAAAGGTATTGATTTGCATTCGCATATAGTTAAGACTATGGTTATATTTTGTTCTTCTATTTGCATGGATGTCAGGTAGGGAGAATATATTTATATGACCATTTAAATAAAAGAGACACATAGTCTTGATTATATATATATATATATATATATATATATATATATATATATATATATATATATATATATATATATATATATGGCAGATCCTATTGAGATGATTATAATGGTGATTATGTATCTGGTAGATAGATCGAGCCCAAGTTAGTGTTTCTATTCAAAATTCGCTTTTCAGATTTAAAAGAAAGAAGAAACTAAAAAGTAATGGACAAGGCATGGGAAGTACCTGGACTAAAGATTGCGCACCATAAATCCAGACGCTTGTGAGCACTCCTCTTTGGCTGTGGAGGAATGACACCTGCAAAAGAAGAAAACTTGGACAAAAAGGCGTTAGATGGATAGGCAGTGGGTTGCCAAGCGAAAGCCTATTCCCAGAAGTATAAGAACTTCCTTAAGGGAGGTCA
The DNA here is from genome assembly GCA_037957365.1 of Torreya grandis. Taxonomy (NCBI): domain Eukaryota; kingdom Viridiplantae; phylum Streptophyta; class Pinopsida; order Cupressales; family Taxaceae; genus Torreya; species Torreya grandis. The sequence continues at coordinate 1,093,159 of JARHVA010000548.1, read as the reverse complement.
ACCCACTATTTGATAAAGAGATAAATGACTAATAAAAAGATAGAATGCTAAAATAGACTGAAATGATAGCAAACTGAAAGAGAAAAGGAAGCAAAGGCTTACCTGGAAGAAGCTGTCGGCCTGGTCATAGTCGCCGGCGTCGGTGGTCCTACCGGCGTCGGTTGTTGGGTCTGCCGATGTTGGTTAGTCTGCCAACGTCGGTCGGGTAATGACCAGCGTCGGTCAGGGCAATAGGCTTGTATGGCATTTAGGCAGGTCTGGTCAAGTTTTGGACAGAGTCCGGGCCGGGCTTGGTCTGTGGATGAAGGTCTGAGTCTGCTCTAGGCCTGGTTTGAGGATGGTTTTAGTCAGAAGGATAGAGAGGGACAGGGAGATAGAGGAAGCCAATCTGGGAGATAGGAATCTGGGTCTGGGTGACAGTCAGGGCTGAGGGGGTGCTAAATCTAGTTTAAAAGCAGATGACTAGAAAGCATAAAGAAAACAAACAGAGAACATACCTGTGTCCTGCTGAAGAAGGTGGTGATCTTGTTGCTGATGATGCAGGATGTGAAACCTGTTGTTGATGGAGAATCCCTGTTGTTCACTTGCAGAAGCTTGCTGTGCACCTGTGGGAGAGAGCCAGATTGATTGGCAGGGAGGTCAAGTGGGAAGACGGATGCAAGGGTCTGATATGAAGGTTCAAGAGTCGAGATGCCAGAGAGGGAGATGCCCAGAGCCAAGCGGAGGAGAGAGAGATAATGGTGAAGAAAACCGTTATGAAGGGTGCCGATGCTGGCAATATGGCCAACGTCGGCCGAGGACTGACCGACGTCGGTGGCTAAAAGGCCAAAAAAAGGCTAAAAATAGCCTTCTATCCGTTTCCCAGCGGCCAGGTCAAATGAATGCGAGGATGAAACGGTCGACGGGTGGTTAAATGGGCGAGAGGAGAGGTTGGAATGGGAGTCTAAGGCATTAAATGGCCATGTGGGGAATAAAAGGGATCCAAGGAAGGTATCCTAGGATGGCGAGGTGGCAAGGAGAAGGAAAAGGGTCTTATTTAATTAAAAATAGGTGATTATTTTCAATTAATAAGACTTAGGTAGGTTAGGGATAGTCGAAGTGGTAAGGGACCAAGGGGAGAGAGGAAGACAAAGGGTTAGACACTTTTTCAGTGTCTACATTTGCCCCTTTTTGTCTTGTTGGTTGTTCTAGACGAACTGCAAGATAAAAACAAGGAGTGGTTGCCCCAGGTGAAGGATGATGTGGATTGCCCCGAAGTAAGGATGAGGTATTCCCCCTCAAAGCAGGAGTCGAGGGAAGGAACCTGATGTCGGGTGTTGATTTGACAAAAGGTGGATGAGAAAGAGAGAGGTGAGTGAGAGCACTGCAAAAGTCATGATTGCGTGCATACCACTGCACAAGATAGTCAGGTCAAATTGTCGCATGTCGAGGGTCAAGGAGTGCCAAAATTGAAGTAACCGGGCCCCAACATTTAGTCGTCTGCTGATCGGGTCACTCAATTTAAGCTGAAGCTCCAAATGGTCGTCGTGTTCTAGGTATCCAGGGCTCAAGAAGTGCTCCCAAAAACACGAAAAAGCCACAAGTAGTAGGGATCAACTGGCTCGCGATCCTATACTTGCGAAGGGTCAAAAATAGTCTGCAAACAATTCTGCTAACCAGCCGTGAGGTAGCACACGCAAAAACAACCAAGGCAACATTGTCTTGGAAGTGGGCGAAGGTCAAAGGATGGTCATTGGTCAAGAGGATGGATGGACGAAAGGATGCAGCTGAGCTAACCCCAGAAGACCCCATGTCAACTGAGTGCTGCCTACATAGCCCCTGTCGTAGGGGCCTCAGGCCGATGTAGTTCTCCCTAAAAGGGAGGGAGGGTCAGAGGGATTGATTGGTCTTGGTCAAAGAAAATGATTGGTCTTGGACAAAGAAAATGATTGGTCTTGGTCAAAGAGAATGATTGGTCTTGGTCAAGGTCAAGGTCGCAGAAGAGAAGGTTTGTCCATCAAGGAGACGAACAAATGGAGGTGGTCGAGCTAACCTCAGAGGATGTGTTATCTGAGTGCTGCCTACATAGCCCTAGTCATAGGGCCTCAGACCAATGTAGTTCAGACAAATTGAGAAGATTGGTCGATGATGAGATTGGTCATGTGTTGAAATGATGAGGGTAAGATGAGGATAAAATGATGCTACAGATGGTGTATTCTATAGAATTGGTCGAGAGTCTTTCATCCCTAGCAAGTTTCCATAGTCGCGATGGATGTATGCTAAGAATGAATAGAAGTCTGTTTATGCTTCAACAAGTATTGGTTTATGCTTAACATAAATTGGGTCTAGTCGGTAGTTTCCATGTGTACTGGTGTCCATAGAAACTATGTGAAATGGTCTAGGATGATGTCAGCTGAAAATGATGAAAATGGCTGGGTTTGAGATGAGTCGCCGATTGATGCGGTTAAATGTGACCAAAGTGAAGAGAAAAGATGAAAGGCAAATCGCTCTTTCATTGACAAGGACCAGAAAGGAAGCATAGATAGGGGTTTATTAGAACAAAAGCCCCGTTCATGCATTACGTCGTTGACCAGTGTTGAGTTAGAACGGTAATCGAATCACTTTGACATTAAAGTGAGCTCAAAGTCCCTTGAGCAGGTGATAGGAGGAGGATAGGGTAACCCAGTTTAAGAGCAGGAATAACCTTGCCCCTTTTATAGGAGACCCTGAGACAACTACAAGCCAAGTCCATGAAGCGATTTTTTTTTTTTTTTTTTTTTGGTGCAGGCTGATCGATGCGGGAAGCCTACATAGAGATGTCTTTTGATGTAGTGGTCATGTTGCGAAGCTGATCAATGCGGGAAGCTTCTAAGAAAGGTGTTGTTTGATAGCCATCCTTCGAGGGAGTGGTCTATATTTTTGCTTAATAATGTTTGATAAGTTGGCCTAGCTGTCCTTCGAGGGATCAGTCTAGTAATACAGCAATGATAGTACAGCTGTCCTTCGAGGGAGCAGTCTGTCTTTTTGATTTTGACTTGATTTTGTGACCATGGATATGTTTTGACATCTTGATTTTGATTTTTTTGATTTTTTTTGATTTAGAGTCATGGACAAGGCTGTAAAAGTTCAAGGACGCCCCTTTTATTAGGACAAAGCATCCATGTATCATAAAAGGGTCGTAGAAGACTTGTTAAAGGGGAATAGGGTTGAAAGGGATGAGGATTAAGAGGATGAGGATTGCTCAAGGGACGAGCTCAAGTTACGTGTCAAGTAGACGAGTACTCGACTAGCAGAAGAATGGTCGAAGATGCAAGACAGAAAGGGGGGGCTCAAGGTCTGATAAGTCCCTGGGCCATGCTGGTGCGTTAAGGTCTGAGTCAATTAGGAGCAGACTTGCCCCATTTGGCTCTTTCCAGATTGGTCAGGTGTTGATTGATGGATGTGAAGTTGGTTGACATTGTCGTTGGTTGGTTGAGAAAGGTTGAATGTTTGGTCGAGAGGTCAGGGTGATTGATATTTTGTTGAAGTTTGGTTGAGACTAGTCGAATAATTGGTCGGGGGTTGGGTCGGTGGATACGTGGTCGGGTTTTAAGATAAAATGAGTGATTGATATGTGGTAGAGACTGGGTTGAAAAGTTGATCGAGGTTTGGATGAAGGATGAGTTCCCCCAGCGGGTAGGGAGAATGTTTGAAAGGTTGGTTAAGGTCGGTCGAGGTTTAGTGGTCAGATGGACGGTGTTAATGTCGAATAAGGGGGTCAAAGGTGGCAAAGGGACCACAGTCTGGCGTGGAGATCCCGATCTAGGTGATGAGGTTGGAGAGGCATGAGTCGAGGTTGATGTTTTGTCGAAAAGGTGGTCAAGAGGACCCTTGATGAGAAGGGAATCCTTTTTCCGGTGCTGACGAATGACAGCTTTAAGAGCACAACAACGCTCAGTGTCATGTCCCAGAGTGTGATGATAGTTGCAAAATTTAGAGTTGTTGAACCAAGAGGGTCTTGATCCGAGAGTTGATGAGAGGGGCGGTGTTGAAGGTTTGTTGATAACGTGGTCGAGAAGAAGGGTGTCATTCCCAAGGCATTGGCGAATGGCGACTTTGAGGGCATGACAATGCTCCGTGTCGTGCCCAGGCGTGCGATGATACGCACAAATGCGAGTGTCATCGAACCATGGTGGTTTAGGTCTGAGAGATTGATATTGGTGAAGAGGCGGAAGATTGATACGAGACGACTGCAACAAGTGCCGTAAGAGCAAGACATATGAACCTGCTAACGGGTCTGGATGCTTTATTGCAGTGAGGGTTGATGACGTTGGTTTGGGAGGTGAAAGAGGCATAGGTCGAGAGTTCGGATGAGATGTATGTCTGATGGGATGAGGAAGTAATGGAGGTGATGTGCCTCTGTGAAGGATGGGAGTGGGAAGCACTCCTATTAAAGTGGATGGATGCGGGCCCAAGATTGAAGGTAATGATGAAGGTGGGGGAGGAGTTCTCCGGTGTGGTCTAGTAGCTTTCGTGTGTTTGGGTCGAGGGCCACCATTGTGCGAGGCGAGGTTAGATGTGGGTTTGGGTTTAGATGTGGATGGAGGTGAGTGAGATGTAACAATCTCAGGCAAAGGGCAAGAGGAAACCGCGACTGGGTCTTCCTTGATCGAAACGGGTGGAGAGACTGGTTCTTCTCTTGGTGGAGAAGAAATAAGAGAGTCTGGCTCCTCAAGATGGCAGGAGGCAAGGATGATTATGCCTTCCGCTTGTGCTCGAGGAGTAGGCAAGGTATGGTCTTCGGATGAAGGTGGGCTTAATGGCGTTGATGTGGTCAAAGCGTCCTCCAATACAAGAGAGGTAGATGGAGGACTAGTAGGAGAAGGAGGTTCCTCATCCTTTAATGGAAGAGGTTGGTCAAGGACAAGAGGCAAGATAGTGCTAATTGTGTGAATGTCATGGTCTTGAGGGTCATTGGTCGAAGTCTGGACGTTGTTTTGAGTAGGCGGATGATTCAGAAATGGTTGTTTGAAGATGTCAATATGTTGGTTAGGTGGGGCGTTCAGGTTATCTAAAATAAGATCCCCCTTGTCGATCATGTCTTAGACGATGTTTTTGAAAGTTCAGCAGTTGTCGATGTCATGGCCTTGGACGCGATGAAAGGGACAGAAGTCAGCCTCCCTATACCATGTAGGGATGGCCTTTGAAGGGTCAAATTGAGGTGGTCAGATTGGAGGGAGATTGAGGACCCCCTGCTTGAGTAGTTTTTCCAAAATGGAAGCATATGGTTCTCCAAGTGGAGTGTAAGAACGCTGAATGTACCATTGTTGGAATTGTTTGGTGATGCTGGAAGATGTCGAAGGTTGAGAGTAATTCGTTGTTGTTGAGGATGGTGATCTAATGACCACAGTGTTGGCCACTCCTTTGGACTTGGAGTTGGTAGAAGAAGAAGGTCTGGAAGAAGAATGGTCAGTAGATTTTGCATTGGTATTACACAATTTGACCTTATCTTCTTCAAGGGCACGGAGTTCAAGCTTTCGAGCCATGATGAAAGCTTCGTCAAAAGTGCAGAATGTCTAAATCCGCAAGGTAGAAGAGATGTGGTTGGCACATGCTCGAGAAAAGAGCTCGATGAGCTCGGGTTGAGGCAAGGAGAAGGAGAGCTGGTTAATCAGACCTCTCCAACGAGCGACAAAGTCGACAATTGATTCATCGTCAAATTGCCTGATGGAGTATAGGTCTGTGATAGAGACTTGTTTAGTAATGTTGATTGAGAAATGGTCGAGAAATAGTTGGGCGAGTTGGATGAATGAAAAGATAGAGTGTCTGGCAAGAGAACTATACCAGTCAAGGGCAGGGCCAGAAAGGGACATAGGGAACGTGCGTAGAAGTAACGCATCGTCGTAGGCGATGAGGTAGCAAGCATGTCTAAATGCCCGCAAGTGTTGTTGTGGGTCTTCCTTACTCTGAAAGCGAGTGAATTTAGGAAGCTCCCAATGGTTAGGGTATGGTCGAATAGGGACGGAAGGATGGATGGGCTCATTGCAAATTTGTTCATATGACAAAGTATTGCTTGAACCGGAAATGGAGGCTTCGAGACTGGACATTTTATCCATCAGTATCTTGATAAGATCTGCTGACGAATTGGCGGGTTGAGCGCCTCCTAAGTTGTAAGGCACTTGGAAGAGGTTAGAGGAGGCGTGCGACATAGTCGGTTGTACAATGTACGGATGACTAGTCGCAGGGGCGGAAGTGGAGGCTAGAGGTGGTTGCGTTATGAAGGTCGAAGGTATAGGTTGACTGGGCACTGCCAAAGGTGGTTGAATGGCGGCACTGGTAGAAAGGCAGGTTGGCACTCCTACATTTGTGGGTGCAAGAGTGTGAGGGGTCGAGGCAATCAAGTTCTGATATGATGTAGGACTTGGTTGAATTGCAGGTAGTTGAGGGGGTAATGGAACCCCGATGGAGGTCGGTCTAAAAATAGACGGGGAGGCCAAACTTTGCGTATTGGCCATGGTTGGGTTAATAGTTGAGGCGAAAGGCTGAGTCATAAAGGGTTGGGTGGCAAATGGTGTGGATGTCGTCACCACGTCACCCGAAAGGTCTCGCTTTGGGTTTCTCGCGAGATAGTTTTGGAGGGCTGCGGTATTGAGGTCCAAGAATCTCTCAAAATCTTGGTCCCCTTCAGGGATGATGGGAATTTGAGTCGGGGTCGGGGTCGGGGTCGGTCTTGTAGGAGTTCTTTCAGTCTCTGAGTGGAACTCCATGATAGGACTGGTTAGAGACAGGATAGGCGGAAGCGGCTGTTGGCTAAAGTGGTTAAGAAGAGAGTCCTGGTTCCAGAAACTGTGTTTTTGCAGTCTCAAAAAACCAGAATGGAGTTTTTTGACAGAGAAGGGATAGGTTTCAGGCTGCTGGTTTTGAAAAAAGGGACGGTGACAGAGACCGACGTCAATTTAAAAACCGATGTCGGTTATAACTATGGCTGACGTCGGTCAGATAACTGATGTCGGTAACATATAAAGCCGACGTCGGTATTAGAACCGATGCCGGTGACAGGGAAGCCGACGTCGGTGGCAGAACTGATGTCGGTGACTGTGTCTTCCAGAGAACCAAAAGGTTTGATGATTCTTGGAAAAACAAAGAAGAAAGCGTCCTCACATACTTAAACAATCAGATGAGAAGAGGAAAATAGAGAGAGACAGACAAGCCTAAGCGATAAATCCTAGGAATTAACCTTAGAAATTGTGGCTTATGCCTTAGATGAATGTTTGGGGAGATTGGCTGAAAAATGGGTCCTAGAAGAAGGCGGTCTAAAGATGGTTTCGGGTGTCGTTTTAGGTGCTCAAAGATCTGTGTTAGGGTCTGGTACGTGGCCTGGTGCTAAGGAGCAAGCTCCCCTCACTTCACGATTCCAGTGGTTAGCTGGTCTCGCTTAGCCAAGATATACCTCGCCTAGAGTTTATCCTCCGCCAGAGAACGGAGTGGGCTTCCCCCTTGGTGATGAAATCCAAGTAGGGTCACCGAGACGGGTAAGGTATCTGCTGGGGGATGAAATCCTAGTCGGGCCTTGTCTCAGGTATGTTTTATGTTCGTTTAGTGCATGTGGTTCGGTAGTGTAACATCAAGTGTCTAGATTTATTCAATATGCATCTAAGTTACTAGATGTGGACTAATGCAAGCACAAGCAGAAATGAAAGTGCAATACGTTTTAATGCCCAAGTCGAAATGTGATGTTGTGATGAAGACAAGTTTGAGAAAGGGTTGAGAGTATGATGTTTAGACTAGTCTAAAAATGCAAGGAAGAAAGATTCATTTTAGTCCTGCTTATAGTGTCATTGAGAAGAAGAGAAAGAGGAGAAAAGGTAAGAACCTAATGCTCCTAAATGAATGAAGAAAAAGGAACCCAGGAGGAACCTAGGGTCCCACCGGGCGTGCCAGAATGTTTCTATTCAAAATTCGCTTTTCAGATTTAAAAGAAAGAAGAAACTAAAAAGTAATGGACAAGGCATGGGAAGTACCTGGACTAAAGATTGCGCACCGTAAATCCAGACGCTTGTGAGCACTCCTCTTTGGCTGTGGAGGAATGACACCTGCAAAAGAAGAAAACTTGGACAAAAAGGCGTTAGATGAATAGGCAGTGGGTTGCCAAGCGAAAGCCTATTCCCAGAAGTATAAGAACTTCCTTAAGGGAGGTCAACCCACTATTTGATAAAGAGATAAATGACTGATAAAAAGATAGAATGCTAAAATAGACTGAAATGATAGCAAACTGAAAGAGAAAAGGAAGCAAAGGCTTACCTGGAAGAAGCTGTCGGCCTGGTCACAGTCGTCGGCGTCGGTGGTCCTACTGGCGTCGGTTGTTGGGTCTGCCAATGTCGGTTAGTCTACCGACGTCGGTCGGGTAATGACCGGCGTCGGTCGGGGCAATAGGCTTGGATGGTGTTTAGGCAGGTCTGGTCGAGTTTTGGACAGAGTCCGGGCCGGGCTTGGTCTGTGGACGAAGGTCTGAGTTTGCTCTGGGCCTGGTTTGAGGATGGTTTTAGTCAGAAGGACAGAGAGGGACAGGGAGATAGAGGAAGCCAATCTGGGAGATAGGAATCTGGGTCTGGGTGACAGTCAGGGCTGAGGGGGTGCTAAATCTAGTTTAAAAGCAGATGATTAGAAAGCATAAAGAAAACAAACAAAGAACATACCTGTGTCCTGCTGAAGAAGGTGGTGATCTTGTTGCTGATGATGCAGGATGTGAAACCTGTTGCTGATGGAGAATCCCTGTTGTTCACTTGCAGAAGCTTGCTGTGCACCTGTGGGAGAGAGCCAGATTGATTGGCAGGGAGGTCAAGTGGGAGGATGGATGCAAGGGTCTGATACGAAGGTTCAAGAGTCGGGATGCCAGAGAGGGAGACGCCCAGAGCCAAGCGGAGGAGAGAGAGATAACGGTGAAGAAAACCATTATGAAGGGTGCCGACGCCAGCAATATCGCCGACGTCGGCCGAGGACTGACCGACATCGGTGGCTAAAAGGCCGGAAAAAGGCTAAAAATAGCCTTCTATCTGTTTCCTAGCGGCCAGGTCAAATGAATGCGAGGATGAAACGGTCGACGGGTGGTTAAATGGGCGAGAGGAGAGGTTGGAATGGGAGTCTAAGGCATTAAATGGCCATGTGGGGAATAAAAGGGATCCAAGGAAGGTATCCTAGGATGGCGAGCTGGCAAGGAGAAGGAAAAGGGTCTTATTTAATTAAAAATAGGTGATTATTTTCAATTAATAAGACTTAGGTAGGTTAGGGATAGTCGAAGTGGCAAGGGACCAAGGGGAGAGAGGAAGACAAAGGGTTAGACACTTTTTTGGTGTCTACAGTTAGAGAGAATAGACTATATTTACAAGGGGTGATTGGGTCTATAGGTAAAGACTATTTTATTAAATCCATAGTATTGAATTTGGTGAAGATGTCTTTAAGGACTTGTCTTCTAAAAGTTATTTGGCATTGTTTTGAATGGAATCAATTTATATTCTATTTTAATTTAGGGAAGATAGTTAATGATCAATGGATATATACATATATTTCCCGCTATCCAAGGGCAAATGTAATATTTTCATTATGGGATATTTAAAAACATCAAAGACCTATGATAGATAAGGAAAGAATGTATTAGGTCTGTATTGATACAGAGACCTATAAATATTTTATTATATTGCCTCTATTTTGTTTTAAGGCCTATGGTCATGGATGGATGCATATAGTTTTAGGGTTATTAGTGGATTTATAGATCTATGGGAAGGAAAAATACTCCTATTCATCATTATGCCCTTGAGAGTTTTATAAATACTCTTTTTGGAGAAAGTTGACCAAATACACAGAGAGGAAATATAAATGCTGCTAACCAAGGACACTCACTGATTGGTTTAGCATTCCACTATCAGCTTTTAATGTTGACAAATGTTTCTAAAATCCATTCTAATGTAATTTTTAAATAGATATTTACATCTTTTAAATGGATCAAATTGCAGTTAAGAAATCTTGGAGATGTAGTACAAATTATGGGTGAACTCTATTATCACTTATGGTACCACTCTTCATTTTGGTTTATTCTATGTTTTATTTTAATTCAGTTGCAAATGGATTGATAAATTACTAGAAATAAATGAGAAGTTGTAAATGACATAGAATCAAAAGTTTTTATATGTAGGATTGAGTTTTAAAAGTTATCTAATTAATTTCACTCAATCTTTGATTTTTGAACCAATTCTATTTAACTAAGGAATTGAGATTTATAGAATCTATTTTTAGAAAATATTTAGCCATTTACATATCATTAAATAGCGTACATAAATAATATAGATAAGCCTCATATATAGACAAAAAATAAACACCCAAGAAACAAGGAGGTGGGTGGAACCATAAACATTGGGTACTATAAATAGTTAGGCCCATCAAACCAACTAACCTATTTACCCAAGTGGTTAAAACCACATTAACAAAATGCATAGATAATATAACTTAGTCCTTAACCTAAGGTATTTACAATAATATGCTAACACCCTACCTTAATGACTAAAATAGAAACAAGACCAAGTTTATCCCTAAATTTTATGAACTTATTTGAACCAAGTGGTTTGGTTAGAATATCAAATGGCTGCTCTATAATGGATCATTATAAGAGACTAATGTCTTAATTTATGACCAAATTTTGCATGTAATGATGGTGAATCTCAATGTTTTTGGTCCTGACATGGAATATTAGATTTTAAACCATCTTTAGAACACTTTGGTTGTCACAAAAAATTGGAGTAGGATTTGATGACTCAAACTAAAAATCCTCCAATATTTTCTTTCTCCACATAATTTTACAACTTGTATTGACCACAAATTTATACTCTAATTTTATTGAAGATAATTCCCCTTTAGTTTTTAGTTTTATCTTCCATGACAAAACTCTTGAACTAATAGTGAATACATAGCCTGTTGTAGATTTTATTGAATCTACTGATCCTACCCAATTAGAGTTAGTTTATCTTGAAAGCTCAAAATCTAAAAATTTATTATATAATATGCCAAAGTAAAGATTACCTTTGACATATTTTAATACTCATTTTGAAATAAACCAATGTACTCCTTATGGTTTAGACATGAAGCGAGATAGAAAACTCACTACAAAACAAATATCCAATTTAGAGGAAGTGAGGTAACTGAGACTACCCACTAGTTGCTGATGGATTATTTCCTTGACTGGTGGTGAAGCAATGTCTTGTGAAAGTTTAAATCCAACTTCCATGGGTGTGTGAGTTGGATTACAATCCATCATTCTAAACCTTTCTAGCAATGATTTGATATTACTTATTTTGTGACATGAAAATAACATAATTACCTTGCCAAAACTTTACACCTAAACAATATTTCAGTAGTCCTAAGTCTATCATGTCAAAAGTATAACATATATCGACTTTCATCTACTAAATGAGACTAGAACTACCCCAGTGATGTATATATCATCAAAATATATAATGAAAATAAAGATATCATCACCAGATACCTTTATATAGAGAGTTGGTTTAGAATTACACCTTTGGAAACCAAACTTCCTAAGGTAAGAATATTTTTTCATATACCAAGCTCGAGGAGCCTGCATAAGCCCATACAAGGACTTGATCAACCTTAAAAAAATATGGCATTTTCCACTCTATTTTTAGGAGGATGAATCTTAATGGTGTTTTTCCAATTAGGCATATTTATCATTATAGAGTTTACATTTAATCTACATATTGAGTTCACATGTAATTTGTTCATATTAGAATTAATAAATCTTGATATCTTGCACCATGGATGTTTCCTTAGGTTCGTTAAATTTTATGTATTTAAATATCTATGATATTGTACATAGTTATTTTTATATTATTGTGGAGTGTGTGGTTTCCTAACAGAAACCATGTGTAACTGTGCTCATCCTATATGCTCAGATGGTGTCACCCATATATAGGTATAAAAAGATAATTAGGGTAAAATAAAATTGGTGACCCATGTTAGAATTATATGGAGGCCACTAAGATGAAAAAAGTTGAGAGAGGAATTAATGCATGAAACTGATCAATAATGTTATTGCTTTCATTTACATTGAATCATTAGGTGACATGAAAATGAAGAAGGGGTTTGATGTATGGGTAGAGAGGGATTTGTGGTAGAAAATGCTACTATTAGAACATGTTCTCTACACCCCAAATATGCCACAAACATGGCCACTAATGATTTTTGTGTCCCAACTATGCTTATGTATTCTTTTATTAACAGTTCCAATGGTGAAATGTTCGTTCCAAATGTATTTTCTATTTTTATTCATGGATGAATTGAAAGAGTGGGGAATATGAAAAAAAAAGAACATAAATGAAAACTAAATAAAAATTTACATCTCTAATTATTTTTCTTTCTCCCATGAAATTTATGAAAGATGGTGAATAGAGTAGGTGTTACCTCAAAAATCCCCTTGTAGTGCATCTTGTGTGGAGTCCCAGCTTTGAAGGTTGAGGTGAGTGGCATTTAGAACACTGGGATTTTTGTTCATGTCTTCCACTACCACCTCAATAACATTTTTAGCTATTTTTCCAATAATTATGTCCAATGCCATTATGGCACCTATATGTAATCCCTCCTTTGATGGGCCATCCAATTATCCTAATGAAGTTGCACATAACAAAAAAACACCCAAACTAATTTGTGGCATAGAAACATAATAAAAATTGCCATAGCCACCCATATCTATGCTCTATTGATTGGGAATGTAGTTTTGACAATCGTTATAATTGCCTAATTTGTACTATTAAGGAACAGTTCTTGACCAAGATTTTGTGAGTACTATCAATACAGACAAAAAATGGAAATTATTAGAAATTTCTATAGCAAATCTCAAAACACATTAATTGTTGTATTATATTTTGAGTATTTCACAAAAAACTAGAGAAAAAGATAGAAACAGGTGGTGCCCATTACATGTGTTTCATGGAGCCACGTGGTGAAATGCATGGTTGACTATAGTCATGGTAATCCTTAATATTTAACTAATGTATATGACTCATAAATTTAATAAATTAAAAATATGTTTATTAAATTAATTTGATCTATCAATAATAATTAATTAATTATATATCATATTATTTTATTATATCTTTAATTTAAATATATTCTAATAATGTATAATATTATAATATCTTTTTTACATTTGTTTTGCATTTTTAGATGTGCTATCAGGCTGCCAATTGTTGCTATCGAGTTTCCATTCTCTTTATCTCAACTATATTAGAATATATTTTATATAATATACTAATTATAGATATTATATATATATATATATATAATACTCATATATTGTATATTTAATGTTTAATATACACAAATATTATAATATAAATTATATGATATTTATATAATAACTAATATTTATTAAATATAGATAGTAAACTACCATGATGTAACTAGGATTTTTCATAATTACCATGATATATATGGGATTTTGTAAAGCAAAAGAGTGTAAATTGGCAGTTAAACCTCACTCAAAACCCATGAATACTAAATTTCCATTGCTTTTTTCCATCATCGCCTAACTCTCCTTTAAAATTTCATCACTTTCATGCTCTATAAGAATGCATTTAGATGTCAAAATAAGTTCGTGTAAAGTAATTACGGGTGTAGACTGATCAGGATGTGAATTATCATGTAATGTTTTAGTCTACAATACCTTACATTATTCAAAGAAGGAGATAATGTCTTTTCCCAATATCTATGCCAAAATTACAATTCCCTTAGTTTTGATAAGTGAACATCTGTATTGGTTGTTTGAAGAGCCTAACATGTTGGGGTCAAGCCAATTATGGGTGATCTAGTTTTATCTTGGTGATTGCAATGGAGAAATTATTTTCATTAAAATGGTGATATAAAAATTAGAAGTAATAAAAAGCAATTTGGAATTTTAGGTTTGGGATTGGATAAAATATTGAAGTGAACATGGGTACATATAATCAATATCAAGATTAAAATTGTAAACACTTTGACCATTTGTGATTATTTTCTTGGCCATCTACCAAGGTGATCAAACATGGTGTGATGTGGTTGATAAAAAATTGTTTCCATATCATACTTGGACATGATATGCATCAATAATCATCAACATTCTAATTTCAAACCTTCATGAAAAATATGTCATATAGATTTAGTGGTAGCTTGCATTTATGTAGTTGTAGGATTTACATGACTTGTATCCATCAGAAAGGGGTAAACCACTTATAAGGTGGTGGGTTTTTTTAGTAGACATTTTCTATTGTTAATGGTCAATAAAGACATGACATTGGTTTGATTATGAGAAGGCTCCATGTCTGATGTGTTGGGTGAATATTTTGTCAATCAGTGTACTGATCAACAAAATAGGTCTGATCAACCATAGCAGGAAGATTGGTCAGCCAGGTGTGCAGCTTTACTACATCAATCGGAGACAAATCTCTCCTCTCATTAAGGGGAGGTTCCCTATAGATACATAGGAGCTATATACAAAATAAATAAGTAGAAAATAACACATGGGGGTAGAATAAACCATCCATCTCTCTTTTTTTAGAGATGATGCACATAGACAAAGGAGAAAATATTGGTGTAAACACTGAAGGCACTTCTCTTCTTTCAAAAGTGTTCTTGCAAGAAATAGCAAGAGTTTCTTTTATATAGTAAAGTAACCAGTAACCAAAGGGTGTAGTAACCAACAGGATGAAACAGAATGCAAAGTTTCCACCTCAACTGCCCAAAGAGTATATCACAAAGGATAATGGGGGCACAAAGTCATCCCAAAATCCTCAACACAAAAAGAAAAGAAAAACATAGACTAAAAATAATTGTGAAAGCACAAAATCTTCTCACAGTTGGTTTCAGGACACTTTCCTATTACTTTCACTAATTTTGCTTGCCAAATTAAATGAATAAGAACACCTTCAAAAGACAGACATAAGAATGATATTCTAAAATGATACAAGCCAAAACAACACAAGGTCTATAAACACCCTGCTTTCTCATTTAGATAAAAATGAAATGAAATTACAATCTGAGCTCAAAGTCTCAGTCTTCTTCTTTCAAAATGGGAAGAGTTTCACTCTTGTCTCCATTACAAAGAGAAAAAACAAAACTTATAGCAATTACGCAAGGATTAGTGCCTTTTTTCATGAGACAGCCCATGCTACAATCAACGTCTTCAATGCATCTTCAGTCTTGCCTAGAGAGACCATGCTAAGAATAATGCACTGCCATAATTATGGCGCGTCCTTTCATCTAATATGTTTCTTCCTTGGTATGAACCATGTGGTCCTTTTCCAATTTGTCTTTACTTCATGGCAGAAAAATAGGCCACGTCCTTGGTTTGGTGTGCTCAAAAGTCTACTTGATATACTATTCTAGCTACTGGAAATAAATCTTTTGGAGACATTTTTGGTCCTTTGCATCGATCTTCTCTCTTTGAGTCTTCAGGCTCTTTTTTTAGTCGATCACTTGATTCATGTTGAACCTTGAACCCGTTGAACCACTGAAAGTTCATCGGTTCATTGGTTTATTCTGTCTCTTTGTTCTATCACTTCTTGGTTCAATCGCTTCTTCGCTCCTTGGTTGAACCATTCGTTGAACCACTTGTTTGCTGCTTCTCTCTTGACTGAGGCTGCCTTTGAACTTTTGAACCTATGAACCATTAAACTTTGAACTCTTTCAGTTTAAAGTTCAATCGATTCATTGGCTTATTCTATGTCTCGTTCAAACACTGCTTCCTTTATCTTTCTAAGCTCTAGTTGAACCTTTGAACCTTGAACCCATTGAACCTTTTGGTTCAATGGTTCAATGGTTCAATTCATTCATTCAGTTCATCCTTTGAAGCCTCCTTTTGTCTAAGTCTATGAAAATTCCTTACTGCATCTTTGTTCAGCCTTTGGAATGTCTCGAAGGGAAGGTGTCCCTTCGGGATTTTAAAATGGTCCTTTCTCTGATGTTAGGTGTCCCCCACAAGGGTACTTGTCCTTTGGGCTTCAACTTCCCCAGCGGGTTCTTACATCTTTGGCAGGCTTTTGGCTTTTGGGCTTTTCCTTCAGACAAAAAGCCTGAAACATTTCCTTCAGACAAAAAGTTTGAAGGAATTTTGCCTTAATGTTTTTTTGAGAAAAGTCTTCCCAAAAGAATTCTTTTAGCTTCTTTTACATTACCATTTCCATCAGACAAAAAGTCTGAAAGAATTGCTCCTTTTGGGCCTTTGAACAAATCCAAAGGAATTCTATCTTTTCTTTGATCTTCGAACCAATGATACCTTCCCTTCATAAGGGCACTTGCCTTTTTCACTTTGGGGCAGCCCCTTGAACCTACTGATTAAACCAACTTTGGTTCAACGGTTCAATGGTTCAATTGGCTCATTCTTTGTTATTTGGCTAAGTCCTTTTGATATTTTGCACCAAGCACATTGAACCAACTTGGTCATTGAACCCATTGAACCAAATTGGTTCAAAATTGAATGGTTCAAGCCTTTATCTTTTATCATTTGTCGATTGAACTCCTTTGATTGAATTGAGGCGCTGAACCAATCCTAGAAATGACTAAGTGTTAGAAGCTTATTCTTTTGACTAAACTCAGCTGCAGAAGCTTTTTTAACCTATTGAACCTATGAATCCCTTTACAAAAAAAGATTAAAAATGAGGAATTTGAAAGCTCAGAACAAATTTTGAGAAGGGAAGAGAGAAATTTTGGTCTATAGGTTGTCCCAAAAATGAGTGGCATTTTTTGGGGACAATAGTTGGCTCCAATTGGGGAACTACCTTCAGTTGGAAACTTGAAACATAGTTGAGGGGAGTAAAAACTAGGATCTCCAGTGCCTTGAAGTGTGCCATTGGGCTATGGAGTCATGCTACTCAAAAAGAAAGGTGCCAAAAATGAAAATAAAAAGCACAAAATAAAACCAAAAGACTATACAAATGTACATATGTATAGGTGAACTTATTTGGTACTTCAAGAATTGAAGTACTTCAAATGCTACCCCCTGAGAGGCAGTGAAAATGGTGCTCTATCCTGATAAACCAGCAAGAAGCCATTTTCTCCCCAAAATCGGTGATGGGTGAATGGAACTCTCCACTAGGAAACCAATTTTTTGTGTCCTTCCTTTGGTTTTCTCCTCTTTCCCCACAGAAAGACTTAACTTTTAATCTAAAAACCATGAATCTTTGCTCTCTTGGCAAAAATTTCCTTTTTTTGATTTTGATGCATAGCAACATGGTCCATTACCATAATTGGTTGCTCTTTTGGTTCAGTCCAGCACATGATTTGATTGTTCCCATTCAACACCTGCCAATCATTAGCACTATCAGGCATACTTGGTGTTGTTCCATCTAAACCAATTCTTAGATCATCACCTACAAGATTTTCATCTACTAAAACATGAATGTCTTTAGTAGACAAAAAATAATTACGCCTGCCTGAAGACTCAAATAGAATTTGAGCTTTAGGCCTTGATGTCTGAGTGACAAAATATTTTGCATCCTTCTCAAGAAGCAACCTATGCATTACACCTTTCACAAGGATTCTTGCCTAAGACAAGTCCATGCTTAATTCCCCTCTAACATCCTTGCAAAAGTTCCACCCAAGAAGGATGCCATATGATACTAGGACATCGGCCACTAGGATAGTCATCTTGATTCGCTTGTTTGGAAAGGCAACAAATGCAAATTGGGCATCTTTAATTTGCCCCAATAGTGGCACTTGTTTGTTCTCCATGGAGAAACATCTCCCAAATGTCTTGGTCAGTGTGAGACCTAGAGATTCTACCACTTTTGTAGGCATGACATTGTCTGAAGCTCCAGAATCAATGATGTAATTATTTAGCTAATGTCCATTTATCAACAATGAGACATAAAAAGGTTTAGTCCTATTAGGAGCAGCAGAGGGAGCAATGACAAGGTTGTTCCTAGTGGGTACATTCCTAGGGGAATCATGTGTCACTTTGGGAATTGCTTGTTCAATAGGGATGTTTTAGTTTTTAACACATTGAACCAGTCTGTCTAATTGCTCAGATGGGACTACAAAAATTCAAATTCAAACATTTGAATTTTGGTTTTCTTTATATGGTCAATGATATCAAATGCCTGGAATGAGCTAGAAGCAGAGGATGGGAGTTCATCCTTTTGATTTTTGAAAGGGGGAGGACTGGACTGTGAATTTGAAGTAGAAGGCATAGGGGCATTTGGGGTACTTACCTTTCTCACAATCACTGGGTCCTTTGGTTGGAAAGGAAGAGTGGATCCCCATGTAGCAATTGAAACTAATGGCTAAGGTCGCTCCTCTACTTTCTCCTTATCAGCTTGTTGAGCTAATTGATTCTTGGACTGGGTGAATACAACATATGACCCCTCAGTTGCATTGCCTTCTCTTCTAGGTTCATCCTGATAGTTCAAGAAACTAATGTGGGAATCGCCAGCTAATTCTTCTTGATCCTCCATGAAGAGACCAGCATTGTTTTCTTGATCAAACTCAGGTTGGAAAGAGAAATCATGTTTAGTTTCCAAATATCTAACCACTGAGTTGGTTGGAGGTGCTTCAAGGGTGAGGTTCCTCTATGGGGGAGGAAGAAGATTTGGCTGCCCTTGATTCCTAGCAGCATTGCCTTGGTATGCCTAATTCTAGAATGTCCTCCTTGGCATATCCCAATTAGGAGAAGTAGACATAACTTGGGCCATTTATCTTTTGAGGACTAGTAATTTATTTTTTAGCTTCTGCACCATTGGATTAGTGGTGGCTAAAGGGGAGTATTTAGAAGAAGGAGAAGATTTACCTCTATTTAGATCTCTTCTTATCTTTCTATCCAAGATAAGGTCATCTTCTACCTCAGTAGCCAAGTCTTGAGTAGTAGTAAGGTCTATGTGTCTAGCCTGTCTCAGCAAGAAACTCACTTCAAGCAGCTATGAGTTGATGAAGAAGCATTTGAGGTTTTGAGGTGTCGACTGGGCGACCATGGGAATCCTATGCCTCAGCTTGTTGAACCTAGCAATAAAATCCCTCATAGGCTCATGGGGCTCTTTCTTCATCTATGTGAGCTAGGCCAACAAGGCATGTGCATCTTCTACAAGTTTGAACCTGGCTTTAAATTTGTCTTTCAGAGTGTCCCAATCAGTCACTGATCTTGTTTGCAGGTGGTAGAACTAGTCTGCATCAGTGCTTTGTAGTGTCTCCACGAATAGCCTAACCACTAGGTATTCAAATTACACCCCTATTACACTATAAGCTATGCTAAAAGCTACAATGTGTTCATCAAGATGAACCTTCCCATCACCAAATAATTTGGGGAAATTCTTCCTTGAACTGCATGGAAGCTCATGCAGAGGTGGAGTTAAATTTAGTGGACCAAAAGAGTTACCCCATGGGCCTTGAGCCATGATTTGATTATGTAGAAGTGGGATCACAAATCTGGGTGGAGAATGGATAGGCAAAGCTCTGCTAGAAGTAGAAAAAGAAGCTCTGCCTTGTGCTGGTGACCTGGTAGGGCTAGGATGAAGAATCCTAGTTTGTTGAAGGTGAGGTTGTGGAGGAAACAACTCAAAATTACTCTGCCACACCAACTCAAAAGTAGGGTCAACAACACCTTAATATTTATAGCTTCTTATATAATGTGGATTCACCAGATTGTAGAACAAAAATGAAAAAGAGTAGGATCTGCTTCAGCTTGAAGCTTCAAACTGTGCGCTGTTCCCAGCAGCTCTAGTATTGTAGACCAGATAATATAATGGAGATGGAGGAAGATGGTAAGGCTATAATGATAATGGGTAAGACATGGAATGGAGTTGCTAGAGTCTATAATATAATGGATAAGGGAAGGAACTACTTTAATCTGAAACTTGAGGCTTCAGACTGCAAGTTCATCCCTAGCAAAGTTGCCAAAAGCTGTTGGGTGAATATTTTGTCAATTAGCATACTAATCAACAAAATAGGTCTAATCAACCATATCAGGAAGATTGGTCAGCTAGGTGTGCAACTTTACTACATCAACTGGAGACAAATCTCTCCTCTCATCAAGGGGAAGTTCCCTATAGATACGTCAGAGCTATATACAAAATAAATAAGCAAAAAATAACACATGGGGGCAGAATAAACCATTCATCTCTCTTCTTTCAGAGATGATGCACATAGACAAAGGAGAAAATCTTGGTGTAAACACTAAAGGCACTTCTCTTCTTTTAGAAGTGTTCTTGCAAGAAACAACAGGAGTTTCTTTCAGATAGTAAAGTAACCAATAACCAAAGGGCGTAGTAACTAGCAGGATGAAATAGAATGCAAAGTTTCCACCTCAACTATCCAAAGATTATATCACAAAGGATAATGGGGGCAAAAATTCATCCTAGAATCCTCAACACAAAAAGAAAAGAAAAACACAGACTAAAAACAATTGTGAAAGCACAAAGTCTTCCCACAGTTGGTTTCAGGACACTTCCCTATTACTTTCACTAATTCTGCTTACCAAATTAAATGAATAAGAACACCTTTAGAAGATAGACGTAAGAATGATCTTCTAAAATGATATAATCCAAAATAACACAAAGTCTATAAATAACCTGCTTTCTCATTCAGATAAAAATGAAATGAAATTACAATCTGAGCTCAAAGTCTCAGTCTTCTTCTTTCAAAATGGGCAGAGTTTTGCTCTTGTAAAAATGAAAAGTCTCCATTACAAATGAGAGAAAAAACAAACTTATAGCAACTACGCAAGGATTGGAACCTTTTTCCATGGGATGGCCCATGTTGCAGTCAACATCTTCAATGCATCTTTAGTCTTGCCTAGAGAGACCATGCTGAGAATAGTGCGCTGCCATAACTATGGTGTGTCCCTTCATCTAATATGTTTCTTCCTTGGTATGAATCATCTAGTCCTTTTCTAATTTGTCTTTACTTCATGGTAGAAAAATAGGCCACGTCCTTGGTTTGGTGCACTTAGAAGCCTACTCGATCCACTATTCTAGCTACTGGAAATAACTCTTTCAAAGACATTTTTGGTCCTTTGCATTGATCTTCTCTCTTTGAGTCTTTAGGCTCTCTTTTTAGTTGGTCGCTTGATTCATGTTGAACCTTGAACCCGTTGAACCACTGAAAGTTCATCGGTTCATTCTCTCTCTTTGTTCTATCACTTCTTAGTTCAATCACTTCTTCACTCCTTAGTTGAACCATCCATTGAACCACTTATTTGTTGTTTCTCTCTTGACTGAGGCCACCTTTGAACTTTTGAACCTATGAACCATTGAACTTTGAACTCTTTTTAAGTTCAAAGTTCAATCAGTTCATTGGTTTATTCTATGTCTCACTCAAACACTGCTTCCTTTATCTTTCTAAGCTCTGGTTGAACCTTTGAACCTTGAACTCATTGAACCTTTTGGTTTAATGGTTAAATGGTTCAATCAGTTCATTCGGTTCAATCAGTTCATCTAGTTCATCCTTTGAAGCCCCCTTTTGTCTAAGTCTATGAAAATTCCTTTCTACGTCTTTGTTCATCCTTTGGAATGTCTCGAAGGGAAGGTGTCCCTTTAAGCTTTTAAAATGGTCCTTTCTCTGACGTCAAGTGTCCCCCACAAGGGTACTTGTCCTTCAGGATTCAACTTCCTTGGTGGGTTCTTACATCTTCGGTGAGCTTTTGGATTTTGAGCTTTTCCTTCGAACAAAAAACCCAAAAGAATTCCTTCAGACAAAAAGTCCGAAGGAATTTTGCCTTAACATTTTTTTGAGAAAAGTCTTCTCGAAAGAATTCTTTCAGCTTCTTTTACTTTGCCATTTCCATTGGACAAAAAGTCTGAAAGAATTGTTCCTTTTGGGCCTTTGAATAAATCCAAAGGAATTTTGTCTTTTCTTTGATCTTTGAACCAATGTTGCCTACCCTTTGCAAGGGCACTTGCCTTTTTCTCTTTGGGGCAGGCCCTTGAACCTACCAATTGAACCAACTTTGGTTCAACGGTTCAATGGTTCAATCGGCTCATTTTTCATTATTTGGCTAAGTCTTTTTGATCTTTTGCACCAAGCACATTGAACCAACTTGGTCATTGAACCCATTGAACCTTTCAACCAAAGTGGTTTAAAATTCAATGGTTTAAGCCTTTGTCTTTTATCATTTGCCGATTGAACTCTTTTGATTGAACCGAGGCACTGAACCAATCTTGGAAATGACTAAGTGTTAGAAGCTTGTTCTTTTTATTGAAATAGCCTACAGAAGCTTTTTTAACCTGTGAATCCCTTTACGAAAAAAGCTTAAAAATGAGGAATTTGAAAGCTTAGAACAAATTTTGAGAAGGAAAAAGAGAAATTTTGGTTTGTAGGTTATCCTAAAAATGAGTGTCGTTTTTCGGGGACAACATGATGTGCAACCCAAATAAGTGCTATAATACCAATGGCATTCTAGTAGCCTAAAGGATATTCAATGTAGTATATAATAGTAATGTAATGTCAGAAGGAGTTATGGCATTTTAAAGTTAATAGTAAATTGAATCTAGTTTAATTCTCAATCTTATATTATATTTTAATTTAATGAAAAAAAGATAAAACAAGTAAACTTTGATGTGAATATTCAATTCAAATATAATATTTGACATTTTTGACTTTATTTTAATTGTGAAGGGTCAATGAGGACAACATTTCTGACTTTATTTTTATTTTTCCAGTAAGTAGTAATTGGTAATACCCCCCTCAAATTAGAATCAAAGATCACCAAACAAATAAGATGTTTAAACACATAATGCTTTATAATAAATGTACAAACAAGACTTTTAGTTCTGTGTAGAAAATACGCTTTACATGGGAATAGAGATATCTAAAAGACCAATAAATGATGGGAACATTTATATTTATTATCATGGAAAGGTGGTCACTTTATGCATTCACTATGATTATTAAATACAAAATATTATTTAAACATAATACACAGTATGTTGAAGGCTTTGAGGTGGTCACACTATTTGCCCTTTTTATCAACAAACAGAAATATAATTCATGATTAGAGATGGAGGACATCAATGCATCTGAGAAAATATTTAAAATGAGAAGAAAAAACTTGAAAACAAGGGTTTAATCATTATCTATAAGGAAGAGGGTAGTGGGGAATCCATATAAGATAACATGGTTATGGAAAATGATGTGTTAAGGTTCATATTGCAACCCAAAGATAGTGGAAAGGGTTTGAGTAATAGCCATGAGGATTATATGATACCCAAGTCTTTAGGGAACCATCACATGGATGGGGATGAGGAAGGGGTGGATGAGTGATATGATATTTCACCATATTATATCCTACTAAATAATCCCTTTTGACGTTACTTAGACCTTTGGGCCAACTGCTAGTTAATAATACATGGAAGTTGTGTTGTAGTTAAGTGCTACTATTCCAAACATAAAAATGTTGAAAAATCCATTCCACCTATTAAAAAAAACCAACAAAAATCAAGATACAAGAAAAACAAATGGAATTAGTGATAAGTAGGTGAAACAACCCCCCAAAAAATTGGAATTACTTATCAAAGTACATTTGGGATTATGTGTTAGACCCAACACCTCACTTGTTGAAATGAGCAATACTCATTCAAAGTACTCATGTATATGCAACTGAAATCAAAGGAGGTGATATGAGATAATTAGCTAGGGATATTTACTCATAAAGTATGTTATAAGGAAGTAGGTTGCCTAAAGGATGAATTATGGGGTTCAAGGAGTATCTATGTATAGATACACGAATAAGTTTGGAGCACCATATGTGGCATAAGTTTTTCTGCATAATACCATTTATAGGTCCTTAACCCTTGATAAAGATCTCACTCCTTTCAGTAGGTTTTGGTTTTACTCAAGGATGGTTAAATGGATATTTTTAGACTAATTGATAAAGTTAACTGTACACATCCTATATTATCATTTGGTTACAATAGGTCCCTTGAATGAGAATAAGGTTTAATACTATTCTAAAAACGAGGTATAATATCTAAAATTCTAATCATTTAAGTAGAAAGCAATAATTTATTAAAACATATATATTTATACCCAATTCCATAAGCACACAACAGATTTTATCACTACCTAAAAGTGAATACAATCATGAAAAGAAAGAAAGTGGAAGTATCATAGGAAACTATTTGGGTGCTACCATTTGAGGATATCAACTTCCTAATGGCTTAAGTTCACTACACTGTTACCCAATTTCTTTTAAGTACACAATTTTTCCATTTTACTAAGCATGAATGTTGCTATGATATGATTTTTGATTAATTCCATATTTATCAGATAAGATATAACAACAGCCCATAATTGGATTTAGGTAAAGAGATATCATATTGGCAAATAGACAATACATATATAATTAATAAGAGGAAGGAATTAATGTAAATAAAAAGTCTATTATAGCTAAGTATTTATTCCTCTATCATTAATTATTTAACAAACCATTATATTTAAAGTAAGGGAAACATATTCAACCCATACAACTTTCTTAATTCCTGATTAATTTTCGGCCATGGACTACTAATGCATTCAATATTATAAAATGGAATAAATTTCTTTCCATACATATATTTATTAAAACTATCAAAAACCTTAAGAAACTAATTCTTATCATTTTCTACAATATAAAATTCCAACCATGCACTAAATGAGTAGAAACCAAATAAAATTTCCATATAAGTATCTATATCAACATAAAATGATTGAACATGCCATAACACAACAACATATATTCATTTCCAGCCATTAAGAATGAAGCCCAAACACATATTCAACCTTATTTCATTCATAAAAAAATTAAGCATGAGAGAATAAAATACCAACAGATTCTATTTAGAAATACAAGTAAATTATGATAACTATCCTTCCTCATAACATTTCCAAGAGGATTAACCATCACTCAACAAGTTGAGTAATTTATTTCAAGAGTTAACACAACTTATGAAAAGTACTAGGCAACCCTTAGTCCAGATAAAAACTTGAAATTTTATTTAATTCTAGCAAGATAAATAAGAATGAAACTAGGAAAGGTAATCAAACAATAATATATTATTTAACAATAAACATAAGTATATTTATACACAACTATATAAGACCAAGGAATGCAATGGTGAAATCAATGTTTCCCTCATATGCTAGCAACAAGAGTTAACTAAACCTTGATTTTATTACCTCATGCAAGCTGAAATCAACTAGAAAGAAAATTTCTACATAAACTCATGCTACCTTAATAAATAAGCAACTTATAAGAGAAAGGCATAAGTGTATGCCAAAAGGAAAAAGGTTAGATAATTTCATCAATGAATATCATTTTCCAAAATAAACTTTTTACTTCATAACCAATTGAACCAACATACTTATGTATGCTTAAACATCTTATGGCCAATATATATATATATATATATATATATATATATATATATATATATATATATATATACACACACACACACACACACAGGTAAGTCTTAGAGCTACCAACAATATAATGCTCATACCAAGAGACTATATAACCATTATATAAAACTACATAAATAGACTAATGCTACACTAATCATGTACAAGATCAACTATAGATTATTACCATAATAATGATAATAATATAATGTATTAATGCAAAAATAATAATGATAATAATCTAAACATTCAAGATAAAAACTAAGAGTATATATATCAATGATTAAATTTAGAAATGAAATTGAAACTTTGGCATCTTACCTATGTCAAAATTATAAATCCTTTTGCTCCTCTTTAAGCATGATCTATTTTCAATACAAGGTTAGCATATAATAACTACAATGTATAACTAAACTAATAATAGTAATGTAATTAGTTTACAATTGCACTCACTAAATATTCAACATAGAAATGATAATACAAGTTACATAAAATAAATAAATGAATAAATTATAATAAAATTTTACCAAATTCATCACACCTATCCATGAGATCATCTAGAAAAGTAAGAAATATGTTATCATGTCAAACAAACCTTCCTAACTAGACTTATGAGCCTAACCATCAGTGGCCCTTAATACCCCATCCATTAGATGGATGGTAGTTTTAGAAATCAAGGTTAGGAAGGGATTTTGAGCAAGTTAGGGTTCTTAAGCCATTGGATGATTCAACACAACAATATAATGTAAAACATGAAATTGATTAACAATACATCATCCAAAGATGAGCCAAAAATAACCAAGTAAATGACAACACTACAAATTGAAAGTGGGGATAATCCACTATAAGTTTTTTCAAATGTCATAGGTATGGATTTATAAATGAAATCCAGGTCCATAACATTTGATATTGCCATACTTGAAAAACCTCCAGGCATATTGTCAACCTTTAAACATCTCGACTACCAATCTGCATTCCATGCTTGTAAGTTCACAACTACAACTTAGCTATTTAAACCTAGTCAAAGGAAGATTATTCAACAACAACATAAATTGAAATAATCATTTAATATGACAAGAATTAAAACTATAACCCAAATCAAGGTATACCTATCACAATGCCAAAATTCAAATATAATCACTCATTTTCAAATAGTAAACACATAAAACCAATCAATTATTTAAGACATGACTTTTGGCCATATATCATATTTTTCACAAATGATAAATTAATGTTTTCAAGCAACCTTCATAAACTAAAATCAATTTAAAGTCAAGGAAAATGATATAATGAATTCTTGGGATCATCATGAGGTCCCAAGACCTCATCATGATCACTAAATCTAAAATCGGGTTAAACAATTTAATAAAAGCAACATAGGTAAAAAAATCATTAAACAAAAAGTCAATACCATGATACAGGTCACAGAATCTACCAGGGTTTCACCCATCAAATTATTTATTAAATAAGGAAACATACAATTTAATATTTATAAACTAGTTTAAATTAAAACCATTGTTAATAATTGATTCAATAGAATCCTTTAACAAAATAGAAAACCCTGCATTTAACTAAATAAATACCCAAGTTGATTTTCAAAATTCAATTCATAAATCTAAACCCTTATAATATGCAGGTAAGATAACAAGGTACAAAGGCCCCAAAAATATATGTAGAAATTTAAAAGGCCCAAAATGCAACAACATCATATATTCAAAATAGATTTAGTTATGAGAGGCATGCTGCCCAAAAGAAGGGAAAAAATGCAGTCACAATCCTCAACAACCCCACAACATTTAACAAGAAAAGTAGGGTCAACAACCCAATTGTATACATAGTAAAATTTAAAACACAAACATCAGGTTCATATAATAAATAGCCATAATATTTGTGAAATGGAAATGAAACACACAAACCCCCTTAAATGTTATAGGGAAAACCCTCAAAGACAAATAAAATTTGCCTAGGCCATTATACTTCAAGTTTTATTTAAAAACCAGAACAATAGAGTCTAGATTTTAAAATTTATATGTAAAGGGGTAATATAGCTTGACCCTCTAGACACTAGATACCTAGATTGAAGTCTCATGAATTCATGGCCACGTATGCAGCATCTTATTTTTTTATAATTTCTTTTGAAAATAAAATAACCAAAACCCAACATTCATAGAATGACTTACCCGACAAACATAGGTGTAAAGTAAATCCCAGAAGAATACAAGAAATTTCCAAGTCTACATAGACTGAGAATAATACACCATTGAAAATAACCTTATTTTCCTCTCTATAATTCAAAAGTCCTTCCAACAA
Organism: Torreya grandis; assembly: GCA_037957365.1. NCBI lineage: Eukaryota > Viridiplantae > Streptophyta > Pinopsida > Cupressales > Taxaceae > Torreya > Torreya grandis. Next base: position 1,065,490 of record JARHVA010000548.1, on the reverse strand, counting down.
AAGCAAAAACCAAGCCAAATCCCTCCACCATGTATCTTCTCCATTCTCTCCCCATCTCTTCTTCCCCTCTGCATCCTTTCCACCCACCATTGTCTACCTTTTCCTCTCCATCCATATCATGCATACCCCCATTGAATTTGATATTAAATGCGAGGAGAGAGAAAACCTCCCTCCAATGTCATCAACCACTTGTCAAGGTACCCAATGTGCCAAACAAATTAATACAATGGTCATAAATGACCCAGTCTAGAAAATTCAAAAAAATAAACAATAATAAAATAATAGATTTCAAAATAATATAAGGTTTGAGACATTCACATAGTCTAAAAGACATCAATTGACAACATTAATAGTCCAAGAGGGGGTCATGGGCAGGGGTTTAGATGAGTCCCTTTAGAGTGTCCAAGTCACCATGTAGGGTTAGTTCAAGCAAAGTCAGGGTGGAGATAAGTTCTTGGGTGAGAGAAGAGGTTTGAAGCAAGAAGTTTCAAATGAGTAAATCAGAACCAACCAAACATCACAATAGACACACAACAAACTCAATAGTAGTATGACTAAGGCATGAAAATAAAATGCAACTACATAAATAAAGATAATATGACTATCCGATTGTAAGAGACCAACCAAAAACATATGTATACATGTCAAAACTCATCTAACTACTTAGGAATGGATTCAATGCCCCAAGTGCTGACATCATCATCTAACCTAGATCATATTAGTACCTATAACCACTGAATACACATCACCAACACTTGATCACTAATAATTAATACAATACATATCTATAATAAAAGCACTAATTACATCAACTAGTCCATATATCATCAAGTGTAGTAATTTAAAACATAATATGTCCATCAACTTGTAGTCAAAATATCATCATATAAAAGTTTATAAATACTATCTAGCTAAATAAAAGTAATGTATAATTGAGATATACATGAGTTAATAATAATATTTAAGTAGTCCTTTAAAGTATCAAAAGGTAGGGTCATAACATCCTCCCCCTTAAAGGGATACATCTTGGTGACTATTCAAATAATTAGGCATAATATTGCCTAAAAAGATGTGCATCTTCCCAAGTAGCACTTCTTTCTCTCAATAGGTCCCATAGAACCAAACTTTGTTAAATGTTCCTATTTTGTAGCTTAATACTATGATGGTCTAAGATTATCATTAGTTATAGCTACATCCTTTACTCTTTCATAACCTATAGGTGTTTCTAATCCAAAACATGAGAAGGATTAGGTATGTAATTTCTCAATAAAGTAACATGAAATACATCATAAATATTTGATAGAGGAAAAGCTAGTTGATAGGAAAAAGGACTAATCTTCTCCACAATATTGAAGGGCCTAACAAAATGTGGAACTAGATTATAATTTTTTCCAAATTTTATTGAACTTTTTTGTGGCCTAACACATAAAAAATTTATCACCCATGTTGAATTCATGTGGAGTCCTCTTTTGATCAGCATATCTCTTTTGGCGATCAGATGCAAATTTCAGATTTTGGCATATTAATTCCATCTCTTTATCATATTCCAACAATATATCAGGGCCATCAACAATCTTATTTTCCAAGTTATCTTAACTAAGTGGGGTTTTGTATTTTTACCCATACAAAGCTTCAAATGGTGCCATTTTTATTACAAAATGATAGGAATTATTATATGCAAACTCAACCAAATAGAGATAATTTTCCCATTTCATTTTCTGGTCCATAACTTACATTTGCAACATGTCCTCAACCACCTAATTAAGTCTTTCAGTTTGACCATCCAATTTTGGGTGGTATGAAGAAGTAAAATTTAATTATGTTCCAAATTTTATGGTCAAAGTTTGCTAGAACCTTGATATAAACAACTTATCACGGTTTGAAATAATTGCTTTAGGTATGCCATGCAGTCTAACCACTTTTTTTACAAAACTAAAAACATAGAAGTATCATCTCTTAGATTTCAATAAATGAAGTGGCCCACTTTGGTAGCCTTATCAATCACCACAAGTATGGTGTCATGTTTGCTACATGATTTAGGAAACCCTATAATAAAATCCAATGATATTACATCTCGCTTTCCTCTTAGAATATCATGAGGGTATAAAAACCCTCTAGGATGGCAATGCTCATTTGGTAGCCTTATCAATCACCACAAGTATGGTGTCATGTTTGCTACATGATTTAGGAAACCCTATAATAAAATCCAATGATATTACATCTCGCTTTCCTCTTAGAATATCATGAGGGTATAACAACCCTCTAGGATGGCAATGCTCAAGTTTAACACATTGGCCTCTAAAACATCTTTCCACAAAATCAATGACATCATGTTGCATTCTAAATAAAAAATAAATTCCCTTTAGCTCATGTGTCATCTTTATGACACTAGGATGAACATAGTGAGGTGTTGTATGCACTTATTTTAATATAATATTTTGCAAGTCACCCAATTTGGGTACAAAAATTCTATTTTTATTCCTTCTAAGGCCATTTATTTCAATAGAAAATTCAATAAATTCTTTGCTGAAGTGTCATTAGCTAAACCTATTTTTACTTCATGGAAAAATTCATCAATTTGTTGTTCTAACTTAGCACTTATAAAATTTCTTTACAGTATAGATAAGGTAGCAAGGTACATGCATTAGCTAAGTACATTTGTAACATGATTTTACATTCTCTTAACATAAGATATGTACATCTCAAAATCACTTAAAAATTCTAGCCATCTTTAATGGCATGCATTTAAATCATCTTGAAAAAACAAGTATTTTAGGCTATGGTGATCACACTTTACCTTGAAAGGCTTTCCCAATAGAAAATGTTTCCATTGTTTTAGAGCATGGACAATGGAAACAAAATCTGTGTCATGTGTGGAATAGTTATTTTCATTCTCCTTGAGCTTACGTGACTCATAAACTATGCATTTACCATCTTGAGTTAATATTTCTCCATAACCTTCCTTAGAAGCATCAACCCACACCTCGAGATTACCATTCAGGTTAAGAATAATAAGTATAGGTGTTATTATTAACAACACTTTTAGATTTGTGAAAGCCTCTTCAAATTGAGGTGTCCACACAAATTTATTCCCTTTATGATGAAAATAAGTGATAAGATGGCCTATGCTAGAAAATTTCTCCACAAATCACTAGTAATAACTAGCCAAGCCCATGAAGTTATGCACCTTATGAACATTAGTTGGAACAGGCCAATCTTGGATGGATTTTATCTTTGCTAGATCTACAACAATGCCATATTTTAAAATAATATAGCCCAAGTAATGAATTTCCTATTCATAAAATGCATAGTTGGCGAATTTTCCATACAACTTATGTTGTCTTAATCTTTGCAAGACTAGACAAAGGTGTTGATTATATTGATATTCATTCTTAGAGTAAATAAGAATACCATCAAGGAACACCAACATAAATTTATCCAAAAATTCTTGGAACATGATATTTATAAGGTTCATAAATGTTATTGGATTAATAGTTAGCCTAAATGGTAGTACTGTTAACTAGTAATGTCCATATTGAGTTTGAAAGGTTATTTTATGAATGTCTTTTTCTTTGACCCTTAGTTAATGGTAGCTTGATCTTAAACCAATATTTGATAAGATTGTTTCACTCTTCATTTGATCAAATAAATCATCTGTCCTTGGTAAAAGACATCAATTTTTGATTACTACCTTATTAAGCAGGCAGTAATCAATACATAGCCTTAAAGTTTTATATTTCTTTTTGATAAAGACAGTCAAAGCACCCTAAGGAGACATAGTTGGCCAGATGCTTTCACTATCCAAAATTTCTTAAAATTGTAACTTTAATTCCTATAGGTTAGCCATGTTTATGTGATAGGGATCCTTTGATACAGGGGCAAATCCTGGCATAATATCAAATGAAAATTTGAATTCATGCTTAGGCAACATTTTAGGGATAACATCCATAAATTTATTCAAGATAGGAAAATATGGGTGAAAATATGGATTGCGTAAAGCTTGCATCCCTTTCTAACATCCCTTTTTATCTAAAATGTTGAAAGTGTCTTTTACTTGGCCTTGAATACCTTACATTTTTACAAGTTTTCTAAGGTCATCAATGCACTACACTCTTTTACCAATGATATCAAGCATGGCTTGGTGCTATTGTAGCCAATCCATTCTGAGAATGAGATCATATGACCCTAAAGGTTCTAGTAAAAAAATTACCTTGGTTTTGAAGACACTAAGATAAATTTCATCTTGTTACAAGCATTTAGGAATAAGCATCCTTTTTCCAATACCGAGCTCAACCTCCCAACCTTTTCTTATAATTATAGGTTCAATTTTACAATGTTTAATAATATTAGGAGATATAAAACTATCAATTTCACTTGAGTCAATTAGAATAGATAAAATAAACCCATTAACATACACCCATTAAATCAACATTATGATTGTTTATAGTAACATACACCTTGTGGTTGGCTGATTTACCCAATTTTTGCTTGGGGTGGTCCTTTTTATATTAGTTATCAACACATTCCTATCATATAATAGGCATAGATGTACTACTAGAATAATATTTGCAACTGTGGCTGGTCCACATTGATTATTTTGGGGTTTTCCCTTCTTAAAAGAACCTGATTTAGATGAACCTTGTGACTTAAAATTTATAGTATAATTAGAAAACTCATTAAAATTATTAGTATTTCTAGCAAATCTGTAATTCTAATCTAATTTTCTAAAGCTATTAGACATAAGAGAAATACTTTTAGTCTTAGAGTGTAGCTTGTTTGATTTGAATTCTTGCCTTGCCTTTTGGTGAGACTTCTCTTTCTCTTTAACCTGGTAAGATGATTCAATGGCAATGGCCAAGGTCCTTAGGTTTCTCATATTGACATCATGCATCAATATATATTGAAGACAAAGTTTAAATTTGGTGATCTTTATTTCCTCGTCATGTATGTTTCACATTATGTAATACATTTAGGAATTTATTTTCATTTTCAATGACATACATGCTTTCCTATTTCATCAGCTGAAAATAAATTATTTTTTTCTCTTTGTAGTTGGCATTAAAATACCTTTTTTAAAATTACATTTTAAAGATGGTCCAGGTCAGATCCATTGGCTGATATCCTTCTATAGCATAAAGGTGATTCTACCATAAGGATGTGGGTTTAACCAACTAATAATTTTCCACCCTTGTTTTCAAATTTGATGTCATGTTATGTAGGTTAAAGTATTTCTATAGGTGAACCAACCATGTATTAACTATGTCACCAAGTTCCTCTCTAGAAAAGGTGGGTGGTGGAAGTTTCTTCAGTTATTTAATGATTTGGTCAACCATGATCAAATTCATCTCTTGGATTAATGGTCCTTCTACCTAGGCCATTTTTAATTTGGGTACTTCCTCATGGGATACACCTTCAATATTATTTAGCCTTTGTTCTTGACTATCAATCTTGCCTTACAAAGTGTTTAAGGCTATCAAGATTCCACTAAGGATTTATTTATGCTTGTTAGTCAGGTTTCTACCAACTACATTACCATTAAGAACCTCATTGTTACTATAAAAATTATTTATGGGTAGTTCCTCTTGATTTTGAATGGGGTTATGGGCACCACAACCCTTACTTTAACTGCTACCTCTACGTTTAACTAAATTAACATTGTACCAATTATTATGGACGTTGCCACCATTTGACCTAATTCTAACCATCCTAAATTTTTTCAAAATAATAAGTCAATAGATTTCAAGCTTAAAAATGTTCATTTCCAAAGTTCCCTAGAGTAGAACATTGCTCTAATACTAGATGAAACAAACAAAAAATTGAGATTGCTTATTAGAGTATGTTTGGGACTACATGTTGGACCCAATACCTTATTTGCTAAAACAAGTGATAATCATTTAGCATACTTATGTACATGTAAATAGAACTAAAGGAGGTGATCTGATATAATTATCTAAGGTTAATTACTCACAAAGGATGTTATGGGGAAGTAGGTTACCTAAAAGGTGAATTATGTGGTTCAAGGCATATTGGTGTATAGGTGCATGGATAAGTCTCGAGCACCATATGTGGCACAAGTTCTTCTGCATAGAAATTTTACAGGTTCTTAACCCTAGACAAATATATCACTCCCCTCAATAGGTTTTGATTCCACTCAAGGATGGTTAAATGGTTACCTTTAGACTAACTGGGAAAGTTAATTATGTACACCCTATGTTGTCATTTGGTTACAATAGGTCTAAGGAATGAGAACAAGGTCTAATACTATTTTGACGATCATGTATCATATCTAAAATGGTAATCATATAAGTAGAAACCAAAAATTGATTAAAACACATGCATATTTATGCCCAATTCCATAAGCACACAACAAATTTTATCACTACTTAAAAGAGAGTACAATCATAAAAGGAAAGAAAGTGAAAGTATCATAGGCAACTATTTGGGTGCTACCAGTCGAGGATATCATATTATTCATGGATTAAGGTCATTGCACCATTGCCCAATTCCTTTTAAGTATGCAAGTTATCCAATTTACTAAACATGAATGCCACTATCTAAAATATAAGGATACGATTTGTGATCAACTCCATATTTATCAGATAATATATAGTGACAACCCATAATTGGATTTAGGCAAAGAGATATAATATTGGAAAATAGCCAATACATATATAATTAATAAGAGGAAGCAATTAATGTAAATACAAAGTGTATTATAGCCAAAAACATCCAATACTAAGCCACATAATGACTCTAACACCTTCCTTGGTTCCCTATAAGACTTCTAACATTAGTATAAGACCAAAACTAATCATAAGACACTCTTAATTACATGAATTACTTAGATTACCAAAGGATGCCCTACATCAATAACACTTAAATATCATGAAATGCAAGTGCGTATGTAAATAAATATGTGATATACCAATGTGATAAATAACTTATACAAAAATGTAAAATAGCCAACATATCATGTTCAGGTATTGATTTTTAACATTTTTGAAGATTTGAATGTTTTCTGAATCATAGGATTTTTTTTTTGGAATATTTGAAATTTAGAATAAACTAACCAATGATACACTCAAGGTGGAGATTGAGGTAAGTGCCTATATCAAATGGTGGATAAATACTCTATTATGGATGGGATGTATCAATTAAGGATATGTTGCAATCTAATATATAATCATGTGGTGTAGCATGTCTATGATGCTCAAATCTTATATAATTTATGGTATTATAAATAGATCTATAAGGTCAAGGACTTTGTGGTATCCCTTATGTAATAATAGGGTATTTTTCTACTTATGTTTGTTGTGGAAAATACTAACTTATTCTAGTTATAAGTGAGTATATGTTGTCGAAGATGGTTCCCTATATGGTATCTAAGTAGCACTCTGATGTACTCTATCTAGAATATATATTTATATGAATGAATCTTGTATATGTGTAATAATTAACCATGATGTTAATCATTACTATGTATGTCAACCATATATGAATATGATTCTGAATATGTGTACCATTTATCTTTGAATAATAATCTTGACTATGTATGTTATACATCTCTAAATAATTATCCTAAATATATGTCTCAACTAATATATGTGTTTATGGGAGTGGGATTTAAGGGGATATGCATACCGTACTCTTAGGACTATAACCACTTTGTATAATATATGTATTTTAGGCATCAATGCATTATGGATGGCACTACACAAAGTCTCTATAACTATGGGAATCTTGATAACATAATGAAGACCCCATCAATTTGAATTACTAAGAATGATGTGGTTGATATGGCTGATCCTACCTGAAGAGGTAATACTATGCATCCCAATGCATTGTGTCTTTGTCCATATAATCCTTTAGCCAATATTTTTATATCTTCCAAATCATGTTGTGTGTAACCAAGAGATTAGATAATTTTCATCATGCAAGCATTTTAAATTAAATAATTATCAATCATAACACTTTATATAGGTCTTTCCTCAATGTAGGCACTTATAAGTAACGCATGAAATTTTTAAACATCATCAATTATCTCACTTCCATCAAATGGTGGAGTATCATTGATTGTACCAATAATAGCTAATAGTGGATGATAATGTCACTAGTGGAGGATGCATATTATATGCATGTGTTAGAGGTATAATTACTAGGAGGGGGGGTTGAATTAGTGATTCAATATAATCCAAACTTCAATTCTAATCCTTTCAAACCCATAATTAATCACCACAAGCATTCATAAGGCATACACATCATTCATAATAATAAATAAGAGAATAATGTAAGATCACACACACAACACATGAATTTATGTGGGAAACCCTCATGGGGAATAACCCCACTCTCAAGCCTACAAACACATGGATTACTTGTCTTATAATATGATCACAAACATGAGACCTTTAGTGAAGCACCCACCCCTAAGCATGAATAAGTACCAACTTTTCCTAGATGTTGAACACCTACACAACATCTATGAAATAAATATCTCCAAAAATATGATTTCCTTTCAATATGATGGATAAATAATGTATAACACCTTTCTTCAACCCTTCACACTCTCTCAAGATTGCACACACAAGCAATGCATTTAAAACACCCTTTTGGATAATTCTAAACCACTTTGCAAGTACACTATTATAGAATTATAATTATAATCAATAGGTCATACACACATCAATAAAACTTCTCTTCTCTTCAATCCATCCACTAGACACACTCACCTTCTTTATCTTCCACTCCTCAACTCTAGAACTCTTTACCTTTAATTTTACTCTTTATAGAGTCTTCATGATTTCCATCTTCTTGGTCAGCCATAAGACTTGATTTAACCATTAAGGTTTATATCAAACTAAGACATAGTGAAATACCACCTTCATAGGTCAACCATAGCATCCATGGGTCACCCTTTGGTAGCTACACCTTTTAATTAGGCCTTAGAAGCCCTTTTAGGTCTGATGGAGATCTATTCACACCTTTAGCACCTCACAAAGAAAATTATGAACATAATACTACTTAAAAATGTATAGGTCCAATCCATGACCCCTAAAACACCTTCAAGTGATTACATCCATAACTACACTCCTCTGTATATGTAAAACCTACTCAAACATTAGCCTTGTACACAAGAACACCATGAATAAATAGATAATTAGCATTTGCTTATACTGAATATGGATTTTTGAAACCTCTAAAATATATATAGAATGTCATAATGGATTCTAAAACAATCTCTAATAGTTAATTCACATCAAAACATCCAAACATCATCAATACAAACACAAACATCCTTCTTTGGGTCACTTACAAAAGATGATTAAAACCTTAGTCAACTTTGGACCACAATACATGTTGATGTATAACTAGTCAAACCTTATAGTCAAATTATTTGTATATCCCTTGGATTCCATTAAAAATTTTATTTTTATATCACCTTCAAATTCCTCTCACATCAAAATATATAAGCAAACTAATCAATACCATTTTTCCTTTATTAATTTGAAAATTCAAATTCCAACGATCACTTTTTAATACAAAATATTTAGACATGTGTCTTCATCTCATGCCACCTATAAAATTGATCAAATTTTCTTTATCAATCTCCTTAGGAGTCTCTTTGATTTTATTTTATGCTTACCATTAATCTTTGATCTAGGTTTTCAAGATTGTGACACTTGGCAGCCCCACGTTCCTTCTGTGTACCTATTGTCAGTCTCTATTTAGTTAAAACTCTTATGCCACATGGTAGCCTACATGAAATCTAAGATTATTGACTTATTGAATCAATTCCTACCATCAATTTCCATCTGCATGGTTGAACTTGTGTCATTGATCTTTGATTTGCATGATGAAATGCATGCCATTGATCTGCTGCTAATTCACCATGATTGTGAACATGGCATATCACATTCAATCTCAAAATCCTTTGACCTATTAAATTCATGCTATCTATTATATATCCATTTATATTATTGAATATGTCATATATTATTGATTTATTGACTTTGGGTGATCACCCACGTGCTGTTGATCATTGATTCAATCAAGTGATGTTTTGACATAACACTTAGTAGCCCTACGTTCACTTTGTACCTTGTTCAACACTTAGTAACCTTTCATTAAATTTATACCTTGAAATAATTGACAACACCAAAACAAAATTATGTGACTCTGAAGTGTCATTGGTCTCTATTTACTCATGTTTAGGAAAAGGACCACTAAAAAATCTTTAAATTTTGATTTCTATTGTATTTTGGTTGATCTTATTCTATAAGAAATCTATAATGTTTGCATCAATAAAATCCTATATCTTATGTCATAAATTGAAACATTTGTTTAATGAATGTCTCATAATCTGATGATACTCACACTATGCATTACCATCATATTTCTTTAATCTAGGTCTATTTGGTAAAAATAGGCATCTCAGTTGGATATTAAAATAATAGGGTTGGAGAAAGGCTTAAGATTGCTCATTGGTAAGCTTAACCTTATTAATAAACTTGGACTTGATTTTAGCTACCCATTTGTCTACATAGTCAATCTAAAGAAGATATATTATCCATGTAGAATAATATTAAACTATAAATTTCATTAATTGTGTTAGTCAATAATGTTCATTCAACATGGTTGTGATTAGTTTGTATTTATTAAGGAAAAATCTGAAACATCAAAAGCTGAAATTTGAAACCCTATAAGGATGAAACCATAATGGAAACCTAGGGTTTTACATGGTTAATTATGTGTTCAGGTTGACTAATATATTTTACCCTAAGTTGGATTAATGTGTAAGATTAATATAATTAGGATAAAACTTTAAAAATAGATTGTGATACTTAGCTATCTAGGTTAACTATCTAACTATGACTATATTCTGAAAGTGTAAATCAAAGATAAGCACGCATGTGGTTCACTTAATTTAGGAAATAATATGATGCATGCATTAGGTAAATTATGCAGGATTAGTTTAGTATTGATAGTCGATATTAACCTACTATTGAGTATTTTCCTACATAAAAGTGTGTAACATTGACTATATGGTTACTTGTGACTATCATTTCTTGCTTTATTTTTGTAATTTTGAACCTTGATGATGCATGTGAATCCAAAAATCAACCTCATTTGACTTCAAAACCTATATTTGTTTATGAGGGATATAAACCTATGAAATTTGGGAAAGTGAAATGGTCTGAACTAACCCCAATCACCCATGTTTGATGATTGGTCACTACCTATGTATCCAACACTCCAAGGAGGTAAATCAAGCTACTTGTAGTTCTCCCACTTATTGTGATTATAAAATTGTGCTCTTACACCAAGTATATGTAGCTAATGATTGGATTTGGTACTTGAAAATACTTAATTTGACCTAGATTTTGAGTGCTTTAGACTTGTCTTGTGACTCCTAGTGATAGGTACGCAAATAGAGAAGAATAGGACATATTTTCTCAATGTATAATAGTGTATATATTTATCATAGATAAGTACTAGATAAATGAAAAATGTATTTTTTAATGATACCTTTATTTGTTTATATATGGATCCATTTCAATAATTCTTCATGTTACTAAAAAACTTGGCTTATAGGCTTACCCTAAGGATGTGTTTGATTTTATAAAATAGACATGGAATAGGATGGTTCTAACCAGTGTGGATCATTATCGATTGGTGATAATGATGATATCTATTTGAAGTAGGTCACATATATGTGGACTATTATAAGAGTTATTATATGTTTGTGTATGATATATAGTATGTTTGAATAGATATTGAGATTCATGTAGGTTTATAACATCATAAGGTAAGGGTTGACTCCTAATATAACACACAAGTTTGATAGGATGGTGAATTAATACCTTATTTTGCTACTCTATTCAAGTGTGGTAAATGTGTATCATGATTTTCATTGTGAAGTATTAAAGACCATATTTTTTATCCATAATATTTATTATAATTTCACCTATAATATAAGTGGTTGGTGGTGATGGTGGTGAAGGAGCCATTAGTGGTGATGGGGATAAACCAAACATAGTATTAAATGGGACTACAAAAGGAAATGGAGTAGGAGAATGGGTCATGATGGAATTAGACCCTATATCATAGGTTTCTCATATGGATGAAGGTAAGTATGTTGTACAAATGTTTTATCATTTTTTATTTTTACATATTTTATTTGATGCATCTAATGTTAATGATACTTTTTATATATGTGTTTTTATAGCGTTGGTCTATGGATAGTGATGATTAATGGGTGATGTGGCTTTTTACTTGAGATATTTCATAGGTTTATGGTCCACTTGAGAAGGATACCTATGTTTTTAAATACTATGTGTATTTGTTCAACCCAATGGCTTAGTTACATGCAACATTCTTATTGAATTAGTTGAGAGTAGATGACATTAAGGCCCATTTGAGATAGTTGTAGCAATATCTACTGTAGGTAAAGGGAGTGAGGAGATAAATTTTTTTATACTATATTATGTTTTTCTATATTTTATTATTGTATAGTTAGGTCAAGTTAATGAGGCATATGCATGAGCTTGAGGGGATTTGGCATATTATTAGGCCCTTGAATATTTATGTGTTTGTCACAATGGTTGATCTTTTAGTAAATCAAAATAAGTAACCATAGATCTAGATAAGATTATTTTCATGGGTTTTATTAGGGATAAGGGTAGGTATGAGAGTGGTGATAACCACTCCTTTGCACCTCAAATAATGCACCTAGACATATGATAAATTTAGGTCATGTGACCCAATTTTTGTATTATATATGAGGCACTTTCTGATTATGGTGTGTGTGTGTGTGTGTGTGTGTGTGTGTGTGTGTGTGTGTGTGTGTGTGTGTGTGTGTGTGTGTGTGTGTGTGTGTGTGTGTGTGTGTGTGTGTGTGTGTGTGTGTGTGTGTGTGTGTGTGTGTGTGTGTGTGTGTGTGTGTGTGTGTGTGTGTGTGTGTGTGTGTGTGTGTGTGTGTGTGTGTGTGTGTGTGTGTGTGTGTGTGTGTGTGAGTTATGATGATGATGATGATGATGATGATGATGATGATGATGATGAGTTTTTTGACTATTTTTTTTATTTGTGTTGATTTATGTCTTTGATATCCATATAAGTGGTTAGCATAAATAAATTTATGATGTAAATGTAAATAAAAATTAAAAATAACATGTGACATAATAAATAAATAAGTAATGTAAATTATTTGACATAAGATATGATAAAATAGATGCCTAACTCACAACTAATGATTTAAATGTTGAAGCCCATAGTAATTATGTAATAGTACTACCTAATGATTTGTGTGAAAGTAGATTAATCAAAATATGTAATAATTATAGGCATGAGCTCATAAAAATATCAATAGAAGGTGGTAATTCCATGTATAATAATTCTTCGTCTCTAGTACATTTGAATCTCTCATTATAACTAAAATATATATCTATAAGAGATGGAATGCTAGGTGATAATTCCTTGGGTTATTTTGATTCATGAATGATATAATTAGTATTATACTTTATTTTGGCACAAATTATTAACATGTAACCTTATCCACCTTGGGATTTTCTTCTTTATTTTTAGTTATTTTATCTCTTGAAATTGAAATCTTATGACCTTGGAAATTAAATGTTATATGATCATGAGCATCATCAAGTTTTTCATTAATTAATTGTAACCAAGGAGTACCTATTATATAATTATATATTAACAAAGTTGATATAACATAACATGTGGTGTGACACATTTTGGAACCTAGAGATATAAGCAATGTAATGCCACCCATTGTTACACATTCTAGTAAATAAGTCTTAGTCAAATGTTCAATATAATATATAATAAAATTAATAAATTAATTTCTACACATACTAAATTGATATTTATCATCAATAAAAAAATCCATTGTCATTGTTGTCCATTTACATAATCACTAATCACCAAAGGTTCTGTAGTTGAAATATATATCTTGGTAAGATAATTGGAAACTCTGATTGGATCATTTTTTAATGGATGTTTTTTTTATGATCTTCCTTCTTAAGTACGTATTTTTTATACAAATTTAGGTTAGTTAATCCTTTTTTATGAGTATATTTCTTAAGTAACTCTTTATTAGTACATGATATATCATGTGGAGTAAGTTGTTCAACTCTAGGAGAAGTTTTTTTTTTTTTTAGGATGTTCAAGAAGCTCAATGTCACATTTATAAATAAGATCATGATTTTATCTTATTTTAAGGTATAATATATATTATATTAATCTCCACAATTTCTATGAGAGGCACAATATAATCTAGATATATATGAGCTTGGTGCATGGAGGTGTCATAATCCCTAATATGAGGAAGTACAATCAAACTTACAATAAACACAATTTTTAATATTAAACTTGGAGTATTTTATAACTTAGGAATTTTCCATGACCCACTATGGGAATGTGTAGGGAATGTAGTAGGTGTTACACTTTATCTAACCAATGGTGAATATGTAGTCTTTTTAGGCTCTTAGATTCTAAGTAGATAAGCATAAAATGAAGTGTGATTGTTATGATTTAAATTTTGAGAATACACAAAATCTTTTAAAATTTCATAGCCTCATATCAGATATATTTTAAAGATTCATAAGTATGATAAATTAATTTATCTTTAAAAGATGGATAAGACCCTTATAAAAAATAACGTTTCTCCAAATTTTTTGGTTGATACATCTGTTAGTGCATGTTTGATGTAAATCATAATATATATTCATAAACATGTTTATTTTTGCCTTAGTAAAAATATGTGAGACTCTCAAATGTATCCCTTAGTCCTTTACTATTGATATATCATGACAAAACACCCTTTCTCAACTTAATATATACATGTAGATAATCAGTAGGAAGTTTGTATAAACAAATAAAAGCATGATATATTAAGATTATAGGGAATTTAGAATTATATTTCCCAAGAGAGTCTATAAATTAATTAAGATGCAAAAAGAGATCAACATACTTGTAAAATAAGTATAAATTGGGTATTGTTGAATCACAGGGAAAAAGTGAGTTAAGGATCTTATGTAATATGTGTTGGCCAAACACAACATTATAATTAACTTGATAATTGAATGTAATATACTCTAAATATACAATTTTTACTTTGATTTGTAATTATCCTATTACATGCATAATTTATCCTTTCTCTAATTTGAATCAAGTCTAATATCAATAATCAATATCCAATATGAGCTTAATCAAATCAAACATCAAATCAATCTACCCTACTTAGGGCCAATCACATCAAATCAATTTGTCATACTTTGGGAAAATTAAATCAAATATTACAATTTCCCTACTTGGGTCCCATAACATAAAAACACCAATCAATTATAAATCAAATTCTATAGCATTTAAAATAAATCAGGATAGAGCCCATTTTGAACGATATATGTTTGAAAATAAAGATGATATATTTTTACAACTCTTAGAAACATGTTCTTCAGATTTTGATCCCCCAAAATTAAGATCCATCATAAATAATAAAATTCAAAAAATTTCATATCGACATCAATCAAACATCATGTCTAATAGTTACATGATTGATCATGATCTTATTAGTAAGGGGAAATCTATTTTGGCACCCTCATCTAATATTTATCTATCCCTTGAGCCACAATGATCACATCTATAATATAGTCCATCCACACCCAAATAGGGTTTCAAACATATCAATGAATTATTGGAAGAAATGTTTTACCAATTAGTCATGATAGACATGATTGTATATCTATACACCAAGTATTTTAATGAAAATGAACCAAATACTACATGGTACCAATAAGACAAATATTGCAAGTATCATAAAATTTAAGTACATTATCTTAATAGACATGATATATTAATGACTTATACATAAGGTTTGATTGACCATAGAAACATCAAAATAGAATCAAATTTATCTATGTTTGAGGATCACCAAACAAGGATATGCCAAGATTTATTCTAAGATCACAATCAATTTCATCCACTTCTAATTCAAGATCAAGATAGTCAAGCCATCTTTGATGGTTTTGTGAAACAACTCATATTTTATGAGTTACTCTTTGACTATCCTCTAACATTTTATGAGACACACTTTAATGAGCCTCTCTTTGACTGCTTATCAGTCTTCGATAAACCCTCCTTCAATGAGCCCATCTTCAAATAACCCATTATTGACCAATAATCCATATTTCATCCATTGAAAGAGATCTCCCATTTTAAGGAATCCATTCATCCAAAATTCATCATTTCCAAGTGACAAGTGAAATTTTACTTGTACATAACACAATCTAATAGGTCCTCCTAATGGCCACATCAAAATTAGATTCTACATCAACATCACAATCAACATCACAAATAGGTTACATATTAAAACAAACATCAAAATTAGATTCCATATTAATATAAAAATCATCATAAGCATCTGAATCAACTTTACCATCATAATAAATGTTAGAATCATATCAAGATCTTATAGCATTGGCTACACACTTTTGGTAGTTGTATTTGAATAAATCAATGATCCTTCCACAATTTTTAATGAAATAACCTTTTACATAAAATCAAGTTATCCTAATAGCCTCTATGAGGATTGTCTAGCCTTTAATCCTTCCATTAGTTTCACCCTTACTTTTTAAATTAACCATCCTATACCATATCTTGACATCCAATCTCTTGTACCCATTGATTAGGACCAATAGAGTCACACATTATTGGAATTTTTCCATAGTGGCATATTAGTGACATAATTTATGGGGATCCAAAACAACATTCCAAATAAAAAATGAAAGTTACCTAGTGAAACTTTGTTTGAAGTGCTAGGGGATAATCAAAATCAAAGGTCAATACCCCTTACTAAAACCTTGTTTGAAGCACTAAGTGACAATCAAAATAAAAATAAGAATAATAAAGAAGTCTTTATTAGTGAAATCAATTCTTAATTTCTTGATGAATACATCATTAAATTCAATATCAAAACAATCGATAATCTAAAGATTATTCAAATTGTGATAAATCTTAGGCCTAAGGAGCATAATAATCTTGTGGTGATCCTAAGATAATTTTCGGAGGCATTTAACCCCCCACCATATAAAATAAACAATGATGTGTGTGACTATTAATCCCAATTTTCATTGGTCCTCCAACAATTATACATCCCTTCATGATCACATCCTTCATTCAAATACTATATTCCATAATCAAATCAAATATTTTACCTAATGCCTATCCTACTTTACCATCTTTGGCAACACTCTCTTTCATAAAGGATATGAAGATACTTTATTTATAGGTTCATAAGAATAAAAATCAACAAACAACAAAGATCACAATGACATCAGTGTAGTCCACATTAGCAATAGGATCCTAATAGAGAAACTCTCCAAAATAGGTATGGGCTAGAGATTAAAAATGGTTATTAATATGCATATCATAATACTCCATTGAGTTAAGATGCCCAAAAAAACTAAAAAAATATAGATAAATAATTCATCCAATGGTGAAAAACATGCTTATGGTACCTTGAGCAAGTACCGTGATGAAAACTAGTTTTTGGCATCATGTGTAAATAATCCATTATCTACAAGCACCTCAACACTTGGGGACAACCCCATCTAATTCATATTAAATAATTAAAGGCCTTATCCATCCCATATGAACCATTCATATCATATGAAAATCCTCATTCATGTCTAACCATATTTATCTATCCTATCATGCCCATATCTCTTCTTGTCTTGACCTTGATAAAGAAGTGGAAGTAGTTTTGACCCTATTTTAGGAAACATCTTAGTATATAATCTGAATGGTAATTTAATGAATGAACACTTGGTTCCCATATGACATGGTCCTTGGATATCCCTTCTCCATTATTATTCATCATCCCCCATAATAATCCATTATCATCTAACATTATTGTGAATCCTTCTCATCTTGCATCACTTTCCACAATGCTAGGATAGGTTTTCCATTTGCTAGTGACCCTTTATACATACATAGTTTCCCCTCTTTATATCCTTCTTTAAAATACATTTGTATATCCTTATTAAAAAAATTTAAAAACATCATAAAATTATAAAAATACAAAACCATCATTAAATAAAAAATCCTAAAAATTAGAAAAGGCCACAAATCTCTAAGAGATACAAATCCACAAAATCTAAATTTTTTTGTCTTGTCCTCAATCTAATAAATGATCCTTGATCTAATCATTTTGTATTTTCAATTTTTTTTTTCCAAGTCATCCATTTACATTCATCCTTGCTTGGGGGCATCGTAGAGCTATCAGTATCATTGAGCCTTCACGTGTGGACTTTTGACCTAATTATTGACAAGATGCTTTATGTTGGTTTTATTTTCAATTTTGAGTGTGTTTTTTGTTTGTTTTATTTTTGTATTGTTCCTTGAATCAATACATATGCACTAATAGGTTTATCATGTAATTTTCATATCATGATGATTATGTTATTTGGTCCAAGATCCTAGTCTAAAATTCTCATGAAATTGGGTATTTTTGAAGAGAATAGTGGGAAAAATGATGGAATTTCATCCTCCATTTTAGGACTGATGTGAGATCAGCACAAAGAATGGTTTTAGGTGTTTGGATTCATAATGGGTCCTACATATAATAATATTTAAGAGATGCAGTACCACCACCAAAGATTTAATTATGATTGATATCAGTTAATTTCTTAGTTTTAATAGTAATGTCAGTGTGTTTCATTTTACCATTTTCTAAAGTAAAGGGGAGATAGCTGAAGTTCCAAAATAAACACAAAAGAGAGGGAGTGGGAAGGGTAAAAAAGAGAAGGTTACTTAAATAAAAATAACTTAGTCAATGTGAGAACATGAAAGGTATTATGTCTACTATCAAACCATTGAATCATAAGTTTATCCACCACTTAAACTTAATTAACCCAATAGGTGAGCATCTAAGGAAGGTAGGTACAAACATAATGATTTTAATCCTTATTATGAACAAGAAAAAATGACTCAACACTACTTGAACAAAGGTTTATGGTAATAAAAAATATCTAAGGCACATGATATTAATGGGAGATTATGTTTAACACATGTAATGAATCTAAACTAGTTAAATCATATTCTAAAATTGCATCAATCTTACACATAAAATAGAGATCAAAACAACCAACACAAATATTTCATAAATTGATTATGTGTTTATAAGCAGCATAAAACCCTTTCACATATTCATAACATCAAAAACAATCTCTTTATTTAAACTTGAAAGGAAAACTGTACATTAAATAGAGATGAAAGGCATCGATGCAAGCCTTGCTAGCATTTTGGCAAAGTTTTCAAGCATAGAATTTCTGACCCTTGGTAGATAGTTTGAGTAAATTACAAAGGAGGAAAGGTAGGTATAATCTTACCACAATCACTATAGAGCCTTGTTGCCCAAAAATTATCATTCCCTTAACAATGACATTTCAACTTCTTTAAATAGATAATGATTGACCCATTAGATGAGATATCATGGAAATCCATGCTCAAGAGCCCACAATGTGATTGTAATCGATCCCCATAATTTTTTGAGTTAGTGCATCAAATTACATGGGATAAACTAGACCTAATACCCCAAATGTAGTTAGCGTCTCTCATCACCACTCTGCACTTATCTTTTTCTCTAACCATTCCTAATGGGCCCAATTAAAACATGCCACCTCATTTGGATTGATTCCAATAAGGAACCAATGACCCATTTTATTAAATTTCCTATGGACTCATCTCTGTTCTTGCCCTGGGTTCTATTTTCTCATTCTATTATATGCTTGAGTTCATCCAAGTTACTTGCCTTGGGCTCACCAAATGTAAGATTTGGCCATGCAACATACGTCGAGATCAATGCATTTACCTTGGGAATTTTATCCCAAATTTGTAAGTGGAAGAAATTAAAAACACTTTATAATGAAGAGATATCTCTCAGTTACTCGGTTTTGAAAGATCACTTATGCTTAGATCTTGTTCATTGACTATGCCATGTGTCAACACAAGATTGGTCCCCTTATAATGCTATAAAGGGACTCATGCTTGTGAATGGGATTTCCACTTGGACACATGCCCATCACCCATTGGTTGATATCTCACCACACTATCCTTAGGCTTATTTTATAACTTCCGCTTATTACATTACCATTTGATCAGGGATTTGTCTACTTCACCTAGTCATCTCTCTTGATTTCAGCTCTACCAACTAACACCAGGGTCATGTGTCTCAATCTCATTCATCCTAAGTTATTATTAGCTCTGACATCTCTATCAAATCTATGAGACTAACACATCTGATGTCTAGTTGATGTATCACTCCTTGGTTAGGCCAAACTCTAACATCTCTATCAAATATGGGAGACTGGCCTTAATATTGATAGAGTCCACATGGTGTTCATTGATTAGCTTTAGGATATAATAATTTTGACAACTAGGAGACTAAGTTTGGTAACTTTAAAAAATTAAATTATAAACCCTTCCTTTGTGACTTCTTTAATACTTAGCCAATTTTGACTGCTTTAGTTCTTACCATAGGCTCTAGGACCTCCTATTCTAAACTTGGGCCCAATTTCATCACTTGAAATCTCACCACCATCTATGGTTTTATCTCTACCATGCATCACTCCCTCAACTCTCTACACTTTACGACAATGGTCAATATCTTTGAGCTTCTATGATTTCAGGTTTCTACATTTTTGTGATTCTACATGACTTTTGATTTAAGTCTTCAAAAGTTTTGTTTTGAGCCTTCACGTAAAAGTTTTGACTTAGTCATTTTAAAAAACCAAACCTTCAAAATATAAATTTTATTATCATATTTTTTGTTTTGGCCTTAACCTTCATGACTTCATTTTTTGAAAACCCAAGTCTTCAACAATTTTGTCATCAGAATGACTTATTTTTATAGAAATTTTTCTGAATGATCAAAACACTTAAGAATTTTTTTTGAAGTGATTTAGATTCTCTTCCTTATTTGTGACTTTTTTTAGGAAGGTCTAAGCATTCATAAGCTTTGTCCCCACAAAAGTTCTGACTAGTCGTAAACAATTTTCTTGAAGACCTAAATACTTGAATAATTCTTAAGAAATCTTTAAAACATTTACTCAAAACTTTTGTTTTGACTAAGTCACAAAATTTTCTCTTTAAATTAAAAGACTTAACCAAATCTTATGAAGTCTTTAGGTTTTTTGTAGACTCTCCTTTGCGTAAAAGTTATGACTACTCTTTTTCCATAAAACATGAAGTCCAACATCTTTAGGTACAATCAAGCACAATATGAAAAGGCACATTCAATGAATTTGATTTAAAAAACCAATGACTAAGCATTTTAAAATAAATGGATAAGTATTTGAAAACAAATGACTAACTATTTAATTATTCCAAAGCCAATTTCATCCATTTTTATGAGAAGTGATTAAGTTAAAAATTAAAACCTTATAAAAATTTAGTCATTTAGATTGAAATTAAAGTAGAAATGGATAAAAATTATTCAAGAAAGGAAGTAGAAAACTATGGAATAGTTAGATAATTTATGTAAACCTAAGGTTAAATAGTCTAAGAAGAAGCTATAAAATGTGTTTCAAAACACAAGTAGACAAATAGACTAATACTTAGTATATCTATGAAAATTTTGATATTAAAATCAAAACACTCCTAGATAAAAGCTTGGAATAAACTAAAGGAATGCAAGGACATCAAAGTAAACCCATTCAATCACTTATAACTAATCATCTAGTAGATTTACCAAGAAGGTTTATTTGAACCAAAAACCAAAATGAACCCCTAAAAGGTATAAGATCAAAATCTAGAGCAAAAAAGAGGTTCCCTACTTTTTAAATTAAAAATAGGGCATGTTGTGAAAGTAACAAAAAATGGTGATTCATGCTGGGAAATACTCTTGAGTATCTCAAGAATCTAGAATCTCTAATTTCACAACAAGAAAAAACATTAGCTAAAATCAATCACTCAGAACAAACCTAAATTCAAAGGCATTAAATTTTATAATAATAAGTGACATAATAGGCTAAAATCCTACCAAAACCATCTATGTGTGATCAAGTGATTGATTCATTTCCTTTTCATTCACACATAGTAATTTAGATTTGCATAAGTCCAGAACTACCAAAGAATAATGATTTTATAATTTATATTAGGAGGCAAGTGGTGTGGGCATTGATATTTTGCTATACAAACATTTATAGCCCTGATAGAGATAACTCTAGTCCCTTCCAAAGGCCTTGCTCCACTGCCAACCAGGATGAAAAGCCTACGGTGGAGGTTGTTGAGATTACCCTTTCAAGGAGAATTTTAGATTCCAAATTTTGTATTTTAGCTCAATTCTTTTGAAAGGAGATTTTATAATTTCATCCATGCATCTTTGGGACCAAGCCACAGGTAAAATGAAATTAGAAAGTTCATGACAACCCAATACACACCAAAATTAGAGCAATACTATATTTTTACTATAGATACTTCCTTAAGTACATTAAATGGCTCTAAAAAATAAGATAGATTTTCTAAAATTCACCTATTATATTATGAATCATTGAACTTTAAAATTTAGGAAATGAACAAATCAATAACAATAGTTTCACACAAGTTATTTGAGTAAAATTCTAATTAATCTCTTTGTGTGCCACCTATGTTACTTTTACAAAATCCTTTCATTCCATTTCTCTAATTAACAAGGAGAAAGCTAAGAAAAAAATAGCTGGGAAAAAACCAAGAAGGAATAAAAATAGAAAACAAATAAAAAAAATATGACCTAACAACAAGGGATAAGAAGGAAAGAAAAAGAAAAGAAAACAGGGAAGGAAAAAGAAAAATATTCATAGGAAATGTTCAAATAATTGCATGCTTGAACTAGTCAGACACCTGATTCTTCAAGATTTTGATAAGGGAAAAGGAAACATATACTTATGTCTATGTTGTCCTCTAAAATGGAAAACACTATCTAATAAATATTTATCCATGTTCATTTCATGTAATTTAAACAAACTAGGACTGTATAATTTTGCATCATGTTTGCACCTAGATTGTAGAAAGCATGAGAGATAGGGTTTATAAAATACCTCATCCCATACATTTTATTATAATGAAGGATAGGGATAGGTATTCATACATACCAAACTAATTAGAATATCCAACCTAAAAGTTGCATGTTATTGATGATAACCAGTAGATGAGTCACTTGGCAATTATTTTTGATATAAATGGATGCCTGTGTAGCATCCTCATCATTATATTCATTGCATAACCCATTGAGTGTTCCTTATAAAAACTGGGTAGTGTTAGAGAGTGAGTTATAAAAATTTGTGGGCATTTTAATCCCAAAATTATAATCTTCTAAATCATCAAGAAAGTTCACCTCAAAATTAAGGCAAATAAAAGGAAGGTGTTCAATTACCTCAACTTCAGAGAATGGAATCTTTGTAATCAGAGTTCCAAAACTTACCACTTCTTCCTTTTGGATGAGTTGATTAAGATCCTCTATAACTAAGGTATTTACTTATTCATCCTCATTTGGGATGTCATCAACCTCATCTTCTAGTGGCATCCATTTGATTTGGGGATCTATGAAAATCTCATAATCTAAACCAAACTCTTTATTTGATTCATGCATCAATTTGGAATCAAGGTTCATTAAATTATCAAAAAAGTGCATATCTATTGAAGACACATCATGATAAGATAATTTAGCACCAAGACTCAAATCAGTATGGAAAATCAAATCAGATAAGCCTTCAAAGATAGCTTTTTTAGAAAGGGGAACCACATCATATTTATCGTCAAAGATAATATCAACTCCCCCTTAAACATTGAGAACATGAAGATTATCAAGAGTCTAGACTATTAGATTTTGCATATTTAAATCTAGTGTGATAGAGCCATCCTTTTCACAATTTATGTATTTATATATTAAAGGCTCCCTGTACTACTATGTATTCACCAATTGGGTTTAGGCAAACTCACCTCCATTCAGATGGGTAATCTCATGAATGAGATCAGGCCACAAAGGGTTAGGGATTGATAATAAATTTGGGAGTGACACATTATTGATGGGCTTAAAAAAATGTCATGCCTAGGATCCTCATGATAAATATGCATCTCTTCAATTTCTTCCATAGAGTCATCATCATGATACACTATGTCTTGTAATGTTTCCCTCATAACTAAAAATATCTTGAACATAGATGAACCAAGAGTGCTTTGAAATGATGATCCATTCCCTAGATGGCTAACCTCACAAATTATTTTAAAAATGGACTAAATGGGTTTATGTTTTAAGTTTAATGAGTTCTCCCTATGATGAATTATGATATTCTAGGTTTTTCTAGTACTGATCTTATTTCTTACTTTTTTTGGTAATTTAAAGGGATCATGATTAAACTCATAGGTTGTCTGTGGTGCTACTTCTATATTGGACATATTGTTAATATAAAACCCATTTTGGATTAAAAAATGGATAAGGACCTAGGTTTGCATAGGATATTTTACTAAAGAGTCTGAGAATCTCAAATTAGTATTTGGATTAGCATAAATGAATAGTGATGGGTTGTAAACTAGGGATGATTAAGGCCATGAGGTATTTGAATTGAAAGAATTGGCTAACACTTAAGGCATGAAGATTGGTTACAGAAAAGGAACATGAATGACCTCAGGGATTCAACTACCTATCTATGATCACAACCTTTGCATAAGCATATGATATATCAATGACATTAAGGTTCCTCTTTAAAAACAATAACATTAGGGTTCCTCCTTAAAAACATTGACATCCATGGGTCAAGGGCACTTTGGTAAATTTCCAATACAAGGAGGGTATCAAGTTTTTAAGGTGGAGTAAGCTTGTTATATAGTTTTTGAAATTGGGCATTAAAGTCTTGAGTGGGCTCATTTGGATGATGACTCATAGACCAATTGTTGATGTAAAAAGTCTGGGATAATTATTTTCCCAAATTGGGCAAGGAAAGTGTCTTAAAGTTTAACGCAAAAAGCTATGGAGTTTCCTGGTAGGTTCAAAAACCAATCAAAAGCATCATCAACCAAAGTAAGCAAGATATTCATATTAGATGTTCAAGAATCTAAAGGTATTATTAAATGAGGTGATGTGCTCCTCTATTGTTTGAATTTGCATAGGACTAAACCTAAGAAAATATCTCTCTAAGTTCTTAGGTAAGGCATGGATAACATCGGGGATAGTAGTGGAAGTATCAACTAGCCAATACATAGGGAATGTTATGTGGAAGAGAGGTCAAGGATAAGCTAAAAATAGAAATAAACATTCATAATGAGCTCAACCCTCAATGGTTCCCTCTCTCCTATGGATGGAAAATAAGTTGTCTAGGAGAAAGAAAAGAGTTTTAGACCAAAATAAACTAAGAAACAAGCAACCGAATTTTCAATAAAAGTAAATTAAACCTCCTTCCCAATGCTAAGTCCTATTAATGTGAGATTAAGCACATAATAAAAGCTAAAAGGAAATTAGAATATTGAAAATCACCCAATAGGAACTTGACCGACCTTCCTTCTTGTGTAAGCTATTGTTTGTTCACTTTGAACATGCAATAAATTGGGATAAGTGTAAAGGAGAGGATATAAATTTTAAAACCAATGATAAATACAAGATAATCTGAATGAGCCCTCCTTCTATTGCAAACTATTATTCTATCTAAGATCCTAGTCTGAAATAATCATGAAATTGGGTATTTTAGAAGAGAATATTAGGAATAATGATGGACTTTCATCCTCCATTTTAGGACTAATGTGAGATCAGCCTAGGGAAAAATTGTAGGTATTTAGATTCATAATAGAGATTTCATGGAATAATATCCGAGAGATACAGTGCCACCATTAGACATTCAATTTTGATTGCTATGAGTTAATTGCTTGGTTTTGCTGCTAATGTTAGTGTGTTTTATTTTACCATTTTATAAAATACAGGGAAGGTATCTCATGTTCCAAATTAAACACAAAAGAGATTGAATGGGAAGGGTACAAAAGAAATGGTTACTTGAATAAAAATAACTTCATCAATATGAGAACAAGAAAGGTGTCATGTCTACCATTAAACCATTAAATCATAAGTTTAACCACCACTTAAAATTAATTGACCCAATAGGTGAGTGCCCAAGGAAAGCCGGTCTAAACACAATGATTTTAACATTATTTTGAACAATACATAATGACTCAACACTACTTGAATAAAGGTTTCTACGAATAGCAGATAACCAAGGCACATGCTATTGATGGGAGATTGTGTTCAATAGATGTAAAGCATCTAAACTAGTTACATCACAATCTAAAATTGCATCAAACTTATACATAAAATGAATATCAAAACAACCAACAAAACTATTACATGAATTGATTATGTGTTTAAAAGTAACACAAAACCCTTTCACATATTTATAACTTCAATATAAATCTCTTTAATAAAACTTGGAAGGTCAAATATACATTAAATATAAACAAAAGGCACCAGTGCAAGCCCTAACAACATTTTGGCAAAGTTTTCCTACATAAAATTGATGACCCTTGGCAGAGAGTTTGAGCAAAGTAAAAAAGAGGAAAAATAGGTAGAATTATAACACAATTCTTATAGAGCCTCAATGCCCAAAAATTATTACACCCTTAACAATGGCATTTTAGCGTCTTTAAATAGATAATGATCAACTCATTAAATAACCTATCATGAATATCCATGCTCAAGATACCACAATGTGATTATAGTTGATATCCATCATTTATTGAGATGGAACATCAAAGTACATGGGACAAATTGGGCCTTTTGAGGTCAACATACCGATATTTTTGAAAATTGGGACCCTTGAGATGTTTTGAAGCTAAACCTTGCAAGTATGCCTTGCTTTGGATATTATTTAGAATTTGAAGATCATCTACTCTGTCAAAATTGGTTATTGATGTATGGTTGTTTTTTAGCTTATCTAACATTTCAAATGATTAGTCTTCATGTCTTTAACTTGTAAGTTTCATGGAGCCATTTTTGATAGATTTATGTTCTAAAAACCCTATCATAAACCCTTAGTTCAAATTCAATTTTGGTGAGAACTAATTGAAGGGAACATTTTTTAAATATATTTTAGACCTAAGCACAATTTTCATGTTAAAATATTAGTCATATTTTTTAACATGACTAAACCTTAGCTTTAAAAAATGCATGTCCCATTTATTATTTTTCCCTCAGTCCCTTATGTTTCTAACCAAGTCTAATGTTTGATTTTGTAGGGTCCTTTTTATATGTTCCTAATCAAGTCTAATTTTATACTAGCTTGGTCCTTTTTTTAATATTTTAGCCTAAAGTTTTAATACTAAGGCCCCATCATATTTATTAACATGAGTAGGACCTTAGTATAAACACTTTAGCCTAAGTTCACATTTGGTCTTGAGTCTAACTTACTTTCCTTGCTTCTTATAGAATCTAATAGCTCTCACTTCATCATGGGGCTTGATTCAATAGAGTGAGGAAGGCCTAGTTATTAACTAAAAAACATGTAACTTACAAGATATAATGATCTACACTTCTTCATGGCCTCTCGATCAGATGAGGTGAATAAATCTTAAAAAAACTAAACACTTAGTCCTTCAGACCAATCATGTTCAAGCTCCTAGATCATGATCAATGGTTCTCACTTCATTAAGGGTCATATATAGGATGGAGTGAGGACATCATTTAAAATTAAAAATCCCAAGAGTTCCATGGAGTTACCACATAACACTCCCACATTTAAAGATTAAGAGAAAAGGGGACCAATCATGAGTAAAATCTTAGATCTCTATCAAATGGCTCTTGTTTCATCATGATTCTTGATTCAACAAAGTGAATTGAGTTTGAAATCTTGGAAGGCCCCATAGAGGTTTCAAGTGGTAACCTTGCATTGGGACACATGAATTTGATGAGCTTAAAATTGATGTTGATATGAATGTCATTTGATGCTTATGAGGATGTATTTGACATCTTCATGACCATCAAATTTAAGCCCATCAAAAACTAATAACTTCATGAGCCTAGATTTGATGTTTGCACAAATGTCATTTGACATCCATGAGGATGTATTTGACGTATGTAAGACTATCAAATTTAAGCTAATGAACTATTTTGTTCAATACTAAGATAGACTCCAAAATATTTCTAAAAGGCTTGTAAATTACTATGCAGATGACTAAAAGCCTTCAGAGGATGTTCAAACACTTGAAATATTTGAACTAAAAATGTTGAAATAGTCTCATAGTCTAAATATATGAAAAACTTAACTTAGTCTAAGTCTATATCTTAAGGTCCCCATTGCATTTTTTTGAATGCCATGAACCTTAGGCTAGAAACTCATACTAAATCATGTTTTAAAATGGTCTTTGCAACATGAAACTTGGCCCAAATGCTTTTAACCAAAGTTTTTTATTGTGTTTATTAATACAATTAATCCCTATGTCAAAATTTAGCATTTGATCCTTAGGCCATTTTGATCCCCTTTGGGCATATTAAAGAGTTTAGCATAAGTATTTTAGCCCAAAGTATGCATTTTTTTAATTAAACACAACGTAAACTTTGGCCTAAAATATTTAGCCATGGTCCCCTTCGAATGAATCTTGAAAGACTTGGGCATAAACACTTTAGCCTAAAGTTTATCTCAGGATTAATAAACATGAAATAAAACTTAGCCTAAGATTTTAAACCTAAGCCCCCACCTAAGTCTTTTGATTTAAAACTTAACATAAAATGTTTTAACCTAAGTCTATTTATGCTCACTAATATGAAATAGACTTAGGTAAAAACATTTTAGCCTAAGTTACTTCTATATATATGCACTGACTTAAGGCCCATGCATCTTTGTAAATCAATGGCTCATGTTTTGTCATGGAAGGATGATCTAATAGCATGAGGGCATCAATGAAAATTCAATGGAGCTTTAAGAGCCTATGGGTTCGATGCATGATAGATGTGTATTTAACATACAACTGACAAAGGTGATAAAAATTGAAAGGCCCATGGAGGTGCTAAGTGGCATAACCACCAGACTCCATATGAGGAGAACCAATAAAAAGCAAAATCCTAGATCACATTTGACAGCTCACACTAATCAAGGATTTTGATCCAATGGTGTAAAGCAAAAAGGTATTTAAAATGGTAATGACTAGTGCTTTAAAAGGCATTTATGGAAAACGACACAAAAGGTTCTAGATTGATGCCACATAAGTGCCATGCAAGCAAAAAATGACAAAAAAGAGATCTTGTGTGCCTAAGAAAACAAACACATAAATGCAAAGGTCCAAAGCAAATCCTAAGCACGTATGAGCCAAAATCCAAATGATCTACCACCATTAAAGATTCAAAGCCCTAAACTTGCATAAAAAGACCCTAAGTAAACTCAAGTTGATTATAGTGAATTCAAAATAAGCTCAATTATGTTTTGAGCATCAAAAATCTAACTAAAGATCAATTTTAATCTAGTTGTGAACAATTTATAAGCATAGAAGCCATGGTAGCTCAAAGACAACAATTAAGAGATTGAGCTAGATGTAATAGCCCTAAAAAATAACAACAAGAATTGGTCTAATCTCTTCTAAACCATAGAAGAAATGCAACCCATTACCAAGGAGGAACAAAGAATTATTATTATCAGTAGAAAGTATTATGACATGGTTGTGGGTCAAATGACTGGGATTCATCATTCTACTACCAAACTAGAGTTACATCATTGCATTGATGTCCTTACTCTAATTTTTATTGATTGTAGAATTGTTAATGATTAGATTATCCATGAGGGAATCTCTAGGAGAGTTACTTACATTTCCCCACTAGCTTTTGAGAACTAATACAAGATCCAAAAAACCCATGTAAACCTACCCACAATCAAAAGATGGACTAGAGAGAACAACCTGGATACCATACTCAGACCATGGTTACTCTAAGGGAACCATGTATTCTAGGACTTTGATGGAAAGATCCCTATTTTACAGTTTAGGGAAGGCATTAGGGTAATCATGACCCTATTAAATAGAATATCTAGAGCCCTTGTAACCACATATGTCAAAAAGAGCTGGGTATCTTATTTTTACTTTATGGTAGAGAAAGAGCTTGTTTCTTCAATATGAGATATGATTAGTGTCTTCCTAGGGAAATATTTTACTACCATAAGGAGGAAGACAAACAAATAATTTTTCATGATGTCTTATCTGCTAGATGCCCCACTAGCTTCTACCAAGATCCCCAACATTAAGAACTAGTCTCCTGAGGGCAGAACCACCATCTCCCACAACTACTCAAAGCTACACATCTTCAAATATATACACCACATGAAATTTACATGTGATTGTGTCTATCTTGTATTGGTGGAGGACATCATATGGATTCCCATGCCTAGGGTTCCCCCTTTTCTTAAGAAATATGTGGAGTTGATAAGAGATATCTAGTTTTACCTAGATTGCATAATTATCAAAATTGAGGGAATTCTGACCCACCCATACAAGCTACCTATCTACATTTTTCCCAAGATGGAAGAATAGGAAATCACATCTCAAATCCTTCATAGTGTTGATGGAGTATGTAAGGAGAAAAGGAAGGATCTCCTCCATCCCTTTCCTTTGGTAACTGGAAGGACTATTCTACAAGATTGGAAGTAAGTGGACACCATGTCTAGGCATAGGGACTCTTTTGAATTTCAATTCGATGACTTCTGATAGTGGGATCCAAATAATGTGGTGGGAAACCATTTGAATAAAAAATAGTTTCCCAATATAATCTATGAGCACCAACTGGGTCCTCATGATACCCTATACATAAAGGCCAACAATTTTTAGGAAGTGATGGATAGTTCAAGAATACTAACCTCAAGTTCATGCACATATTAACTAGTGATGAAAAGATATGGGACATATGGAAAATGTATCCCCTTCAGTACCACTCATTTCTTGGACCTTCTAGCCCACCCCTGGAGCAACCCTAGATGGATCTCCCATAGCTCCAAGCATAAATTGTATAGGGCACTGGTAAGGATAAGTTAGAGGAGAGATCAGGTGAGGGACCTTATTTTTCAACCCCTCTTGACAAGCCACCATCCCTAATTGAGCACTTGGATATGATTGCCCTTGAGCCTAATGAAATAGTAGAAGATGCCCTCAAGGTCCTTGCTAAGGAATATGGCTCTAAGCGAGAAGAAGCACGAGATGAAGAAAATTAGGCTCAAGTAGAATGTGCTGAGTAGGAAGATAAGGGAAAGGAAGTAGACCTAGATTTGGTCTGAGTGGCCCAATGTAGGAAGTGGCCCAACGTAGGAAGAGGAAAGCAGAATTGGAAATTACCCTTATTGGACAAAAAATGCCAAAGTGGACTCTCACTCATCCAATAAGTTAGATCAACATGTTTAATGAGGAGTTACCCATTCATGGATCCATTATCCCTGATTGGTTCATGTATGGAAAGCTGTAGAAGATCCAATCCTTATCTCATTCATGGGCTTTGACCCAACCCATCAATGTTGATGTGCATGAAGATATCAAGCCATGGATAAGGGCCTTAATGAAGGAGTAGGAGGAAATAATAATAATAAATACCATAAAGGCTTGATGAAAATAGAATGGATGCTCTAGGAGCATCAAGTAACACAAGGATAGAGGTCTCATAACCTCAAAAATTCATAGAGTCATATACCACTATGCAGCTCAATGTAGAGACAACTAGATTGGAAAGAGTAACTACAAGGAAAGCCATGATAAGAATTGAGGAGTTCACTTTCTAAAAGGTTGAACCCTTTACAGGCTTAACCCTAGTTGGAGGGTAACAACTTGGTAAGGTTCATATCCATGAGGAAGATATTGAGAGCCTATCAGAGGCTCACTCAACCCAAGTCAGAGTTGGCATCAAGGGCATGAAATAAAGGATTACTTCAAACATGTTTATTATGGCATCAATGGCATGAAATAAAGAATTCAAAATTTAGAAAAGGAAAAGGAAAACTTAGAGACACAAGACATTTTATCAGTGCCTGATGCCATAATAAACATGTTTGAAGCATCATTATTTGATATGTTTAATTAGTTGAAATCAATAAGGCCGAGGCACGATACATTAAGCCAACAAGGTGAGGTAGCTAAAGGATTAATAACATAATTGTAGGAGGTAGAGATCAAGATAAGGGATCTCATTAGCATTTTGATCAGGGATAAAATACCTAGATTCAAAACCATTAGCCTGGCCCAATTGAGTGCTATATTGGGGATAGTGGTAGACAAGATTTAGAGTCTAAGTTTGTGGACAAAGAATTTGGATAGACTTCTAGTTGTTGATAAGGAATTGATTACTATATTTGAGAAACTCTTGGGTACTATGCTGGCTAATCCTACCTAGATTATAGCCTTGGGCATTATTGATGATATAGAGTATAAGCATAGAGTTACCTGGGTAATTTACGAGGTAAAGGGTAAAAGCTAGGGACAATCAGGTAGTGACAATGGTAGAATTTTGGGCATGATCTTCATAGCTAAGGAAAAGATTGAAAAATCTAGGAGCATCAAAGAAGCTATGACCAAAGATGATAGGGACTTCGATGACTTAGCTAATCAAGAATAGGTCTACCTTCTAAAACTAGTTGTGGATCTAGATATTGTCAAAGAATAACATCAGAGGGTCATGAAAATTCTACAAGAGTAATGAGGAGATCCTTTGGCAATGGGCCCACCAGCTTAATTAATATTCCTTTTTTGTAAAACATTGTAATATTTGAAACAAGGAATATTCTTTTGTAAGGCATGTGCTAGTCTATTAGCATATTGCCTATAGGTCAGTCTAGTTTTGAAAAGAAAATGTATTCTAGAACTTTTTGAAGAAGGACAAATGTCCTTATCTTTTGTATATTTTGTATCTTATAAGTGACCGGTATACTAATTTATCTTTCTATAAAAGGCAATATTACCATTTTATTACGATAGAGATTTTGAGCAAATTTGTATACTTTTGAGCAATTAATACTATCAAGGAATTCTACAAGGATTATCCAAATTTGATGTGTCAATTGTTAATATAGATTTCATCTCAATTGTTGATTCTATGTCTCAAATTTGAATAGTCTCTTTGAGTTTTGAATTTGCATTTGTGATATAGGGTTGTTAATTTGTGCCTATGCTAAATTAGTAAAAGGATATTGAATTTTGTTTGTTTTAGTTATTTTGTATTTAGATGTGCTTGTGTTATTTGATTTTAGTAACCATTCTTTAAAGTAAAATCTAGCTCACTTGTATAATTTCATATTATCCTTATAAATTTTCTTGTTGTGTGGTGGGATCTAAGATTTTACTATTTTTCATCATATACTGGTAAATGTAGGTTCAGTTGTAATTGAATTTTGTCATGATATTTGAGTCAAGGATCAACAATCACTTTTTTTCTCACTGCTTTACCCTTCCCTTTTGATTTTTTAAAACCAGAACATTATAGCTTAAATTTTATTATAAATATCTATTTATATTAATTTGTATCTTAAGTTTTGATCATAATTCACTAAACATTAGCAAAGATAATTACAATTTATAGAGAATTGGATCCACCATGATGGCTCCTAACCATCAATTATAATAAATTTTGTGGGACAGTTAAACATTGCTTTGTCATTATTTTAGCATAGGTAACATTAAGTTTTCACAACCTACTACTCATGCCTAGAATTCATAGAATTATAAATTGAGAAGTGTTCTTGAACACTTGGTACACATAGAGGTATCAACAAGTCTCATTGGCACTAGAAGGAGGGCTAATATCCATAAATTGGTTGGATCTTTGCTTATCTTAGTCTATTTTGATATACGATTGATGTTATATTTACGCTTTTGAGTAATCCTTTGCTTAGAAGTGTAAATATCATTGATATTTATGGTATATGACCTATCTTTGTGCTTCCTTAGATAAAGATCATAGTCATTTGAGGTTTGATGTTTGTTTTTGGTAAAGATAGCTTGAGACTTGAGAATCCATAGTATTTGAGGTTAGGATAGCTTTTTTTGATCAAAGGTTGGAATATCTTTCATAGATATGAGTTTATTTGACCTTAGACTTATAAAGATAAATCATATTTGCATAATTGGACACATTTTTGAGCTATCTTAGTCAAAGACTTATGTCTCTTATTATTCTTTACACAATCTTTGCAAAATGAGCTTAATGTATAGGTTTAATCCTTGTTATTTTAAAGATTAGTCTGATACATCATATTTCAAATAGGATCTTCAATATTCAAGCTAGAATTGCCATGGATTTAAACTAGATCACACTCAAAGATAAGGAAAACTTTGCTTGAAATTGAAGTTCATAGAATATCCAGGCGTGATAAAGGTAGATGCAAGAGATCCAAATCTTTACCAACTTCACTTCTTTAAGGTACTTTTATCTTCAACCTTTATCTAGGTATGGATTGGTTTGGAGACTCTTCAATCAATGTGCTAGGTGTGGTACATGATCTCCCATGTAACCTTGAGAAGTATTTGCCTACATGTAGTCCAACTGGTATAGTGATGGCTGAAGAACACATTAAGTCTTTTAAGGCTTATTTAAGGTTCCTAAAGTTGTGCATGAAGATGTAGCATGCAAGTTATATCCCTTTACCTTTAAATATGCTTCTTATGAATGGTTTTTGAACTTTATTGATAATTATATTACTATGTAGGATGGTTTCACTAATGTTTTCATAGATCAGTTTGATAAAATTATCAGTCCATGTGTCATTTACCATCAGGTCACCACCATTAGAAGAGATACAAGTGAGCTTATAAGGTCCTTTAATGATAGATTTCATAATATTTATAGTAGAACAATAGAACCTTAAAGCCTGATGATGTTTTAGCTTTAGAAATCTATAAGGATGTAGTAGATCCCATGACCTCTATATTTTTGAAGAAATATATTCCATATATAACTTCCTTAGCTAGGGCTTATTCTAAGGTAGTGACCATCAATGATAAAATTTAGACCTAGGTACAAATGGCCTACTCAGTCCCAAATATCAACCCACATATGCCCATTCTGAACATCTTCCCCAATAATAACCAAAATATTCTAGCCTTAAACCAACTCCCAAATCTAAATCAATTTCCCTTGAGCCATACTACTCCAAACAAAAACGTAGGATTCTTGAATCATCATTCTAATGGATTTAATGTAAATGATCAAAGAGATTTAGTACTAACCTCTGGTGCTAACAATAACTAGGTGCACAATTATGAAACTCTTAAGAATGAGAATGAGTCTATCTTGAAAATGGTCCAAATATTAAGCACCGATTTCCTGTAGTTGCATAAACAACTAGGCAATACTAGAGAAAACTCTAGTAGGAATTTCTCATTTCAAAGGTTTAATAGGCCAAACAATAGATTTTATAATGATGGTTTTAAAAATAATAGGAATAATGAACCATCTTCTAAAAACAAGACTATGGACATTAATCTCACTGATATAACATTACTTGATTATTATAGAGTGCATTGTATAGTTAAACATGGCAAGATTTATTGTATAGAGTTTTTCAAAGCTTTTAAATATTTCCAAGAGGAGATGGATACATTTTAAATGGTTCCTAATAAGGATAGTGGTGTAGGTAGTTTTGGATCTAAATCATCTGATCAAGACTTTATGGTGGAGACCTTTAATTTACCATTTCAAAAGGATAATGAACTTGATGAGATCCCTAAGGAGATACATGACTTCCATTAATTCTTGGAGAATACTTATCCATTGAGGAATAAAGAGCAGAGGCAGCCCTTGACTACCTCAACACCTCCAAATAAATTTGGATCTCTTCTAGACACTTCTTTAAGCAATAACTCAGAGCCACCTAAAGGGAGTACATCTAAGCCCAACATTGATATTCCTAGTTCTTTTAATAAAACTAGATATAATATAGTTGAATATATGAAGAATAAAAAGTCTAACAAAACTTTGCATGAATTGACACAAATTATAGATTAAAGGGACTTCTTGCTGGAATCATTGTCAAAGAAGTCTAGAAAGCCACCCAAAGCTGACCATGTTAATGTGACTATACACAAAGCTAAGGTTGAGTCTCCTCCTTTCCTACTCACTATTAGGATGTTTGGTAATAACTTTCATAATTGATTATTATATTTTGGATCCTCTACCAATATCATGCCAACAAGAATTTATAAACAAATTAGTTTGACTCCTATTAAGTTTGATAGAGTTGTGACTCGGCTAGATGAATCTAGAGTCAAGGTAATTAGATAACTTTTAAATGTTTCTATGCAATTAGATTATAAACCTAGACTATAAAAAATTATTGATATCCAAGTTGTTGACATTCCTAATGTTTATGGGATCTTATTAAGTAGGGAATGGACCAAAGCTTTGAATGACTACATGTCCATGGATTGTTCACATTTTTGGCTACCTTGGAAGGGAGTTCCAAATTAGATCAGGATTGAGAGAGAGCCAAGGGTAAAACACATGATCACTAAGTATAATGCTATAAATGAGAGGGTTAACATTATTGAATCAAACTTAGGGGTTTTTACCCTAAATTTTGCAAAGGTATGTGATCATAAAAATACTCATATTATTCCTAGATTATGGAAGCTTCATTTTGATGGTGTTAGGTGTAAGGTTGGATCTGAAGTTAGTGTTTTCCTAACTAATCCTAGTGGTAAAGGATACCATGCTTCCTATAAATTCCAATTCCCTTGAAATAATAACCTTGTTTAATATAAGGCCTTTATTCTAGGTTTGTAATTTACTATAAATAATAAAGTCAAAGAGCTACTAGTTTATGGGTATTTAGAACTAGTAGTCAATCAAGTAATAAATAAATATCAATGCAAGTTGTCATACCTTAAGAGGTATAAGTTCAATATTTGGGATTTCATTGAGTATTTTGATGCTTTTAGTATTGTCTCCATCCTAATAGAAGAGAACCAAACTATTTATGAGTTAGCATCTACTATAGCTAACATCATACCCAACTAAGACTCACCCAACTTTAGTATTGTGCTAATACCTTGTCCTTAAGTGCCTGATAATGTTAATCATTTTTAGGTCTTTAGTGATGATCAATAGATATTAGATTTAATAACTAATTTTAGAGCATATGAGGCTCAAATCATTGATGAGACTGATGAAAATGAATTTAAGAAGGACAAATTTGATGGTAAGGTCATTTAGTTGAATGACAATAAAATCCCCAAAGGCATGATTGACTTAGAGAGACTATTTGACCAAGATAAAATGGATGAGGTTCTAAAGATTACTAAGGTAAGTGGGAAGGACTAAAATACAATGGATTTTGGTCCCCAAGATCAACCCCAACTAGTGAATGTCAGAAAATCCTATACCAACATTGAGAATAAGAAGGCTAAAGAGTTATTAACTAGATACAAGGATGTCATAGCTTAGTCCTGTGATGACTTGAAGATATTTGATCCAAGGGTCATCACCCATACTATACCCCTTAAATAAATTTTTAAGCCCTTTAGACAAAATCAAAGTCCACTAAATCCTATCTTAGAACCAATGATCTTTAAAGAGGTCAAGAGATTACTAGATGTTAGAATTATGTTTCCCATTAGGCATTCTACTTTGGTGGCTAATTTGGTGCCAGTCAAGAAGAAGAATGGTGAGATTAGAATATGCATTGACTTTATAAATTTAGACAAAGCATATAAAAAGGATAAATATCCTCTTCCTTCTATTAACCAAGTAATTCAATTTGATTCAAGTTCAGCTATAATGTCTTTCCTTGGTGGCTTTTCAGGTTATAACCAGGTGTTGGTTGATAGGGATGATAGGACGAAAATAATGTTCAAAACCAAGTAGGGGACCTTTGCTTACAAAATAATGCCTTTTGGATTAATCAATGTAAGAGATACTTTTCAAATGGCTATAGACCATGACTTCCAAGGCCTAATTGGTAAGTGTATTATTATATATATGGATGATCTAACAGTTTTTTCTAAAAATAGGAATGAGCATTTTATGTACTTACAATAAGTTTTTGAGAGATGTAGAAGGTATGGAATATCCATAAACCCCAAGAAAATAATAATTTGTGTTATTAAAGGTAAATTATTGGGTCATGTAATAACTAAGGATGGTATCTCTATAGATCCTAAAAGAGTGGAAGCTATATCTAGGATAGAGCCTCCAAATAGTAAAAAAGATCTACAGTCATTTTTTGGTAAGATAAACTTTGTTAGAAGGTTCATTTATAGCTTTACAAAGATTGTCAAGACACTAAATGACATGTTGAAGAAGGATGCCAAGGTCACATGAAAT
Source organism: Torreya grandis (assembly GCA_037957365.1). Lineage (NCBI taxonomy): Eukaryota > Viridiplantae > Streptophyta > Pinopsida > Cupressales > Taxaceae > Torreya > Torreya grandis. Next base: position 1,027,188 of record JARHVA010000548.1, on the reverse strand, counting down.
GAATATTACACAAAGGCATTCGATGATATCAAGAAAGCCATTAACCAAGCTCTAGTCTTGATAAGTCCTAAATTTTCAAGGGACTTCTATCTCTACTCTTTTGCATCTAACCATACTATGGCTACAATTTTAACTCAAAATATTGATGGGTGTAATCACCCAATTACTTTTATAAGTACTAAATTTAATAATGTTGAGTTAAACTATTCATTAATTGATAAGCATGCATATGCATTAGTTAATGTAGTAAATAAATTTAGGCACTATATACTTAGAAATAAGGTGCATGCTATTTTACTTGACCCTACCACAAAGCTTATGTTGTGCCAAAATGAGCTTGGAGAACAGAGAGGTAAGTGGATGCCCATTTTATAGGAATATGATATAGAAATGAAGGTAACAAAAATGGTAAGGTCCCAAGGCTTGATACAAATGATTTCTAATACCAGCCCCACGTTGAGTATTATGAAATTTGATCGATAGAGTTTTTAATCTAGTGAGTGGTATGATTCCATCATACATTTACTAATTGATGTTACTTGTCTTGCAGGACTATCCAGGGAGCAAAAGAGGGAATTAAAGCTAAAAGTAACCCATTATCTAATTAAATATGGGATCTTGTATAGAAGGAACTTTGAAGGAATATACCTAAGATGTGTCTCATAAGAAGAAGCCACCCAAATCATGAGTATCTTCCATGAAAATCTAGGCAGTGGACATCCATTTTGAAGAACCAAAACTCATAAGATCCATAGAAATGGTTACTATTGGCCAACTATTTTCAAATATGCCCATAGGCATGTAAGGGAATGTCACTCATGCCATATTTTTAGCATGAAATAACTAAAGGTAGCCATGCCTTTACAACTAGTTATGGTTGATAAATATTTTTCTTAATGGGGATTGGATTTTTTTGGGGTGATCAACCTCAATTCATTTAAAGGTCATAAGTATGTCCTGACTACCACAAATTATTACACCAAGTGTATTGAAGCTATATACACCAAACAATATAAGACTAATTAAGTGATCAATTTATTAGAGGAAAACATCTGTACTAGATTTATAACTCTAGTCTCTCTAGTGTGTGATAACAGATCTACATTTATATCCATTAAGATGATAGAATGGGCCTATGGCAATGGCATTGGTCTCAAGTTCTCATCCAACCATTATCCCCAAGGAAATGGAATGTTTGAGTCTACCAACAAGAACCTAATAAAGGCAATCAAGAAGTCTATTGCAGATAAAAGCCCAGGACTTGGCATAAAATACTCAAATATGCCTTATGGGTAGATAAGATCAAAATCAAGCAAGCCTTGAAATCATCACCATTTTTATTGGTGTATGGCCAAAAAGCAATCTTTCCTATTAGTCTCAAGTTGCCTTTAAACAAATTCATGTAGAAATACATAGAGGAAATGCATGAGCTTATAGAGTTAAGATTACTAAACATCATTTAGATGGAGGATGCAAGGGATCAAAATTTTACAAACTTTAATAGACATCAGATCATAGTAAAGAGATGGTTTGACAAAAGATCAAAGATCAAGGTGTTCAGACAATGGGACCTAGTTCTATTTTTGGATAAAGTATCTAAGCCTAGGGGAAAGCATGGCAAGTTCACACCTCTATGTATTGGCCCCTATTAGATTGCAAACACACTAAAATATAACACCTTTAATCTCAAAGACTTGTAAGGAGCAGAGTTTACACTACCCACCAATGGGAAGTACCTAAAGCATTACTTCTCTATTGCTCCACCTAAAGTCTTTATGAAGTAAAATGTAAGATGGTTAGGTTTAATGTAGGTAGGCTAGTTAGTTTCTTTCAGTTATTTTCTTCTTGTCCCTTATTTGTACATAAGCATGTGTATATTTTTTTTCCTTTTGTGTCTTGCTTTGCTACTTTCTGTTGTGTGTTTGCTTTTTTTGCCTTGTTCCTTGATTCCAATAAGTTATTTTCAAAAACCTTGAACTCAAAGTTTATTTAGTTGATTGAAGTCCCATAGATCATAAATGAGGGTATAAACCTAATACACATGTTGACCATGGTTCTAAAATGTGAGCCTCATGTTATTATTTGAATAAACTGGTAAAGACCAATAAAAGAATCTAATTAATCCATGAGAACTTAAGCATTATCTTGACCTAAAAATTGGTTTTAAGAAGATTTACACTTGTAGGATCCAAGTTCAATTTATTGAGACACAATCATACTTGCGCATAATAAACATCCTTGACTAGGACAATGGTTACAACCATAGCTAATTTTTTGAGGATCAAGCATTTGACAAAATCCTTAAACCTAGCTACCCTCGTTCTCAACCTTATTGAAAGCATAAAAGATTAAAAAACATAAAAAATAAGAATTCAATGCAAATCAAAATCTTTTTCAAGCATAGGTGATTTTGGTAACCTCCAATAGGGCTATAGATGCCTAGTTGGAAGTGGAACAAAGCCTTGAGTGGATCCAAAGACATCTCTATCAGGGTTATGTATGTTTGGATAGCATCAGTGCAATTCCCAAGCCTTCCTTGAACTAGAAGCATGATTCTTAATGAATATCAAATCATGCTCTAAGTTAGTGTTAATGATTAAAGATAAGAAACCTAGAAGTTATCCCCTAAATCCCATGGCATACAGTAAGTGGAATCAAAGCACACACATAATATAATTATGTATAGATGTTGATATTATGTCAGTGCAAGGTTTGTTTCAACCATAAAACTAATCTAGATAATGGCATTGATCAAGTGGAGTGGATGACCTAGTTGTTTGTCTAAACCAGAGTCTCTAATTTCTAACATATTGCTATGTTTTCCCTAGAAGTAACCATTTTATAAGGTCAACATACCCATATTTTTGAAAATTGGGACCCTTGAGATGTTTTGAAGTTTAACTAGATAAGCATGGCCTACTTTGGATATTATTTAGAATTTGAAGATCATCCACTATGTCAAAATTGGTTATTGATTTATGGTTTTTTTAAGCTTACCTAACATTTATAATGATTCGTATTCATGTATTTAAGTTGTAGGTTTCATGGATCCCTTTTTTATAGATTCATGATCTAAAAACCCTAGCATAAACCCTTATTTCAAATTCAAATTTGGTAGGAACTAATTGGCAGGAACATTTTTTAAATTTATCTTGGACCTAGGCATAATTTTCATATTAAATATTAGTCATGTTTTTCAACATGAATAAAATTTTTCTTAAAATATGCTTTTCCCCTTTATTATTTTCCCCTTAGTCCCTTATGTTTCTAAGCAAGCCTAATGTTTGGTTTTACAGGGTCCTTTTTATATGTTCCTAACCAAGTCCAATTTTATGCTAGCTTGGTCCCTTTGTTAACATCTTAGCCTAAATTTTTAATACTAAAACCCTATTGTATTTATTAACATGAACATGAAATTAGTATAAAAACTTTATCTTAAGTTTTTATTTGGTCTTGAGTCTAACTTAATTTCCTTTCTTCTTGCAGAATCCAACATCTCTTGCTTCATCGTGGGGCTTGATTCAAGAGAGCCATGAAGGCCTAGGTATTAAATAAAAAAACATGCAACTCACAAGATTTAATGATATAAACTTCCTCATGTCCTCTTGATCAGATGATGTGAATAAATCTTGACAAAACTAAGTACTTAGTCCTTTGGACCAGTCACGATCAATGGTTCTTGCTTCATCATGGGCTAAAGATCAAATGGAGTGAGGACATCATTGAAAATTCAAAATATCAATAGCTCCATGGATTTTCCATGTGGCACTCCTATGTTTAAATATTAAGAGAAAAGGGGCCCACATGTCAAAGGGGACCAATCATGAGCAAACTCTCAAATCTCAATCGGATGGCTCTTACTTCATCGCATTTCTTGATCCAATGAAGCAAATTGAGTCTAAGGTCTTGGGAGGCCCCACGGAGGTGTCAAGTGGAAATATCGCATTAGGAAATAGGAATTTGATGAGCTTAAAATTGACATTTATGCAAACATCATTTGATACTCGTGAGGACATATTTTACATCTGTGTGACCATCAATTTTAAGCCCATCAAAACTAAGAACTTCACGAGCCTAAATTTGATGTTCACATGAATGTCATTTGATGTCCATGAGGACGTATTTGATGTCTACGAGACCATAAAATTTAAGCTAATGAATTGTTTATTCAGGACTAAGATAGAATCCAAAATGTTGCTAAAAAGCCTATAAATTATTATGCAGATGACTAGAAACCTTTGAAGGATGTTCAAACACTTGAAATATTTTAACTAAAAATGTTGAAATAGTCTCATAGACTAAATATATGAAAAAATGAACTTAGTCTAAGTTTATATCTTAAGGTCCCCATTTCATTTGTTTGAATGTCGTGAACCTCAAGCTAGAGACTCATACCAAATCTTATTTTAAAAGGGTATTTGCAACATGAAACTTGGCCTAAATTATTTTAACCAAAGGTTTTTATTGTGTTTATTAATACAATTAATCCCTATGTTAGAATTTAGCATTTGATTATGAGGCCATTTTGATCCCCTCTAGGCATATTCAAGAGTTTAGCATAAGTATTTTAACCCAAAGTATGCATTATATTTATTAAACACAACATAAATTTAGCCTAAAATATTTGGCGATAGTCCCCTTCGAATGAATCTCAAAATAATTAAGCATAAACACTTTAGCCTAAAGTTTATCTCATGTTTGATAAACATGAAATAAAACATAGCCTAAGATTTTAAACCTAAGCCCCCACCTAAGTCCTTTGATTTAAAACTTAGCATAAAATATTTTAACCTAAGTTTGTTTGTGCTCACTAATATGAAATAGACTCAGGTAAAAGTATTTTAGCCTAAGTTCCTTTTATATGTATGCACTGACTTAAGGCCTATGCATATTTATAGGTCAATGGCTTGTACTTCATCATAGAAGGATGATCCAATAGTGCGAGGATACCAATGAATTTTCAATGAAGCTTTGAGAGCCCATGAGTTTGATGCATGGCAGATGTGCATTAAACATATGAATAACAAAGGTGTTAGAGCTCAAAATTCTTGTGGAGGTGACAAGTGATAAAACCGATGAATTTAGTATGAGGGGAACCAATAAAAAGAAAGATTTTAGATCATAATTGATAGCTTGTGCTAATCCAATATTTTGATCCAATGGTGTGAAGCAAAAAGGCATTTTTAAATGTCAATGGTTAATGCTTTAAAATGCATTTATGAACAATGTTTTGAAAGGTTCCAGATTAATGCCACATAAGTTCCATGCAAGTAGAAAATGACAAAATCAGAGATATTGTGTGCCTAATAATGTAAAACTATAAAAGCTAAGGTCTAAATCAAATTTGAAGCACGTATGATCCAAACTCCAAATGAGCTACCACCACTAAAGCTTTGAAGCCCTAAAGTTGTATAAAAAGACCTTAAGTAAACTCAAGTTGATTATAGTGAATTAAGAAGTTCAATTATGTTTTGAGCAGAAAAGAACTAACCTGAGATCAATTGTAATCTAAGTTGAACAATTTGCAAGCACAAAAGCTATGGTAGATTGAACATAGCAATTAAGAGATGAGATGAAGTTGTATCTATCCATGGATAGTGGAGGAAAGGTTTTCAAAAATATTGAGCTAGATGTCATAGGATTGAACAATGGAAAAAATAATCTATATGAGCTCTTCTTAAACATAGAGGAAATGAAACCCATTACTAAAGAGGAACAAAGAATTGCTACTATCAATAGAAAGTATTATGACTTAGTTATGGTTCAAATGACTGGGCTTCATCATGTTGTTTCCAAACTAGAGGTACTTCATTACATTAACATCCTTGCTCCAATTTTTATTGATTATAGAATTGATAATGATTGGATTATTCATGAAGGAAGATATAGGATAATTGATTACATTTCCCCACTAACCTTCGATAAATATTACAAGCTCCCAAAACCCCATGTGGACCTACCTACAATCAAAGGATGGATTAGTGAGAACAACCTAGATACCATCCTCAGACCATGGTTACTCCAAGGGAACCATGTATTCTTGGAATTTGAGGGAAATATCCCTATTGTCTAGTTTAGGGAAGGGATTAGAGTGATCATGATCCTATTAAATATAATATTTGGATCCCCTATAACCACATATGTCAATCAGAGTTGGGTATCTTATGTTTAATTTATGGTAGAAAAAGAGATTTTTATTCCAATAGGAGATATGATTAGTGTCTTCCTATGGAAATAATTTACTACCATCAATAAAAAGACAAGTAAGTAGTTTTTCATAATGTCTTATCTGCTAGATACTCTACTAACTTCTACCAAGATCCCCAACATCAAGAACTGGTCTCTTGAGGGTAGAACCACCATCTCCCACCACTACTCAAAGACGTACATTTTCAAATATAGACACCACATGCAATTCATATGTGACTATGTCTATCCTATATTAGTGGAGGCTATCATAGGGATTCCTATGCACAAGGTTCCCCCTTTGATTAAAAAATATGTGGAGTTGATTGGATATATCTAGTTTTACCCAGATTGCATGGTTATCAGATTTTAGGGAATTCTAACCCAACCATACATATTGCCTATCTACATTCTTCCCAAACTAGCAGAATAGGAAATTACATCTCAACTCCTTCATAGTGTTGATGGAGTATGCAAGGAGAAAAGGAAGGGTCTCATCCATCCCTTTCCTTTAAAAATTAGAAGGACTGTTCTACAAGATTAGAAGCAAGTGAATACAATGTATAGGCATAGGGACTCTTTTGCATTTCAATTGGATGACCTTAGATAGTGAAATCTAAATAATGTGGTAGATAACCATTTAAAGAGCAAATAGTTACCCAAGCCAATCTATGAGCACTAACTGGGTCCTCATAACACCCTATACATAAAGGCCAAATTTTTTGAGAAAGTGATGGATAGATTTAAGAATACCAACCTCAAGCTCATGCATAAATTAACTAGTGATGAAAAGATAAGGGACATATGGAAAATGCACCCCCTTCAGTACCACTTATTGCCTAGACTTTTTAGGCTACCCCATGAGTAGCCCTAGATGGAGTTCCCACAGCCCCAAAAAAAAATTGTATAGGGTAATGGTAAGGAGAATTTTGAGGGAGACTGAATGAGGGACCTTCATCTTCATCCCCTCCTAACAAACCACCATACCTAGTTAAGCACTTGGATATGATTGTCCTTAATCCTGATGAAACAGTAGAGGATTCCCTCAAGGTCCTTGTTGAGGCATATGGATTTGAGGGAGAAGAAGCACAGGTTGAAGAAGCTTAGGTTCAAGTAAAAGGAGTTGAGAAATAAGATAAGGGAAAGAAATTAGCCCTGGATTTGGTCCCAGTGGCCCAACCTAGGAAAAGGAAAGAAAAAATAGTAATTGTCCCTATTGGATAGAAAAGGCCAAAGTTGACTCTCACTCATTCCAAAATTGATATCAACTTGTTCAGTGATAAGTTCCACATTCATGTGCCCATTATCCTTGATTGATTCATATATGGAAATCTATAGAATATTCCTTCTTTATCTCATTCATGGGCTTTGACCCAGTCCATCAATGTTTATGTGCATGAAGATATCCAGCCATGGATAAGGGCCTTGATTAAGGATAAAGAGTAAAAAAGAATAATAAATACTACAAGGCTAGATGATAAGAAAATGGATGCTTCAGGAGCATCAAGTACCATAAGGATAGAGGTCCTATAACCTCCAAAATTCATAGTCATCCACACTATGCAGTTCAATCCAAAGATAGCTGTATTGGAAAGAGTAACTACAAGGAAATCCATGATAGGAACTAAGGAGTTCACTTTATAAAAGGTTGAACCCTTTACAAGCTTAATCCTAGTTAGAGGGAAGTAACTTGGTGAGGTTCCTACCCATGAGGAAGATATTGAGAGCTTATCATAGGTTCACTCAGCCTATGTCAGAGCTAGCATCAAGGGCATGAAATATAGGATTCAAAATTTAGAAAAATAGAAGGAAAACTTCGAGACACAAGGCATTTTATCAGTACTTGATGCCATAATAAACATGTTTGAAACATTATTCTTTGATATGTTTAATTCTTTGAATTCAATAAGGCTAAGGCAAGATGCATTAAGCCAACAAGGTGTGGTGGTTAAGGGATTAATAAATGAATGGTAAGAGGCAGAGACCAATATAAGGGATCTCATTAATATTTTGATCAGGGATATAATCCCTAAATTCAAAACCATTAGCTTGGCCCACCTGAATGCTATATTGGGGATAGTGGTAGACAAGATTTAGAGTCTAAGTGTGTGGACAAAAAATTTGGATAGACTCCTGGATGATGCTAAGGAATTGATTACTAGAATTGAGTAAATCTTGGGCACTATGCTGGCTAATCCTACTAAGACTACAAACTTGGGCATTATTGATGATACAAAATATAAAGATAGAGTTACCTTGGTAATGCAGGAGGTAAAGGGAAAAAGCCAATGATAATTAGGTAGTGATAATAGCAAAATTTTGGTCATGATTTTCACAGTTGAAGAAAATATTATAGAAGCTAGGAGCATCAAATAAGCTATGATTAGAGATGATAGGGACTTAGATGACTTAGCTGATTAAGAAGAGGTTTGCATCCTAAAACTAGCTATGGATCTAGAGCTTATCAAATAACAACATTAGAGGGCCATGGAACTTCTTTAAGAGCAATAAAGAGATCCTTCGGTAATGGTTCCACTAGCTTAGTTAATATTCCTTTTTTGTAAAACATTATAATATTTGAAATAGGGAATATTCTTTTATAAGGTATATACTAGTTTTTTAGCATATTTCCTCTAGGTAAGTCTAGTTTTAAAAAGTAAATATATTCTAGAACTTTCTAAAAAAGGACAACTATCCTTATCTTTTGTACATTTTGTATCTTGTAACTAATGGGTATACTCCTTTATCTTTCTATAAAAGGTAGTATTACCCTTTTGTAAACAGAGATATTTTGAGAAAATTTGTATACTTTTGAGAATTAATATTATCAAGGAATTCTACAGGTCCACATTTGATGTGTCAATTGTTAATATAGCTTTTCTCTCAATTATTGATTCTAAGTCTTAAATTTGAATAGTCTCTTTGAATTATGAATTTGTATTTGTGATAAAGGGTTTCTAATTTGTGCCTATGCTAAATTAGTTAAAGGATCTTGAATTTTCTTTGTTTCATTTGTTCTATATTAAGATGTGCTTATCCTATTTGAGTTTAGTAACAATTCTTTAAAGCAAAATCTAGTGCTTTCTTGTATAATTTCATATTGTCCCTAGAAATTTGCCTGGTGTATGGTGGGATTTGAGTTTTTGATATTTTGCATCATATACTGGTAAGTGCAGGTTCAATTGTAATTGAAACTTTGTCATGATATTTGAGTCAAGGATCAACAATCACTTGTTTTCTCTTTTCCTTACCCTTCCCTTTTACTTCTTTTTAACCAGATCACTATAGCTTAAATTTCATTATAAATATACATTCAGATTAGTCTATAGCTTAAGTTTTGATCATAATTAACTAGACATTATCAACGATACAATTTATAGAGAATTAGACTATGATGGCTCCCAACCATCAATTATCATAAATTTTGTGGGATAGTTAAACATTGCTTTGCCACTATTTTACCACAGGTAACATTAAGTTGCCACAACTTGCTACTCATGCCCCAAATTCATAGAATTATAAAATGAGATGTGTTATTGAACACTAAAGACATTTATGGTACACATAGAGGCATCAATAGGGTCCAATCCACTAAATGAAGTTAGGATCTCCCATCACCACTCTACACTTAGCTTCTTCTCTAACCATTCTTAATAGGCCCAATTAAAACATGCTACCTCATTTGGATTGATTATAAGTACCCAATGACCCATTTTACTCAATTTCTTAGGGACTCATCTTTGTTCTTTCCTTGAGCTCTATTTTCTCATTTTGTCTTATGATTGATCTCATTTGAGATACTTGCCTCGAGCTCACCAAACCCAAGTTATGGCTATACAACATCCATTGATCTCACTATATTCATTTTGGGAATTTTATCCTACATTTATAAGGGGACGAAAATTAAATCACTTTATAATGAAGAACACTTGCTTAGTTACTTAGTCTTGAAAGATTGCTTATGTTTAGATCTTGTTCGTTGATTGTGCATGTGTCAACACAAGATTGGTTCCCTTGTCACACTATAAAAAGGGTTGAGTTTTCCAATAGAAATACTACTTAGACACATGCCCATCACCCATTGGTCAATATCCCACCATAATGTCTTTGGTATTGATCTATAACTACCACTTATCATGTTTCCATTTGATCTAGGTTTTATCCACTTTGCCCAATCATCTCTCTCAATGTCAACTCTACCAACTAACACTGGGGCCATGTGTCTTAATCTCATTCATCTTGTGTTCTTCCTAAATTTAACTTATTTATCAGGTTTGGGAGACTGGTACATATAATAATTTGTTGATGTGGCACATCCTGGTTGGGCCAGGCTCTAACATCTTTGTTAGGGCCAAGAGACTAGCCTCAAGACTAACAAAGTCCATGTGGTGCTTGCTAATTGGGTTTGGGTCTAACAAGTCTAACACTTAGAGAATAAGTTTAGGAACTTAAAAAATTATAAGCATAAACCCTTCCTTTGTGACTTCTCCAACACTTAGCCAATTTTTATTACTTTAGTTCTTACCATGGGATGTAGGATGTTAGATTATAAACTTGGCCCCCATTTTGACACTTGGCATCTCAATGTCATCTAAAGGTTTTAGCTCTATCATGTATCATTCCCTTGACTTGCTACACTTTAGGCTAATGGTCAATATCTATGAGCTTCCATGATTCAACGTTTGTGCATTTCCATGATTTCAATTGAGTTTTACTTTAAGTCTTTGAAAGTTGTATTTTGAGACTTCATACAAAATTTCTAACTCATTCATTCAAAAGACCCAAGCCTTCATAAATTTTGTTGTCATGATTTCTATTTGGGCCTTAAACTTCATGACTTCATTTTTTGAAGACCCAAGTCTTTTCCAAATTTTTATTAGAACTTTTATTAATAATTTCTATCCAAGCATTGGTCTTTATAACTTTTATTCGTAACAAAAGTTCTGACTAGTATTTGTAAAACATTTTCTGAGTGATCAAAACACTTATGAAATTTTTGCAAAGTGATTCAAGTTCTCTTCCTTATTCTTGAATTTTTTTTTAGAACTTTTATTTGAAATACCTAAGCCTTTACAATATTTATCCCCATAAAATTTATAACTAATCGCAAACAAATTTTCCTAAAGACCTAAATTCTTGAGAAATCTTCAAAACTTTTGCTCAAAACTTTTGTTTCAACTAAGTCACAACATTTTATCCACAAAGTAAAAGGCTTAGCCAAATCTCATGAAGTATTAGGGATTTTTATATACTCTCCTTCATGTAAAATCTCTTACTACTCTTTTGTGAAAAAATTTGAAGGCCAACTTATTTGGGTACCTATGGGCATAATATGAAAAGGCACAGTTAGCGACTTTGGTTTAAAAAACCAACGACTAAGCATTTTAAAATAAATGGCTAAGTATTTTAAAAACAAACAACTAGCTATTTGAAGATAAATGACTAAGTATTTAAAAATAAATGGATAAAGTAAAAGCCAAAAAATGACTAAGTATAAAATAAAAACTATGCAATGACTTAGTCATTTGCTTGATTCTAAAGCTGATTTCATCCTTTTTAATGAAAAATGACTTAGTTAAAAAGTAAAACCTTATAAACATCTATTCAATTAAATTGAAATTAAAGCATAAATGGAAAAAAAAATTCCAATAAAGGAGGTAAAAAACTCTAGAATAGTCATATAATTTGCACAAACCAAAGGCAAAATAGTCTAAAATGAAGTTATATATTGTGTTTCAAAACATAAGCAAATAAATAGACTAAGACTTAGTAGATATATGTAAATTTAGATATTAAAATCAAATCACTCCTAGATAAAAACTTGTACTAAACTGAAGGAATGCAAGGACATCAAAGTAAATCCATTCAGTCACTTATAACTAATCATCTAGTAGATTTGCCAAGAAGGTTGATTTGAACCAAAAATCAAAATGAACCCCTCAAAGGCATAAGGTTAGAATCCAAATCAAAAAGGAGGGTCCCCATTTTTAGATGGAAAATGGGGTGTGTTGTGCAAGCAAAAACAAATTCCTTGTGCTTGTACTTGAGTCCATCCATTGACATATGATAAAAATGCCATCCTAATTTTTCCATATCATGATGTGTTTTGTCATTTTTCCATTGGATTAGGGACCATTCCTTACACATATTGCATCTAGGTCATCATGGTGTATACCATTTTATGCTACATAAAAAATTAAGTTAAAAAATATATGGGGATGCATGTTACAACAACAATTTATCCCCTTCCAAAATCATCCACTATAAAATTAAATCATTTTGGTTATCTTTCACCACATCACATCATATCCTCCCTCTTTTACATTTGTGAAAATCAAATTATCTCATCCATTTTCAACTAAGTTAAATAATAATATATTATATTCTTCATCATTCCTCATTATATTTCTCCCTTTTGGGAGAATTAAATTGGCCTAGTGTCTATTTGAACTATGTAGGCAATGCCCAGTCACATGAAGTTTTTGAGGTTAGATCAACAACCATCACCATTATTTTTGTCTATTACTATCAACATCTATTTCTAGTAACTAATAGTCATTCTCATAACCTACATATGTGGACATTAGTGTACCATGTACCCTATTTACCTAATTATCTCCAAATTTAATAACATTAACCTTTAATCATTATCACATCATTCTTCCATCAATATTTTCATCACTTGGGGCATCCTTACGTGCCTTTTTTTTAGATTCTTCATTTTTTGCAATTTTGTTTTGTACCATCCAAACATATATTTGTGTTAACATATCAATTTATTTTCATCTATCCAATTCATATCAATCATAATTATTTTGTGAAATAAGTGAAATCCTTGATGTATGATTTCCAATCAATTAATTCCTTAATCAATCACTAATCTAATCAAAGACCAAATTTGGCTTGTTTGGGGTAAATTAATTAGTTTAGTCAATCTACCCTGATTGGGACAAATCTATTCATCTGCATTGCTTGGGGAAAATTATCCAATCTAACCTCACAATTTTTTCACTATTTGGGGAAAATCAAAGTGTGAATCTCATTATCTTGGGATGCATCCTTCCCAAGTCCACCTTGTTTGGGGAAAATCATTCTATCATTTTCAACAATCAAATATGCAAACACTATGTCAAGTGGTATAATTTTATGCATGGGTTAATTTAGTCCATTTTCATCATATCTTATATCACCTTATTTTTTGAGGGTCCATTTGCATCCTTCATCCACACATGTCCTCTTGAGGGAACATCATCCATACTATTATTTCTTTCATCATCATCAAGTTTTCATCCTCCCACCTTTTTTTAGGCTTATTCTTTCTTTTAAAAGTCATTATTCCACCCATTGAATCTCACAAGGCCTTATCAAATAGGGGAAAATTATAGAAACATAAAATCAAACACTGTGTTAATTTGAACTATCCTCACCAACATTATCCTAAATCCTAATTTATTTATCTAACCAATATTCTATCCACTATTCACCCCTAGTCAATTAATCTATTTTTCTATTATGACATCTTATCCTACCAAATTCACATCACATTGTAGTAGTTAACTAATCTCAATTAATTAGTTAATTTTATAGTAATGGAAAATACATGAAATGCAAAATTAATATTTTTTAGAAAGCATTTAATTATATTTTCTATCTCAAGATCATGACATCATCCTCTTATTCCATAAGGCAATTCAATGTAAAGTTAGAAGTGTGAAAGTAAGGTTTATTACACCCTCTTACACACACTCCAAAATTATCATAATTGGATTTATTACACATCTTACACATTTCATCCTTATTCTTGCACACTCCATATTCCTTATCATTAATATGTATGACTGATCCTCATCCATTGATCTTTTGATTGATCCAATGGTCCACATTCATCATCCAAGTCTATAAATTGGAGGGATTCCTCCTCATCTAAATAAATCTTAATAATACAATGAAGCTATACAATTTTAGAGAGTCATTCATACATCAAACATATCAATTATTCATCCAAGTCATCCATAGTGTAAAGGCAAATGCTACCAAAATGATTATGTGACATTAACAAAGCCTTTTTCAACTACATTAAGGATAATCCACATTTAAATTTTGGTAGGAGAGAGACATATAAAAGAGAAGGTAAAATAATGTTATTTGTCTTCCTTTATGTTTTTTTATTCTCTTTCTTGACCTTGCCCAATCCAAGAACAAGTGCTTAGGCTTAGTTGTATGCTTTTCAAGTTGATTTTTATTTCATACTAAAGAAAACTAATACCTTCATAATTGTATGTTTACACTATAAACACTAAGATATGTGGCTACTACGATATCATACTTATTTATGCCCTCCTAAAATATACCATGAATTGATACAAATATGGATCTAGTTTACTATAGATGTCATCTAGTTCATTTCCACTATACTCAATTAAGTAATTCATGTATGTAAAACACTATGTAATACACTTCTTCAATATTTTTCATGTATATTGAATTGTTCATTTAAGTTGCTATGGAAAAATTAGTGTTGGGACGGTTAGAGAATTCTTGTATTGATGGATTTAATAGCTTACAACCTTTGAAACTAAGGGTTTTTCCAAAGATGATGAAACTATTGATATTTTCAAGTGGAAACTATGTAACTATAGGTATTTACAGATGATAGTTGGATAACCACTCATGATAGTTATTTGTCTTTTAGATTATATGAGGGTAATTGATGGAAATGTGTGGCATATTTTTCATGATTTACACTCCATTAGACTATAGAGTCATAATGGGGAAATATATATTTGGGTGGTTTTATCCCATATTTTGTATAGCCTAGAGTTTTGGTACCCATGGTATTGTAATAAGACTTTGATGACTACCTATTAATGTGCCTATATATACTCGCACATATAGTAAGGGAAAATTATAACTTGATAATGAATTATTTTATTGTGTATGGTTGAGTTAGTGTAATAAAGTGTTTATTGTGTTGGGATTTTACTCAAAAGGGTTTTTTCAGGGGAAATCATGTGTATTATGTAATATTGTGTGTGTTCCATTTCTCTTATTATGATAGATTAAATATTATGTTAATATTTATTATTTTGTTTTTATTTTATCATATCTATACTTCTCTTTAGTAATTTTGAAACTTACCTTGATAGTTTATAAACTACTGGTCTACATAAAAAAATAATTTCATTATAGATCAAAGCATGAGAATTAGAATGGTTGAAAAAACTTCCACTACTTGGAAATTATTCATTTGGATTATTTTTTGGGTTATAAGTTAGAAGGGAGTAAGTAAAAATTCTATGGAAGTCAAAGGACATTAGAGAACTCAATAAGAAGTATTAAAACTAGATTCACATTGTAGTTTACAAGTTTGGGTGCTTGTTCATGTTGTCTCATTATTTTGTAGTTGTTTAACGGTTATTCTAGTTATGTTGGATCATTATGGAGTCTCTAAAAAGAAAAAAATAGTTTTGTGTACAGGATTTGGATAGTTTAATAGTGGAAAATCTATCTATGAAGGCCATGTTTCATAGTAAATTGTATAATTTTTGAATTACATAATGAAATGGGATAGTAATTACCTCACACACTAGATGTTTTCCCACACTAGGTTTCTCCAGGTCATTTATTGTGTTCATATTATGATTTATCTCATTTTATGCTTCTTTATTATGTTTAATTTTTTATACATTTCATTTACGACACTTTTTTATCTTTGTTTTAAAAATGTAAGTATTCTAGAATAGTCATTTATCAATCACTTGTTGAGCTAGGAGTATAATATCTATGTTGGTGAAGATTAGAGTGGAATATCCACCTATTTTATGGATAATATTGGTATTAGAGCTATTTTTAGTATCATTTTTAGTCATTTTATGTGGTTTTATATGTTTACATTAAAATATATGTCTGTCACTTGAGCAAACAATGCTAGTGGTCAAGGTATCCTAGTTCCCTTTAAAGAAGACATTTCCATAAGGAAGTGGAATCAAGAGATCAAAAGTATGGCCCATATTGATGAAGAAGATTACCATATGGTATAAGATTAGTTTTTAAATCCTCAAGGAGTGGCTAGTATCTCTATTTCTATGAGCAATCTTCACCAATTGGAGTCCATCATGGCGATCCTCATGGAGAGGCTTGGTGTTTTCATTAAAGCATTAAAAGTAAATAAAGAGGATGCACCTGAGAATAAGAAGGTTGAAGGAAAAACTCATGATAAATAATCTTCACATTTATTCAAGGATAAGTAAAAGATAGAGATTCAACTATATGATAGAGATGTGAATGCAGAGATATTAAGCTCTTGGCTTGTCCAACTAGAGGTATATTTCAGTTTGTATCAGATTAATGAGAGCTAGCAAATTTATTTTATATATTTTTTTATTGAAGAGTGTACTTATATTTATATAAAGAAATAATGGTACAACACTAGTCATACAATAAAAATAGGTGGAAAAAGTCAAACCCCACAAACATAGTCAAACTAAGGTAAAAAACCATAAAAAAAGATCAAATCCAGTAGAGGGTCTGTTAAGAATTAACTTTTACATGAGTATTTATAATTTGATATTTAACAAGAGGTAAATATAATTAGTTAGTTTGTTAAAATATTATAATATTTTTATAGATAATATTATGATAATATTTTAGCATAAATTATTTGTTGAGATATATTGTTATGAGTTATAACAATATATCATATATAGGAGATTGGGATTTTGGGGAGAGAAAATGATGGAGAGATTATATGAATCATATTCCTATATATTTTTAATGTGTCCTAAATGATTATTCATTTACATAGTATGAAATAATATAGCAAAATATTATGTGATTAAAATTCTTTTTATGGACTCTTCATTTGTGTGTTCAGATCTTTGAATTCACAACAATGGTATCAGAGCAAATGTGATCAACCTGTCAGAGCAATGGAATCTTAAGAATGGTGAGGAGCAATTTCACTGTGCTTTGTCCATATGTATGTAGTCTATAATATTATTTTGTGAGTTTTTTATCTTCTAGTTTTAGAGCCTTTTAGTTGGAAGAGGAGGAATTAATGAGAAATAAGGCATAAAAAGTCTCAAAAATCAAAGCAAACCAATATAATCTCATTGACCTTTGTGTAAAGTTCACTTTTATGAGTCTAATTAATAATCTATTACTGTAAGCAACCTCTTGAGATCATCATTTGACTCCAATTCTATTTGTTTCGGTGAAGCTTGAGTTTTATTAAAAAATCTAGATCATGTATCAAGCTATCAAATACACTTATTGTATCAAGCATTAATGCATGCACTTTGCTTGTAAATTTTGGCTACCAAATATAAAAATTAAAAGCACTGATTGTGATGATCATGCATGTTTTGTCATCTGCTTATCTCTATTCTCCATTTTTAATTGAGTACTAGTGCCAAGCATATTAATCTTTATTTTACCTTACATGCCATATTAGATGGAGTTTTGCTGAGTTTCATAAAATTTTACATATTTATCTGTAGTTAATGCATAGTCATAAAATTAGATTTGAGAGATAGTGAATCTCCATGTGCATGATCCAGCAAAGAGATTCTCATCTTTGCAAATCAGGTGATGGTAAAGGTGTTTTCTGCTTGAGCAAATATCATTATCATTAAACTTGCAAGTAATAAATATCCCGCCAATGATTTAAATATTTAAAGGATTACGTTGAAGTGTCATACCAGTCCATGCATGTTAAAACACTTGACTTCCACATAGCCATGATAAATTTGATTGCATCATTTTTCCCCTCCTAGTTTGTATTAAATTTTATACATATTACAATGACAAGTTTTCTAGTTTCGAGGCTCTTTCCATCATTGTTGTTACTACACCATACTTCTATTATAGTGTGTATGTAGTCAATTAGCCTTGATTTATGTCATATGTTAAATTTTAGTTTTAAGGAGTGTTAATGCAATTTATAGATCATTCTTATTAAGGAAGTCTATAATTATTATGCATGTCATTTATAAGACATAGTCATATATTTTTAATGTACAAACACTCAAAGTGTCAAGTATGTCAATAAAACCATTTTATGTCCATAGTCATTTTTATGTAAAAAATATCTCCTTGTAATGGATTTAATTTTAGGTGAACTCGACATCCAATTTGTAATGAATGTGTCAATTATGGGGGGGGGAGACTTGTCATAAAAAAAGACATGCAAAGATTGAGCTTCAAGATATCATCAACTGAGTAAGCAGCTTTAGTAACTAGAAGTTGGAGGATATATAGAGGATGGAGGTCTTTTAGCGACTTCTTGTCAGTCAAAAATGATGGGGCTACACCAATGATGTGGTGACATTTTTGTGGTGTATTTTTATAGTTTCCTCTATGTGTTTGAATAAGAACAAAAGTACATGCATGTTTAAGATATGTAATTTGTGTATAATTCCAAACATAATTTCTTGATGTAAAAACATTATAAAAGGATATAAAGCACCAATGTAAGTCAATTCATGGATCTTGAAAGGGTTTCTGGTAGAGATTCAAAAAATCATAAGAGGTGAATAGTGTTTTGGCAATAGTTAGAGAGTAGATACTATAAATATCTCATAATTTCCTTCCTTCTTTATGGAGATGAACCCAAATAACACCTCTTATAGACACCAAAATTTTGCATACTATAGTTTCAAATGTTGAAACACCCCTAGACCACCTTAGGACTCACTTGGGACCAATTTGTTCTTTTGACCCCTAACCAAACCTAACAATGGTCAATTTGACCAACTGACCAAAACCCCCATTTCCTAGTTTAATCTTTGACACCTGATTGTCGATGATCACAATGATTGCCAATGGTCACCCTAACCATTGATGATCAGGTTCCTTCCCCACCACCTGACCAAACATAACACTAGTTGTGTATAAGATAACATGACACAATTTAATATGTTTACCTTACCCACTGCTAACACATCATGATGCATCAAAATTAGCAGCCTAACCTTCTATGGAACCTTTGACCTCCATCTCTTAGTGCCTATAAAAGGAGGGGAGTAAGAGGTGAATAGGGATCGATAATCAAGCATTCTAGCACACAGGTAATCAAGCTGTCAACTAATAGGTCTTTCTTCCAACAATTTAGTAACCATAATAGAGACTCAAACATTTATAAAATTTATCTTTACGCAAAGTATCGTTACTCTGCTAAAATTTCTCTAGGATCAACCATCAACCATCAAGAAATAAACTAAGTACATTTTGTATTTTAGGGTTTATTTATTTGGTTTATGACTTCCCTACAAAATCAAACTTTTTTACATCTTATCTCCTAACCCCCAGACCTTAACCAAATCCTAAACCACTTACTGAACCATTCTATAGCCTCTCCTTAAACTCATCTAAAACCCATAGCAACTATCGATTGTCACCCTGATCATCAACGATCACCTTCAACTGTCAATAATTACCCAACCACTGATGGTCAACATAACCACTGATGGTCGCTATGGTAAGAAATAAAAAAAAGTTATTTCTACCTACCTACCCCTAACTAAATTCCATTTTTTGTCCCTACCTAGTCATAGAGACCTCACCTATTTTTTGAACCCAACTTGACCTCTTTAGCATTAGTATTGACCTATTATTTGTTATAATTAGTCTATTTCCTTTATCAAGCATTTATTTCTTCTTAAATTTCCTTTCAATATTTTCTATCATTTGATGCAAGTAATTTATCTTCATTTCTTCTAACTTAACTATTTTAAGAGTGTGGATTGACAGCCTCCTAATAAGCTCACACTTCTCAAATCTAGCTCATGCTAGGAAATCCACCTTGCGACCCAACTAACAACCCCTTTGCATGAGTGTTTTATTATCTATAGGTCATTCTTCCTAAAATAAAGAGGAGTTTTTCATGATCATCTAGATCATGTGTGTACAAACAAATAGGTTCTTCTACCACACCATTATTACTAGTTTATTACTTCTTAAAATAGAAATAATCTTAAATTGAGAGAAACATTTTGGCATGCTCAATAGGATCTAGTAGCATCTAGGTGCCCTTTTCTTCCTTATTCTATGCTCATATAAAGAAATAAAAATTTATTTTGGGTATAAAATAAATCTTACATACATTGATTGCTTGCATATTTAGCTCATTTAGTTAAATTAAAGGTAAAGTAATCAATCATAGTTTCACTTCTTTATCACACACTATACCAAACCAATTAAATCAATTAAGCATCAAAATAATTGACATAATGCCCAACTAGAGTTTTATCTCCTAGCAGATCACCTTCACCCTTTGACTATCTTACTTGGAGTTCATTATAAAGAGGAGAACCAAAACTTAGCTATCTAGTTGAGTCTAAACTCTAGAAATCGGTATATACTAGCTAAGTACCTAAAACCCTTATCACTATAGTGTGTGAAGTGAGGGGGTAGGCCATAATACCAAGCTATGTATTAATTTCCAATATAGATATTTTGAGAGCATTAAATTCTTGAAACCAATGATAGACTTCTTCTCTAGTACTTGCTCTACAAACCAAATTTCTTCTTCATATTTTCCAACTAAAGAATAAGCCACAAGTGAGATAAAAGATATCCTAGGCTTTAAATGCAATATAGTGTATGTTTTATTTCTTTGATATCTTTTTCCTTCTATTTTTTGTGTGTTTGAGTTATGAATTTTCCTTTATTCCTCTTTATTTCTCATATGGTTTTTACTAGACAACAATTGAGAAATCAAACTAACCAAGATCCACCTTCCTCTTCTTCCTCTATGGAGTAAACTCAGATGTTGAGGGTTCTCCCCATACTTATACCCCCTACCATGCCTTAGATAGTTTCCCAAAGTGATGCAGATTTTAACACCTTCCTTGATAACAACCTCATGGCCCTCCAAAATTATCTCAACACCATGTCTCACTACACCCCTATTGATTTAGTTCATCCTAATGATCCACCTTATGGGATACCTCCACATATTATGGTTGCCACTACCTCTACCTAACTTGTGATCACTCAAGCCTCTTCCTCCACCAATAATCCACCTACTACCTCTAGCCAAACTCAATCAAATAACCTAACCAATAACCAAACACCTCCTACACCAACAAAAAACACCTCCAACATAGGGATAAAATCATCTTTTGTTACCCATACTCCACCCATGGTGAGGATATCTTCTACCCCTATTGCCACTATTCCCCTGATCACTACTAATCCACCAATATCCACTCTTCAAAATGTGGTGCTTTCTATACCTTCTACCCTTCCACCTATTAGTACTAGGGTTATCACTCACCCCCAAATAACTAATCATACCATACCTCCAACTGAACCTCTGTCAATTCCCAAATCTACCAACCCGATCATACCTCCAAACCAACCCACATCAACCCTTGAACAAATACCTATGACATCTTACCCATGTTATGTTCCTAATTCACAAGGATATATAACTCCATCTTCTACCCAACCTTTTGTGCCCATTAATCCATGTGGAATTATCGTAACCCTTAATGACCACATACTAATATGTGGCATCTTCTCAACCCTCTACCAATTATCCATATATTACATCCACCCAATCCCAACAAAACTTACCATATAATTATGGATCCCCCAATCCCAAATAGATTTGGTTAAAATGTTGATGGACAAAGTAACCAACCTAGACTCATCTATCTTTGGGGATCACAACATCTTGACTTATGCCCAAATATATAACGAACCTATTCACCCATATATCCCTATCAACCTTACCCTCCTCAATGGGAACTACCCAAATTTTATAAGTTCAAAATCAAGGATGACCCCCTACAACACTTAAGAGCATTTCGACATTCTTGCTACTTGATTACCTATAATGGTGATCTTCTCCCTCACACCTTTCCTATGTCTTTATCTATACTAGCATTAGATTAGTATAGTGATATCACCAAACACTCCATTAATAATTTTCCCAACTTGACCAAACCTTTTTAAACCACTTTTTGATAAATATATCTAAGAAGGTCTCCATCACCAACCTCTACTCGATCAGGCAATTTGATGATGAATCAATTGCCAATTTTGTAGCTCGATGGAGAGGTCTTATCAACAATCTCTCTTTCTCTTTGCCCCAACCTGAGTTGATTGAAATTTTCTCTTGGGCTTGTGCCAAACATAGTGCCCCTAGTCTACAGGGTCAAACCTTCATAACCTTTATCAAGGCTTTCATCATGGCATGCAAATTAGAAATCAGAGCCATTGATGAGGGGAAGTTAAAACTAATAAATAAAAAATCTAGCTTTAAATCTAATGACCCTTCCCCATCTAAAACCACCAACCAATCCAACTACCCCAAAACTAAACCAAAGGTAACCACAAACACAATTGTCCTTAAAATTGCTCTACCTCTGATTGTTAACCAACCCAACAAAATTGACTCCTCTAACTCTAATAATTAACAAAAATGAAATCAAAACTAGGCTACCCCAAAATAATAAACTCTATTAGGAGAGCCATATGCTTCAATTCTAGATCAGTTGCTTAAATCTAACATCATACAACTTCCCCCATCAAACCTCCTCTAAAATTTAATGCTTCTTTCTCTGTGCCCATTTTGTACAATGAGAATGATCTTTGTGCCTTCCACCATGTCATTGGACATGGAATTAGTAGGTGTAACACCTTCAAGACCATTTTTCAAAACTTGATTGATAAGGGAGAACTTGCATTGGATAATACCAATACACCCCCAAATCAGTCACTCAACATACTTCAATAACCTTTTTCCAATCATGCCCCTTCTACTAACCATAAGTATAACAAAAAAAATCATATCATGCTCATGAGGTCCATACGGTTAATGTGATCATCAGTGAACCTATCATTGAGGAAACCATTGCCTCAACTACCTCTTCCCCCACTCCACTTATTTAAGTGGTGGAATCACCCTCCATTCCTTTAGATACCCAAATAAAAGAAGCAACCACATCCTTTCCTTCACTTGATGAGATAATGAAATTACCCACCTATAAATACTAGAGGAGGCAATCATTACCATCACACGTTCCTCCCCCATCATAGAATCATATACTCTCTCTTTGGAAACCATTTTATAAGGAGAGATCACTTTACCTACTACCTCCATGGAGGAAACATCTTCCCAAATATTGGAAGATTTAATCTAGGACAAGGGTGAAGAAACTACTTCCTCACCTTAGCTTATGGACCAAATCATTGAATCTAATGCCCAAGGAACCAAACCAATCTACAAACCCTTTCTAGACTAGTCCAAAGCCTAGAATTCTCTTCCTAACCCAATATGGATTGAGCCACCTCTTATCACAATCTTGGGATCCCATATCAAAACAAGCATGACCCTTCAACATCACTTTTATCCACCATTAAACATATCATCACATCAATCCCTTAATCAAACACCTCTCCCTCCAAAACCTTAGAAGAACCACCCAAACCATCTCTATCCCAAATTATCAAATCACCTGACACCTATTTAACCAAACCCATTAAGAACTTAGGGATACTCCCTATTCCTAGACTTATCCACCCATATTTGAAGTTAGATTTAAATCCATCTAGGCTACCAAACAAAAACTTAACCAAACCAACTAAAAATGTGGAACCAACCAAACTTTTTCCTAGAACTAAAACCATACCACCCCCTTCTCTCTTACCTTCCATCTCGAGACCCCATCCTTCTTCTATCCTAAGAGCTCATCCTTCTATCAAAAAGGGGAACCCTATAAAAACTACCTAAATAAAAATACCTCCTTTTATTTTACCTTTACTTGCCCCCTCCAAAACATCAACTTGCCCGTCATTTTTAACAAAACTATCTACCTCCACCTTCCTTCATATCTCTAAACTTTCATCATCTCAATCATCCAACTCCAAATATTTCACCTTTAAAGCTTCCAACTCAAAAAAATCAAACACCAAAAAAACCCAATCAAACCCACCTACTAAAATCATTCCACCACCCATAACTTCTATGGTGAAGCCTACTTCTAAGAAGACTCCCACATCAAAAACCAAAATCCCATCACCATTAACACCTTTGCTCAAATATTATTCAACTATTTTACAAAGGTTTTTATAAACTTCTTCATTAATCCTACCACCTATCAAATACTTTGACCCTTCAAGTCCTAAACCATCTTGGTTCAATGATAGTTTAATCTATTCATAGCATAGGACACCTGGACATGACATGGAGAATTACAAATCTCTCCAAGCACTTGCCCATAAATTTTGGGATGAGGATGATCTATTATTAGATGAAAATCTCTTGAGCCTATTACCAACCCAACAACCAAATTAACCTATCAAACACATACCTACTCCCACACTCTTATCCAAGAGTGAGGAGGAACCAAAATAACCTTCTAGCCCAATACCTCCCCTCATCTACACTATCCACATGGTTACCTAATATTAAGCCCAACAAAGGGATAAGGGAAAGGTAAAAGTTTCCATTCCATGGACATATCATTCCACCCCTCAACCTTCCAATTTAACTCAAGCACCTTCATATTTACTTTTACCAAAACCTAAAATATCCATTTTGGGTGCATCTCCCTCCAACCCTTCAGAATCTATCCAACAAGTGGTTCTAAAAAAACTTCACCAAACATTAATGAAGTTGAGCCTATATAAACTGATCAACACCTCAAGCCATCATCATCAAGCACTAAAAGAGGCCCTTCAATATATAGAGGTCTAACTCAAATACCCTCAACCTCATATAAACTTTGTTAGAGATCTTCAACTTTCTTGTCTTGTCACATTCAAGGATTCAAAAATACCTTTTGTTTATCCTAAAGATATAGATTCACCTCTCTTCATCACTACATACATCAATCAAATCCACATCAAAAGGGTGATGATTGATTGAGGAACTTGTATTACCATTATCTCTTCCCATGCTTATGACCAACTCTAGCTGCTAAAGAATATCATGCCAAAAACCTCAATAGTTCTCTGTTCCTTTAATGATACCATGGCCATAACCTTGCGGATAGTCATCGTCCACATCCTCTTGGGACCTCACACATTTTAAAAGATCTTATACATTTTATAATGTGAGTTATAATAGAATATCTTACTTAGATGCTCTTAGATCCATGCCATGAGTTGTGTCCCATCGACCTTGCATCGATATGTCAAGTTTGAACATGAGGGTCAAGTCATCACTATACAAGATGACATTAATCCTTTCACATCTTATAACATGACATATTAAACCAATGATGTTCTTCTTCCTTGATCATCCAACTCACCACAAACCAAAAATAAATCCACCCCTACCATCGATGAAGCTTCAACTAACTCATCTATCCCTTCTTCTCGGATCCCAATAGAGGACCCCCTAGAACCTACGTTCTAATGTTTCTCACTGGGAGAGTATCATCTTTTGGCCTTGGATGCTTTCCATAATCCTCAAGAGTATGGTAACTTTGAACATGATCTTGTATATGATCCTAATATTAGAACCATCATTCCTTTTGAACTTCTTAACCACCAAACCAATTTCATTTATGGGGGACTTGATCATCTACTTCTTGCTTCCTCCACTACCTCTTCTATCCAACCATTCACTTACGATTTCTCCTATTTGGATAAACCAAAATTTACCAAATAATATCTTCATAGGTATGTTTGGAAGGAATTCAACCTCAACCATTATGAACATGGACCTCACGAGTTACCTTTAATCAAAACCCAGAAACCTCATGAGTTATTTAGCCTTGGGTTCGTACCATGAGAAGAACCCACCAATTCACCTAAACATGTCACCATCATTGAGGAAGATATCCCATCCTCACCAACCCCATTTATTTTAAAGTCTAAATATTTTGAAATCATTCCTCCTAACTTTTTTTTATTCAATACCATTAGTTTGGGCCCCCTAACCTATCAAAAGGATGACCAAACTAAAACCTTTTCTCTAGTTCATCCTAAAATGGTAGAAAATAATTCTCCTACCACCCACACCATCCAACATTAGGATGATTATTCCATTCTCACCTTTCTTAGTGAAGGGGATTATTCTATCCACAAATCCCTTCCTCTTGAACCAAACCATGTTGAATGAATCCAATATTAATGTCAACTTGGGTACTCAAGATAACCCTCATATTGTAAAGATCAATCAATCCTTAGATTCCTTAGAGAAACAAGATTCACCTTCCTTCCTTTGTGACTAAAGCATATCATTTGATTGGTCTTATCAAGATATGCCCAGGATCAACCCTTCCATTTTTCTTAACAATATTATCATCCATCCTGATGCTAAGCCTGTTAGGCAAAAGCTTCATAAGATACACCCTCGTATTGCCCTTCTAGTCAAAGAAGAACTTCAGTGCCTTTTATATGTCAATTTTATCCAACCTATTGACTATTGAAAATGGGTTTTTAATATCTTTCCTATCACCAATCCCATAGGGGGACATTGCCTCTATATTTATTTTCATGACCTCACCCTTGCTTGTCTGAAATATGATTTCCCTTTGCCTAGCATTGACCAACTTGTTGATCTTATATCTAGCCAAGAGATGTTATCCCTCATGGATAGTTTCTCAAGATATAATCTGATCTTGATTTGCTCTAAGGATCAACATAAGACTTCTTTCATCACCTCATGGGGAACCTTATGCTATAGGGTCATGCCATTTGGTCTGACGAATGCTGGAGTAACCTACTAATGTGCAATGACCTACATCTTCCATGATATCATCTTTAAAATAGTAGAGGACTATGTAGATGATCTCTTTGGGAAATACAAATATCAAAAGGATCATTTTGGTGTTCTTAAAATTATCTTCAAGTGCCTAATCCATTTCTATGTCTAACTCAATCCAAAGAAATGTGTTTTTGGGGTCCTATTTGGAAAGCTTATTGGCTTTATCATCTCTCTTCAAGGAATTGAAGTAGACCCTACCAAATTTAGAGTGATCTTTGACATGCCACCTCCAACCCACCTTAAGTAACTTTGTAGCCTATAGGGGAAGATACAATCTATCCATCACTTCATCTCTTAGTTATCAGATAGATACCAACACTTTCATCATCTTCTCAAGAAAGATACATATTTTAAGTGGATTAAGGACTACCAATAAGCCTTTGATTCACTCAAAAAGTACTTCCTTTCTCCACCTATTCTTACCCATCCTAAAGAGGACCAACCATTATATCTTTATATATCTACCACTGACCATTCCTTAAGGGGAATGCTTGCTTACCATGATGAACAAAACAAAGAATAAATTGTCTACTATATAAGTCAAACACTTATAGAGTATGAGACTCGATATACCCACATCGATATGCTTTACCTCACCTTAGTCTTCATGGATACCAAATGTTGCCATTACCTCCTTAATCATACAACCTTTGTCATCACCCACACTAACCCACTTAAGTACATACACTCTAAACCATACCAAAATTAGTATATGTCCAAGTGGCTCATGTTCCTAGCTGAGTTTGACCTTGATTTCCTCCAGTAAAAGTTAATTAAAGGGCAAGTTATTATCGATAAATTGGTCAAAGATCCTTTGATAGACAACTAACCACTTTCTCTTGAATTTATGGATGAGTTCATCATGACTCTTTATCAAGAGGACATCACCTACCAAATGACCATGTTATTTAATGGCTCAAAATGCTAGCACAATGGGGATGCTAGATTTTTTCTCATTCCCCTTGATGGTGAACCTCTTCTTCTTTCTTTCAAACTCAATTTTTAGTCTACCAACAATATGACTGAGTATGAAGCTCTAGTAATAGGCCTCTAAACTACTTTAACCTTGGGAATTAAGATGATCAGTGTTTTAGTGATTCCCAACTTGTGGTCAACTAGGTCAATAAATCCTACCAATGTAAGAATGATGTCTTTAAATAGTACAAATAACTCGTAGATGTACGCTTAACATCATTTAATCATTACCTTATCCAATCTATTCTAAGATATACTAATAAATTCATGGATACAATGGCTTCCATTGATTCTCAGATCCCATTTCAACCTTATAATTCTAAGCTCTTTATCAGCATTCATCATTTTATCAAACCCTATTATATCCAATCAAACCTCCTTACCATTTGTAGAGTGGAAAAATCTCCATCAAACATTTGGTATGACCAAACCTTTGACTACCTCAACCTCAATGTCATTCCTCCCAACCTCTCTAGGAATGCCCAAAGAGCCTTTGTTCATATTACCTCTTGTTATACCATATTAGGGGAATCCTTTATAAATGTGGTTTCAATGGCCTCCTTCTCTATTGCCTTTGAAATCATGAAGATTCCCATGCTATCAAAGAAATGTATGATGGGATCTATGGGGGATAATTTAGTGGTTTAGCTATCTCTAAAGATATCCTTCACCTTGGCTATTATTGGCCTACCCTCAACCAAGAATATTGTGATTATGTAAGGAAGTGTGTGAAATTTTAGTAGCATGCCAATTTACAACACATTCTAATGTATGGATTTCAAGTATCTAAGGGCTTTTGGCCCTTCTCACAATGGGGACTAGATCTCATTGGGGAAATCAATCCTCATTCTTTATAGTGGCACCACTCCATCATCATTGCCATTAAGTATTTCACCAAGTGGATGGAGGATATTCCTCTCATCTTAACCAAAGCTGACAAGATAGTTGAATTCATCAATCATCATATCATATGTCATTTTGATGTTCCCCATAAGATCATTGTTGATAATGGAAAGTCTTTTAAAAATAGACAAGTCTAAAGTCTTTGTGATGCATTTAGCATCAAGTTAAGCTTTTACTCACCTTATCATCTACAAGAAAATGGATAGGCATAATCCTATAACAAAACCCTCAATAATATGTTAACCAAATTCATCATTAATTCTAGTTAGAATTGACACTTGCACATTCATTTCACTTTATGGGCCTATTGCACTAGCATTTAGACCTCTATAGGTACTACCCCTTTCTCTCTGGTCTTTGAAGTAGAGGTGGTCTGACCTATCAAAGTCTAGATTCCATCTCTTCACATATCCTTACAAGACCTCATTTTTGAGAGTGACTATTATCAAGATCATCTATCCCAACTTAAGCTACTTGATGAACACTACCTAGCTATGATTAACCACCTTCATGTCTATCAAGAATGAATCAAGCATGATTATAACAAGCACCTAAAAGAACAAGAATTCAACATCAAAGACCTCATCTTGAAGGAAAATAAACATGTAACCAATATGGAGAAAATAAAGTGAGGTAAGTTTACTTTTAATTGGCTTGGACCCTACATCATAACCCATAAGTATGGATCAGGTACTTACCATTTATCATCTCTTAAAGGCAAACTAGAACCTAAGCCTCTCAATGATTTGCATTTACATATATATATTTTTTAAACAAGGATAAATCTCATTTTTCTATCTAACTTAAGCTCATCCCTTGATTTATGAGATTTTTCACCTCCCCCACACCTTCATCCCATCCCCTTGAGGATAATTGATTAAAACACATAACCATGTGATTAACCATCACAATCATAGCCTAATCCTAAATATGGGTACCATGGCTCTACTCATGAATATATTTTATCTCTAATCGAATGGAATCCCATGATCATTTTCTCTTAGAAACA
Organism: Torreya grandis; assembly: GCA_037957365.1. Taxonomy (NCBI): domain Eukaryota; kingdom Viridiplantae; phylum Streptophyta; class Pinopsida; order Cupressales; family Taxaceae; genus Torreya; species Torreya grandis. The sequence continues at coordinate 997,390 of JARHVA010000548.1, read as the reverse complement.
CCCCTTTCACCTATTATTAACCTTCTTATAATCTAGGTTTTACCCAGATAAAGGCAAACCTTTAAGCCTAAACAAGGCTTGTCCATGTCTAACTAGAATTAAAATACTTTGGGATACCAAAATATCACTTGGGTTAAACATCTATAACATGTAGATTGCTCCCTTAAAAGATAGCACCAAAATGAATAAATCAAAACTTAGACCACTTCCATGAAGGATGACTAAGTCAAATTTATCAAAGTAATCATTTGAAGCTTCTTGTATCGATCAACTTCATAAACTTATTAGGAACCAAATAACAAAAGACCATATATCCAAATCAAAAAAAGCTATCCCAAGAAATTTGTAATCATCTTTCATATATAACATCAGTAGACTTCCTACATTGATCAGTCTACACCTTGCATTAAAAACATGGACTTTTCTATTATAGTTTTTAGGTCACCTATAAAAGAGGCAAACCAAACCACAATATTGAATATGGAGTCTGTTTCAACCCTAAGGTAAAAATAAAGTTATCAAGACATTTTTAACATGAAATGTTTACCTTTTAAAATGGTGGGATGAATTTTAACCATTTTCTCTATTTTTGGCACATTTTTGGGGAGTGGTTATGATTTAAAGGTGTTGAGAGAATCAGGGGATTACGTGGTTGAAACCTCCCTTATTGTTTGCCTTATTTTGTGGGCATATGGTTATCTATATTATTATGGTGCATTTTTAAGGGTTTTGAAAATTATAAATAGGGGTGAGGGGTAACACATTATTCATTGCATTTTACATCTCATTTTGAGCTCTATAATTCTCTCTTCAGTTAGTGTGATTGAGTTTGAGGTGTGGCTTAGCATCTCAAGAATTCTAGTGTGAATTCAAGTTGGAGAAAGTTATCTCTATAAGAGGTTCTTATTGAGTGTTGTATTGTACTCTTGTTTATAATATTATTGAGAGTTTCTTGGTGTACATAGCCCACATTGAGTGAACCATGTTATATCGATGTTAAGTGTGCATTTGCTTAATCTGAATTTTCTTTCATATGTCTCTACTGCTATGACTTTGAGGAATGAATTATATGTTATATAATTTATTGCATAATTAATCACTTATTCCTAATAACTGGCATCAGAGCTAGCTTTAGTGGTTTTTGTAAAGTGGTGAATTACAGGGAAAGATATTAGCTTGAGTGGGAGCTAATGCAAATATTGACAGATATAGAGTTGAAAAATTTAATGGGAAGAATTTCATATTATGGAAGTTGTAGATGGAGGATTACTTGTTTTAAAAGGATATTTATCTCCTTTGATGGGTAAAATAGGCCAACCTTTAGGTATGAATCAAGTAGATTGGAATTTACTTGATAGGAAAGCACTGGGAGCCATAGGGCTGTGCCTTGCATCTTTGATTGCCTTAAATATTTTAGAGGAGATGACCACATTTGGTCTGATGAATAAATTAGGGGAGTTATATGAAAAACACTCTACCTCTAATAAAATATTTTTGATGAAAAGGTTATTTAATATGAAAATGTTTGAAAATGGTTTTGTAGCTGATCATTTAAATGATTTTAATATGGTGTGAGTATGCTAACTTCTATTGGTATTAAATTTAAAGATGAAGTTAAGGATTTATTGATTTTTTTATCCTTTATAGTTGGGATAGACTCATTATGGCTGTGAGTAATGCCATCTATGTTAAGGTAAGTTTAAAGTTTGAGGATGTTGTAGGTGTGATTCCTAGCAAGGAAATGTGAAGGAAGAGCACCAAAGAATCATGTTCAGGGAATGTTTTTATGGTGGATACTAGAGGGAGATAAAATAATAGAAGAAAAAGAAATCATGTAAAGTCAAAGGGTTAGGGAAGATCTAAATCTAGAGTCAAGATTGTGTCTTGGTACTGTGGGAAAAGTGGACACACAAAGAAGGAATTTTGGGAACTTCGAGACAAGAAGACCAAACATGAGGAGACCTAGGAGGTAAATATGATAATAGGTATTATTATTTAGGATGATTTAATTCTTTCCTTGGATAATATTTTTGAATCTTGGGTATTAGATTCAAGGGATTCTTTTCATGCCACCCAACATAGGCATCCTTTTATTGATTATGTTCAAGGAGATTTTGGACATATTTATCTTAGTGATGATGAACCAAGCAGTATAGTAGGGAAAGGTTGTGTTCAGGTGAATATTTAGAATGGGAACACATGAATACTAAAGGATGTCATACATGTTACATAATTAAGGCATAATTTAATATCAATAGAGTAGTTAGATAGTGAGGGCTATTCAATGTTGTTTACAACAGACTCTTGGAAAGTTACCAAGGGTACTCTTATGGTTGCGAGAGGTAAGAAAATTGGCACTTTGTATTTGAATAGTAGTGTTGATCACTATAATTTAGTTATTTCAAATGGAGATGCAACTTTTTGTCACTATAGACTTGGTCATATGAGCTAAAAGGGCATGGAAATATTGAAAGACAAGTTGCCTAGATTGAGATAGGTTGATTTGGACTTTTGTGATGATTATGTATATGAATAGTAGAAGCTTGTTAAGTTATTGAGGGTTGGACCTATGAAGAAGGAAAATAAGTTGGAGTTTTCTCACTCATATGTATGGGGGCTAGCTTAGTTATCTTTTATTGGTGGTTCAAATTATTATGTTACATTTATTGATGATGCAACTAGAAAAGTTTGGGTTTATTAAATTAAGAAGAAATATAATGTATTAGAAACATTCAAAATATTGAAAGATTTATTTGAAAATGAAATAGGTCTCAAGTTAAAATGTCTCAAGTCGAATAATGGAGGTGAGTATTTTAGCAAAGAATTTGATGATTATTGTTCACAAAATGGAATTCATAGGCAAAATATAGTTTCAGGAACACCATAGGAGAATGAAGTGTCAGAGAGGATGAACAAGACAATCATGGAGTGTGCTAGGAGCATGAGTTTGTATGTAGGGTTGCCCCTAATGTTTTAGGTAGAAGTAGTTAGCACAATGGTATATCTAATTAAAAAAGGACCTTCAGTACCATTGGATGGAGGAATACATGAGGAAGCTTGGTTTGGTAAGAAAATTATTATTTTATTAGGGTCTTTGGATGTGAAGCATTAGTTGATGTTCCTAATAAGATAGGACCAAATTAGAAGCTAAGTCTAAAAAATTCACATTTATTGGCTATGGTGAGGATGAATTTGGTTTTTGGGTTTGGAGTCTTAGAGACAAGAAAATATTCTAGTCTAGGGATGTTGTCTTCAAATAAAAACTCATGTATAAGGATTAGTTGAAGAAATAGGAACAAAATGAGTACATAATATGGATGATATTACAAATGGTAAGGTATCCAAGGAGACAGTTTAGGAACCTCCTACATAAGAACCCTAAACTCCTATAGTAAAAAGGTCTTCTAGGGTAAGAAAAACTCCTAAACATTTTCCCCCATATTTGAGTTATATGTTACTTACTAATAGTAGAGAACCAGAATGTTTTCATGAAGTAATGTAGGCAAATTCTAGGGAGAAGTGGGAGCAAGCCATGGAAGATGAAAATAATTATGTCATGGAGAACTAGACATGGGATTTGGTGATTCTACCCAATGGAAAAGGAACATTATAGAACATGTGGGTATATAAAATAAAAGAAGAGGATGGAGGAAGGAAAAGGTACAAGGATTGGTTGGTGGTTAAGGGGTTTGAATAGAAGAAAGGTATTGATTTTGATGAGATTTTTTTCTCCTACTGTTAAGATGACTTCTATTAGAACTGTGCTTGGTATAGTTGCATTAGAGGATTTTCACTTAGAACACTTAGATGTGAAGAATATGTTCCTTCATGGTGATTTAGAGGAGGAATTATATATGGTGCAGCCATAGGGTTATGAGCTCAAAGGAAAGGAGAAATTAGTGTGTAGACTAAATAAGAACTTGCATGGCTTGAAACAAGCTCCATGATAATGGTATAGGAATTTTGATAGTTTTATGTTGGAACAGGGTTACTCCAGGTGTCATTATAACCATTGTGTGTATGTTAAAATATTTGAGGATGGTAATTATATTATCTTATGCTTGTATGTAGATGACATGTTGGTTTCAGGAAACAACATGCAACAGATTCAAGTACTCAAGAAGTAGCTTGGTGATTCCTTTTATTTGAAGGATTTGGGTATAATGAAATAAATCCTTGGTATGAAGATAACTCAAGATAGGAAGGAGAGGAAGATGATCTTATCCTTGGGAAGAGTACATGAATAAAGTTTTGGAGAGGTTTAGTATGTAGGATGTTAAGTTGATTGGGACTCCTTTGGTAAACCTTTTTAGATTGTTAAAAGAGTAGTGTCCCAAGATAAAAGAAGAAATGATAAAGATGTCTAAGGTACCTTAGTCATCTCTGATTGGTATTCTGATGTATGCTATGGTTTGTACTAGGCTAGATATTGCCCATCCAGTGGGAGTGTTAAGTAGGTACATGAGTAATCCAGGTTATGAGCACTAGCAAGTAGTGAAGTGGATTCTTTGATATTTGTGAGGAACCATGAGTAAAACATTATGTTGTGGTAGATTGAACACCAATTTTAATAGTTATGTAGACTCAGATATGGCTAGGGATAATAGGAGTATGATAGGTTATGTGTTTACTATCGAGGATATAATGGTTAGTTGGATTTATTGGATATAGAAGGTTGTGGATTTATCAACCATAGAGGTTGAGTATGTTATTACTACAGAGGCTAGCAAGGATATGATTTGGCTGAAATAATTACTTCATGAGTTGGGGCATAAGTAGGAAGTTGGGGGATTACATAGTGATAGTCAAAGTGATATACATTTAGCCAAGAACTCTACTTTCCACTCAAGGATGAAGCACATATAGTTATAATATCATTTCATTAGGATAGATTTGGAGGAAAACATGATGAAGTTAGAGAAGATACATATGAGTTGGAATCTTGTAGATATGATGACCAAGGTAGTCAAATTGGAGAAATTGAGGTTATGCTTATCTTTGGTTGGTCTTCATGAAGATCATGGAGGAGTGTTAAATTTTGTTCAAGGGGAAACAAACTCCAAGTGGGAGATTTTTGAATATGGAGTCTATTTCAACCCTAAGGTAAAAAAAAAAGTTACCAAAACATTTTTAACATGAAATATTTACCTTTTAAAATGGTGGGATGAGTTTTCACCACTTCCCCTATTTGTGGCACATTTTTAGGAAGTGGGTATGATTTAAAGGTGTTGAGAGAATCAAGGAATTATGTGGTTGAAACCTCCCTTATTTTATGCCTCATTTTGTGGGGATATGGTTATCTTTATGGTTATAACACATTTTTCAAGGGATTTTGAAAAGTATAAATAAGGGTGAGGGGTAACACATTATTCATTGTATTTTACATCTCATTTTGAGATCTTTAATTCTCTCTTTGATCGGTGTGATCAGGGTTTGAGGTGTAGCTTAACATCTCAAGAATTCTGGTGTAAATTCAGGTTGGTGAAAGTTATTACTATAAGAGGTTCTTATTGAGAGTTGTCTTATACTCTTGTTTATAATATTATTGAGAGATTCTTGGTGGACATAGCCTATATTGGGTGAACCACATTATATTAATGTTATGTGTGCATGTGTGCATTTGGTTAGATATAATTTTTTTCATATGTATTTGTTGCTATGATTCTAAGGAATAAATTTTATGTTATATATTTTTTTGCATAATTAATCACTTATTCCTAACACATAGGAAGGTTACACTCCCCTTCACATAACTTATCACCTATCTCCCCTTTATACCATCTGCAAATCAAGGTATTTATTTCTTACTTGACATGATGTGATTAAGATACCATTTTATCAATCAACTCATGCTAATGTAAAACATTCAAAAGGATTATGTTCAGTAAACCAATCTAACTTTGGGTTTGTTTTATCTTTTCCAATGAAGAAGAATCATGCTTCCTCCTTACCATCTCCTAGTTGGTTCATGTATTCACATAGACATATGTCTCATACTTTTCATCTCTTTTCTCAGATCTAGTTCTGTTATCTTACTTTATGTGTCATCATCAACATCATAAACAAAGCATCACATAATAATAATCATCTATAACCATAGCTCATCATAAACATCATCCATGATCATCACATGCCTAAGATAATGAGTCTATATGTCATAAGCATAAATCATGATAAATATAAACATCAAATTGTGAACCATGAACCATAAAATAACACACACACATATATATATATATATATCATCACATCATATACATCATGTCTCATCAACATTAAATAGTACATGTAATAATGTACATCTCTCTCTCAAAACATATACATCTTGCTACATCGACTCATAGGCCAATATCAAAATCATATACATCTATACATATCATATCATATCTTATGCCCTAGGGGCACTACTACCACCACCTAGTTCCTACCTATCCACCCACCGAAGTGATCCACTGACCCAAAGTTGTTACATATGCACCACCTGTCAAGCTAGCTCTATACTCACCCTAATGGGGATCTTGTGGATACTATGTCCTAACTATGGCCTCATAATAACATAACTCCTCAACTATGGCCAAGTATCATGCCATATTAATACTACTTATTGGTTTTACTAGTGTTGCAACTACTCCTCCTTTCTATCTTAAAGTATCCCTCTCTTGGGTCACCAAGCCTAGTAAATTCCTATCTTATTCCCTCTCACCCACCATAGTGGAAACCTAACCTATAATGTCATAACCTATCCCTAAAATGTGGCCACCTACCCTTGTAAATATATGATTTGTACCTGTATAGTGGCTAGTGCCACTCTTGCATATTCATCAAGGCCACCTCCATATACCTATACTTATAGACCCACACCAGTTAGATCCACATCTATAGGCTACCTACCCCATCTTCTCATCTAAAATCTATAGCTACATAGATGACTAAATACCATGTAATATAGCCATCAACAAAACTAGCATCATCAATCTCTACTTTATCAGGTAGCTCCTTACGATCAAGAACCACTTCCACTAGTTATGGCATTAGAAGCAAAAACTCAACATCCTCCCACCTATACCTTAGGAATAGAACCAAAATCCCCTATACCAAGCTGAACTACCATTGAACCCTATCAAAAGAGATGAGCTCAGTCTCACCCTCTCTCCTCCCAAAAATCCACCTATAGCTCTACATCAATAAAATATGCTGAGTATAGTGGGCCCACCTTAAAAAGCCAACATATGGCCTCAAAACACATCCTCAACCAATGCCCCTCTAAACCAATTAATATATTGATCACCTCCTCCAGGGCTTGTGAGTGCATAATCACTTCTCCACCACATAAATACCACTTTAAAGACCATCTAGGTGCATCCCTCCCATGGTAACCCCATCAATCTCAGAACTTAGATATGTTCATAGGCCTAATAATGCATCACAAATCCCACACTGATCCCATATCTTTAGTGAAATCTAAACCCCCATAACTCCCAATATATCTATACCAACAAAATAGGAGCCCACCCAAAAATTATCTGACCAAGCAACATCTCCACTAAAACTCCTAGCAATAGATAGGGAAACCTCCCACTGCTTGAATATAACAATGCAAAACATGAGACTACCATCATCATCATCAACCACCTTTCATTTCTATCCCTCTAATACAATGGCCTATAACTAAAGCTACCAATATGCCACTTGGCCAAGGGTTGATCCTCACCATATAGGAACTCTATATGATCATCTATCTCCTCACTCTCAATATTATATATCAACTCCCCTTGAATGGGTAGCCATGTAATACTATGTACATCGTCTAGTAGGATTGTCATATCACCTGTCAATAGAAGAAAAGTGTTCATGGATGGATCCCATCTCTCGATGAGGGACACGATCATCAACACATCTCATGACACATGCTAGTAATGCATCATTGTGATGAGGTTGACCTCCTCTATATGCATCCAGTCTACATTAGTCATCCCTTGATGCATCTTCATAAAGATCTGAGAGACTTGATCCCACATATATATTTGATCTCGTGCCTTAAAAATTGTTATAAAAACACTTAGTTTTCTATAAATTACTTTGCCCTTGGATAAGATCCTTTCACCCAATTTCCACCTACCTAGTTTCACCTATACAAACAACATCTACATTTTTTATTCTAACCTACCCTAAAACCAAACAACACTTATCATTTCTAATTCTAAAACATTCACAACTCAAATATAACCTTCATCTTTTATCAAAAACACTACCCTTCATATTTAATAAAAAAATATCTTAAACTTATCTTATTACCTTCAACATTTTATCAACACCCCCTTACCCCTTTAGTCGACCATTAATGGTCACTATGACCATCGATGGTTTGCTGGCCATTTGGCCTCTGATCTTTGACAGTCGATGGTTGACTATGACCACTGATGGTCAAGTATGACCGTTGATGGTCACTATGTGTGATTTTTAGTGGTAAAACCCTAACCATACCCTACCAAAAAACCACTCAACTACCCATTTCTAATATCTAATTACCATAATTTTGAGCTCTACCCTACCCCCAACCTACATACCTTCCCAAAATTCATTTTCACTTGCTAATTTTAACAAATCACAACCTAAACTAAAAATAGGTGAAAACTCTAAATCCCTCCCCAAAACCAATAATAAACTAACAAAATTCAACTAACAAATGCAAAAATTGACCTATCTTATCAAATTAATGTAACCCCTAACTTATTCCTTGATCATTGTCAAGGAGGAATCCTAGCTCCTATAATTTAGCCATACCCTCATTTGCCTTACATATTTGGTCCCACACTAGCTCAAGATAACCCTAATCATTCAATCAATACTCAGCCTTACCTCATCAATGTTCTCACATAACATGTTAAAAATCTTGGTATGCAGAAGAGTCAGGTAGTTACACAAGTCAAAAGTGAAAATGACTTGTCCGTTTTACTTTTTATCCTCCATAGTTTTTGGGTTTCCTCCTAACCATCGATGGCTAGGGTAATTATTGATGGTTGATTTTTTGACCCCTAACCATTAATGATCAGGATGTCCCCTTTTTACACGTTTGACACCAACACCTTAGTGCCACCTTTTTCAAGATTACCCTTATCCACCAAACCAAAATAAACATTTAAAGAACACCTATTCTCTAGAAACCAACTATGAACCATTAGAGAACACCCTATCAAACCAACCACCTGACCATGTTCACCTCGATGTTGGTCATTTTGGCCCAAACTATTGCATATTTTGTGATAACCTTGCCTTTGTCCTTTTGACCACACCAACTAACCTTTCCATGTTGAATATTTGAATTTACACCACCTAGTACACACCAGATCATTTGTGTTTTACTAGGAGCACTTCCTACCTTGGATACCCATGAAAGCATTGACCTTATCTAGGAAATTTGATAGGCATAACCTGATCAGCTATTCCTAATGTTGTGGCCTAGTTACCCCATCACTAGTCCTTTTAGAACTAACCTTATTTTTACCAACTATGGTAACTTAGTTTAGGCATGATCTTAGCTATCACAATTAGTCACATTTTACATGTATTTTTATGATTCTAATGCCCAACCCATTATTAATAACCTCATGAATCACCATATACCACTTATCAAACCCACACCCAATTTAGTTTCACCTCATTGACTCCCAGTTTGAGGGGGGACACCTCCTCCCAAGCTTAGGTAAACTAAACCTTTGACCTATAATCTATTTTTGTTTTTTATCTTTCTAACACAAATTACATAACAAAAAAAGGCAAAATGTAGACACCAAAATTTTTCACACTGTAGTTCTATGTGTTGAAACACCCCTATACCACCTTAGGACCCCCTTGGGACCAATTTGACTCTTTGACCCCTAACTGAACCTAACCATGGTTAGTTTGACCAACTGACCAAACCCCCTTTTTCCCATTTAACCTTTGACACTTAACCATTGATAGTCACAATAACTATCAATGGTCACCCTGACCACTAATAATCAGGTCCCTTCCCCACCACTTAAACAAACACAACACAAGTTATGTATAATTTAACATGGAATAATTTAATATGTTTGCCTTATCCACTACTAACACATCATGATGCATCAAAATAAACATCCTAATCTCCTATGGAACCTTCTACCTCCATCTCTCTTTGCCTATAAAATTAGGGGAGTAGGAGGTGAATGAGGATCAATAATCAAACATTTTAACACATGGGTAGTCAAGCTATCAACCAGTGGGTCTTCCTTCTAACGATTCACCAACCACAACAAAGACCTAAACATCTACCAAAATTAATCTTAGGGAAAATTACCATTACTCTACCAAAATTACTCTAGGATCAACCATCAACCATTAAGCACCAAACTAGGTACATTTTGTATTTCAAGGTTTGTTTGTTTGGTTTCTAACTTCCTCACCCAAATCAGACCTTTCTATATTTTATCTCTTAACCCCTAGACCTTAACCAGATCCTAAAACACTTATTAACCCATTATGTATCCTCTTCTTAAAGTTATCTAAAACCCAAAATAATCATAGATGGTCACCCTAACCATCGATAGTCACCTTCAATTGGTAACAGTCAACCAACTGATGATGGTCAACTTAATTGCCTATAGTCTCCCTAACCATCGATGGTCACTGTGGTAAGAAATAACAATTTAGTTATACCTACCTACCCCAAACCAAATTACATTTTCTATATCCTTACCTATTCATAAAGACCTCACCTATTTTTTGAACCCAACCTGACCTCTTTAGTATTAGTATTGACCTATTATTTGCTATAATTAGTCTCTTTCCTTTATCAATCATTTATTTCTTCTTGCATTTACTTTCAATATTTTCTATCATTTGATGCAAGTACTTTATCTTCATTTCTTCCAACTTATCTATTTTAAGAGTGTGGATTGACAACCTCCTAATAAGCTCACATTAGGCAATCGACCTTGCTACTCAAATAATAACCCCTTTATATGAGTGTTTTCTTATCTATAAGTCATTATTATTAAGAAAAAAAGGAGGTCTTCATGATCATCTAGATCACATGTGCATAAATAAATAGGTTATTCTACCATACCCTTATTACTAGTTTCTTACTTCTTTTTAAAATAGAAATAAGCTAAAATTGAGAGAAACATGTCCATTACAGGCATGTAAAGTAAATTCAGGATGTGTTGCTTCACATAGTAGTGGTCATGTACAACAAGATTGTATCAGTAGTATGAAAACCTAAGAGTATGCAGTGGCATATAATTATGTATATTATATTCATGTCAAGGTTTATGGTAAACCTATAAAACCATGGGAGGAGTGAGGCTCTCTTTATATCAAGGTCATGAGCCAAATATGGCATGTTATAATGGGTGAGCATACTATAGCTGAGAGTGTGAATGTTTTTTCACCATGTAAAAACTAAGGGAGAATGTTAGGAATTATATTTTACATGAGTATTTATAGTTTGGTATTTACTGAGAGGTAAATATAATTACTTAGTTAAGTTGTTAAAATATTATTATATATAATATTATGATAATAGTTTAGCATAAATTATTTATTAAGATATATTGTTATAGGTTATACCAATATATCATATATATGATATTAGGATTTTTGGGAGAGAAAATGATGGAGAGATTATAGAAATCATACTCTTATATATTTGTAATGTATTCTGAATGATAATTCATTCAGATAAAATGAAATAATATAGCAGAATATTATGTGATTAAAATTATTTTTGTTCATTGTTCATGATTGTGTTAGAATATTTGAATTAATAATATGGTTAGTAATGAACCCATAAAAAAAAGTCACATAAAATTATCATGAGTGAATAACAACCAAAAAGACAAACATAAAAGCACAAGAAATGAAAGAGAAAAATTATGTTGCAACAATGAACATGGGGGCTGAAGGAGGAAACAAAGGAGGTATATCTTATGGATTGTCACCCCATCCTCCTTGAGCATTGAGTCTTCATCCAATGATAATGGATCCTAACCATCATTCTATTGAATATTATTTTTTTCTTCATTATGTTGATCAGGTGGGATAATAAGAGTTAACCATGGCTCCTTATCCTATGGGGGAGGGATAAAATCCATTTTATCACCTCCACATTTAGTAGAGCCATGAGTATAATCAAATAATGGAGATTACCAATGAGGGGGTGAGGAGAGATGAGAGAGGCTCCTATGCCAACTTATAGAATGCTACTAACATATACCAAGCCCTCACCCATGAGGAGGTGACTGTAGACGTGGAATCTCTAGAGGCTCATGACTAACCACACATAGGACATTCCCCTAGTGATCAAGAAAATATTGTATGTGGTTAAATTTTAGGAAAAATTTATCATTATAAGTTTTAATCTAGAGAGTAGTATTATAAATTACAGTAACTTTGTTAGTAACAAAGAAACTACATTCCATTTCCTCATGATTAAAATAAACATAATTTATAGTTTTCTAGATTTGAAAAAGAATATCAACATGAAAAATATGCCAAAATCTATTGTATCTTATAGGAATTAGGGTGGATTCCCCTAAGAAAACCATATTCCATGTAAAAAACTCTGCGCTAAATGATTGAAAAAGGGTATGAATCCATTGACACATAGTCTAAGCATGGGAACAAAGCTAGAAAAGATACTTAATTATCTTAGGTTGATAGCATGTTAGGAAAATGGGAATTAAAACCCCCTTGTGATTAAGTTATTCACCCATAAACAAACCCTAATAGAGAATGCACCAAATAAAATGAGCCTTCTTAGGCTCAATGGGATGAACTGAAATGGTATTAAACCTTCTAGACTAGAACACATGGTTGGACTGAAGGTTCCATTAGTGATTGAGAGTATCATCTTCAATATGTTGGGGAGCTAAAATATTATACCCTATGTGGGGAGAATAATGATTAAAAGAAGTGTTCATAGGCCAATGCCAATCCTTCCACTAGGGAGTAAGGGAGTTAACTCTAATATTATGAAGATACTCATCAGGTATGGATATTTGAATCTCTATAATAGACTCAACATCTACATTATTTAATTTAAATTTATTCTGAACCAATTGTCAAGGAAGCTAAGAATGAATTGATTTATAAAAAAGATCCCCAATATTTTTCACACTTTTTTTGAACAACTTTAAGTTTTTTATCTAAGGGACCAAAGTGGATGGAACATTATGAAAATTCAGGCAAGGAAACCACCAAAGAAAATAAGAATTAAGTGAAATACCAATCCTATAACCATCCCCTACCCAAATGATATGGGGTTTGATTTTCTCCCAATATTTCCAAATTCTCTAAATTAAAAAAGTACCATTAATTTTAATAGGAATAGGAGTGATGAGAAGATCCATGTCATGCATGTCTACCATAAGGAACCCCTTGAGAGTTACAATGATGAAGCAAGATATTTCAAGCTTCATTACCTTCCAATCCTTAGATAACCCATTTATTACTAAGAGAAAGACATTGAAGCTTAACATCCAAAAGATCCAAACCACCTAATTCTTTAGGCCAACATAAAATATCATAGGAAACTCTATGAAATCTTTTATGACATTTAGAATTATCCCATAGGAAATATATTAGAAGCTTTTCTAGTTTACCTTAGGTAACATTAAAAGGAGGCCAATAGAAATAATAATAAACATGCACAACTGGCAACACCTTAGAGCAAATCTAAAACTTACCCACTAAGGACAAGTGTTTTTTGATCTAAAAATATATTTTCTTCTCAACCCTTTGAACCACACAGTACCACAGTTCAACTAAAGAGGCTTAAAAAGCAAAAGAACACCAAGGAACTTAAACTAAACACCCAGAAGAAGCCACTACCATTGATATGCCTCTATCTAAGGGGGTTTTGGAGAGAGAGACTATCAATAACACTACATTATTTACATTGAATGGAAGATCCAAAGACCAAACAAAAATATGAAGATAATCCATAACATTCTTAACTGACTCTTCCTCTTCTTGGAGAGTGAGAAAATAATCATCAAAGAAGTGGCCATTTAGTAGTTAGTAGTCAAATTTAGGGAGAGAGATGCCTTTTACCAATACTCTAGAGGCATAATTACCTAGCATATAGCTAAACCCTTTAACTACTAACACATAAAGTGAAGGAGCTAAAGGACATCCTTGATTGATAGATTTATGAAGATCAAACTAAGAGGACTAGTCTTTATTAATAATAATACACACCCCACCATATTAAAAAATAATATCAACCACCTAAACAAACTTGGGACCAAAATTGAGAGCTTGTAGCATGGATGAAATAAATGGCCATTCAATGCGGTCACATGCCTTTCTAAGTTAATATTGACAAAAGGTATTTTGAGTAGAGACCTGAGCCCACTCCATGCCTTCCCAAATAATAATGACATTATCAAATATATATATATATATATATATATGTTGAATAAATACTACTTATTTTTAACAAGTAAAGGAAGGATATGTTTAAGTCTAATATCCAATGCCTTAGCAATTATATTATAAGAAGAATTAAGAAGAGTAATAGGTCTCTAGTTAGTAATAACCTTAGGATCACCAGTTATTTAACCTTAATTTGGATTGAGTAATCTTACTTTAGTAGATAAGGTTTGTATACAATCATAAATACAATATGTATATAAATTAATCCTATCTTAGAGAAGATAGATCATACTTACACTTTCAATTGGGGATACATTAGATAATCAGGAACATGACCAATATGAAAATCTACTAGACCCAATTAGGGGATATATTATCCCAATAAAAAATACTAAGGAGGGTTCCAAAGCCTCCAATCAAGCACAAACATGAAATAAACCTAACTAAATGCTATGTTTTCATATTCACTAAACTAATAGCAAGTAAATTAAAGTCTCATATAGTGTTCACCAAATCTTATGGAATAAAGTGGGGGTGATAAACACTAAAATTAAACATACATAATATACATATACTCACATCAATGTATATGAAATTATAATGCATGAAAGAGAAATACAAATGCATATCTATCTATTCTTATAAAGGAGGAACAAAGTTAGGAATACTTACCTTTGTAAATGAACCCACCAAGCCTCAATCTCTCCCTTGGCCAAGGTGCTTCATAAGGGGTTATTGTGGTATGTAAGGATGACAAGGATAAATTAGCTCTAGGCTACACAACCTATCAATGCATCCAAAAGACTTATCCATAAGACAAGATCCATATCTCTAAAAAAAGTATGAAACCCTAAGCTTGATCCTCAAGTAGAATGGTGGATAAGAAAATGCACAATAGATCTTACTTATCTAAATAATAGAAAAATGTTATTGCATATATAGGCATATTTAACCCTAATCCCTTTCAAACATTTTGGCTGATAAGGTTGACCCAATTGACCTAGTACTATTTTACTATGGATAAAAATTCACTAGGTCATTGGCAAGTTTGGCCAAGAACCAACCTAGACCTTAAATGAATTTTACCCACAAGAGTACAAGGTTAACCTAGCCAACCTCATACTATAAATTGTCAAAAGGGGTATTAGGTAAAGAAAAGGGAGATAAAAGGTGAGAAATAATTGGAGGAGTATACAAAAGATAAGAACAAGCTTAGGGATATGGTTTTCAAGAGATAAGTGTGTAGATAACAAGTAGAAAAAGGGACAACAACCTTATGAAGCACCAATGGTCTGTCCACCTCTTTCCCAGTGCACCCCTTAAGGTGTGCACTCAAAGAGATTGAGACTTGATGGGTTCTTGCAAGATAAAGAGCATCAATAAGTCATAAAAATATTATGTGTATATATATGCCCCACTTGAAGCTCATCATGTGTCACGTAAGTTCAAAACGAGATGTGATTCATGAATAGAACATGATGACATATAATGTTGATGCTATGTAAAATGTAGTAAGGAGTAAATAAGATAAATGAAAGGATAAAATTTAAAAATGGATACCTTTACTTACCTTAGTGTTTTAGATAAAGAAGGATACTACAAGATATGTTAAGGCATATAATGTGAAAAACATTAGGTGAACCTATAGAGATTAGAGCAAAAAAGAGCAAAAAATTGAAAATTTTAGAATATAGGTATATAGTAGTGAAAAATATTCTCTAAAATTTTATGATTCCATAAATTTTTGTGGTTCAAAAAATGAGTTTGTAAAAAAAAATATATGATTAAAATAAGAAATTTGATGGTAAATATTTGAAAGGTAAATAATTGTGGATAGTAAGTTTAAATAGGGTGAAAAAAAATATTTGTTATTGTTTGACTTATTGGGAGAGAAAAATAGAGATTTGAGAAACCAAATGAAAGTAAGAAGATATAAGATGGAAAGGAAATGATATATAAGATGAGAAAGATGCCTAGTAGCTACAACGAGTGTAACATAGGTAGTTAACTAAGAATTTCAAACTTATTTTGAAATATTTTGTTTTAAATTAAATGTTTTATAAAAAAATGTAATTTAGGCCAATTATAGCAATTGGAATGAACCCTAGGAAGTTGCTAAGTAAAATAGAGGTTAGACAGGGAAATGGGTTAAAAGGAATCAAAGAAATAAATGTTTGAAAGAAGGGTAAGACTTAGTCAAAGTGTCAATAGGGTAAAAATAGACTAGGTTGACCCAATTGACCTAGTAGGTTAATTTTTAGCATTTGTCAAAGTTGACCTAGTAGGTATGGGTTGACTTAGGTAAATTATTGACTTAGTGCCTCATTGCTAACTTAGTTGTTTGAACCAAACTGCCAACTTATTACTAAGGGGGGAAAATGAAAGGGTTGACTTAGTTTGTTAAGTCAACATGGTTAAATAAGGACTATTTGGTCAACTTATTATTTGATGAAGTGGTCAGTATGTACAAAAATTCAAACAATAGGAAGAAATAGTACTTGAAAGGCCTAGAATGCCTAATTGAGTATGAAAATAGCCAAGTAGGCTAAAAATAGGTCAATATGGTCAAAAATGGATAGATTAAGATAAATTAGGTTTTTTTTTTAAATTTAACAAGAATGTATTTGATTATAAGTGACATATAGGTCTAATACATATTTTATTATTTGATGGTTACATGGGGATCAATAATTTTGGCAATTAGTAGACACAACATAGATACCATACCTATTAGAGTGATTAACAATAGAGAACCGAGCTAGATTAGTCACACTACACCTAGGAGGTATCATGGATATGTGCCATGTGTTGCTGAGCATAGATCTAGTAGTCATGTTCTTGGGAGCCTAAGAGTGCTTGACTAATACTTTTAGATGGGCTGTGGATGGGGATAACATCAAGGTGGATATCACCCTAGAGGATGTCCATGATATACTTAGACTTTGTATAGGAGGGATGTTGCTAACATGAGGGTACCAAATGGGTAGGAGGAGAGATAAACATTAGCCCAATGGGCTATGTGTTTGGATAGGATATATCCTAGGTTGAGAGTGAGCCTATTTGATATGTATATAGCTCATATTTTGGTTATCTATAAGGTAGTGATAGGACTTGTGACAACATGGGTGCTATGTCACGAGTTAAATGGTAAGGTACCACTATATACAATAGCCTTATGCCAGTCCATTTTAGATCATTGGACACTATATGATCTAGATTCTATCATCTAGGTTTATCTCATGCATGATATGTATGGGATGTGGTACAGAGGGTAGAATACCATGGGGTTGATGATTTTATTAAGTGCTTGGATATATGAGAGGTTCCTAATGTATTGACCAACTGTGTTTCCCCATGTGGTTGATGATTGATTGCCTTAGGTATAAAGATAGAGTCATGATTAGGTAGCATGGGTTATGCCCCACATGCAATCACTATAGACAGTGATGTGAGGAGATATTATGTGCCATCTGTATGCACACATTATCATAGTTTGGTCAAGTTAAAGGATGGTGCCACAAAAGTTGGCACAAGTGCATATTACAGGGAACTATACCTAGAGGATAGATTTGTATCTAGTGGTATACATAGTTTTACATTT
The DNA here is from genome assembly GCA_037957365.1 of Torreya grandis. Classification (NCBI taxonomy): domain Eukaryota; kingdom Viridiplantae; phylum Streptophyta; class Pinopsida; order Cupressales; family Taxaceae; genus Torreya; species Torreya grandis. Next base: position 979,389 of record JARHVA010000548.1, on the reverse strand, counting down.
TGAAATCCTTTAGCCTTCAAATCTGATAGTTGTGCCCAAATTTTAAGATAGATATGCAATAAAGCCAAGGGAGAGATGAGGATAGGGACTACCAATTATGAGTCTATAGATTAGGCTACAATATGAAAGACCATGAATAAGTTGATCATGATGACCAGTTGCTAGAGAGGATATGGACATGGATGTAGGAGTAATAGAGGTACCATAACTAAAATCATAGTAGTAGGAGTGGTGACCACCTCAGTCACATCATTGATGGAGACATGAGTTATGAGAGAGTGTACTAAGGGTGGTCATCTAGGATAACCCATTGGTTGGCCTAGGGTAGAGCTAGTCTATAGAGGCTCCATAGAGGTGTAGCTTGAGTTGGGCACAAGTGGTAACCCTAGGGTTTGAATTGGTTGGGAGGCATCCCATAGATGAGGTACTCAAAGTATGGGTTGATAAATATATAATGTTTGGTGGTTGATCAAATGGGGATATTATGATAGGTAATAAGTGGTTTATAATTTGCTTAAGCTTTTGACATAGAATATATATATATATATATATATATATATATATATATATATATATATATATATATCTATGATCTAATATCTATCTAGTTTAAATTTTACAAATCCTATGAAGAAGCAGACCAGATGGGGATCCATGGTGAGGGGAACACTCTATGAGATCTTAGATGAGGTGTTGATGTCATACGACCCTACCACACTAGATGATCCTATGGTACTATCTACCCTAGCTTAGGCAAGCTAGTTTAGACTAGAAAGAGAGGTTGTGAGGAAATTATAGGGGCATGAAGATGAGTGATAACCACCAAAAAGGGTGGGAGTGGGAGAAACACATGCATGATAGGCCTTAGTTTAGGAGAGAGCCACACATCTAGCTACCCTGACTCAGCTAGCATAGCTACAGGCCTAGGTGGCCAACCTAGAGGGATAGGTGAAATGTTTGATATCTTGGACAACCTACTTATAATGTACTATTTAGAGGGGACTATCTGAGGCATCTATGTAAAGTGTGGCTAGGCCATGATATACACATCATAGAGCCTAACTTTAGAGCTAGAGTGATGTATATTTTTGTACTTTGTATCAAAAGGATGTCATATATATATATATATATATATATATATAATTTTGATAGTTGGATGTTGATATAATGTGTTTATATTATGGTTATGGTTGTGTATGCATGGATATATTTATTTCTAGCACATGTATTTATCTTTTGTTGTATATGTTGTAGGAAATATATGTGTTATGGTTTCTTTTCTATCATTATGTAGGAAACATGCATGGTTAAAAAAGAAACATGTGAAAAGGACTTGGCTAAGTATAATCAATCAAAAATAAATATACTACACACTATTTCATGTTGGGAAATGTGTAATAGCAAGAAATGACTAAGTATAAGAGACCAAAGAGTGGTAAACAAGAGGGCAAAAAGTTTTTATTTTTAAACTATGAAAAAGATTGAAACCAAATTAAAATAATTAAGATCATACTAAATCATGTTAGGAAGTATGAAAATAATGTAATAAAATGAAAAACACTTAGAAGAAGAAATGGTATAAAAATAAATCAATTGAGTCAATCAATCATACTAAATCATGTTGGGAAGTATAAAAGAGAAACAAAATTGGAAGTATTGGTCTTAAATTAATCACACTAATTCAAGCTGGGAAGTATGACAGATTCAAGAAATGGTTGGATTCTTACATACAATCAAAAAATAAGAAGATAAAAGTGAAAGAGTAATAAAGTAAGAATACAACATACAAAATCAATGTGGTAAGCATGTCAATGACATGTAACTTCATGATCAATCAAATCTTATCTCATATTTGATACATGTAATTTTGTTTATGACTTGGATTATTAGAAAATTTTATGAGGAAGGCCAGATTTGATCCATGGTCTTACAGTACAACTCACAAAGGGAACACCAATGAGGTGGAAATAATGTGAAAATGTAGGAAAAAGGACGTTATTAATAGTAATGTGAAATTTTGGTAATTTTTGAGGAAGGTCATGTCCTATCTATGGTCTTACAATGAAAATCACAAATAAAATCCCTAGGGGAGTGATTAGTGAACAAAAAAATATTTCTCAAGAGGAAATATTAGGATTGGTAGGGAGTGAAAAAGGGAATGTAAAAATCATAACTTAGGCATCTTATGAGAAGACCTTAGGAGGCATGAGGCATACTAAAGACATAAGAAGACACTAAGTGACTAGTGACCATCAATGTATAAAGGATACCTATTCATTATAGACACAAAGTGGTGTAGGAAAATAAGTGTGATACTAAGATAAACTCATGAAGGTAGATTGGTATAAGAAAATTAAAATGTACCTACCTTCCCATGACATGTTCACCATCATTTAAGACCCCTTAAAGATCTGTCATTCTACTACGAAGATTGAGTACTTGAGTGAGAAAGTAGGTATCACTAAAAGAGATTTTTTTATTCTCCTTTTCTAATCTTCTAGCCTACCTCACCCTAATGGACCTTGGCTCTATCATGAGGCCAACTATGGAGCTTTAACTTTGACTATAATAATGAGATGTGCTTAGAATCACATCTTTTAGTGTGATTTGACTTTTGATAATTTTGAATGTTGCATTTTGGATCATTGCCTTTTTAAATGAATTATATTTTGAATACTTTTATGGATTTAAAGATTCCTCCTTTGTACATAATTGTAATAAGAAATCGTGAGAGATAGAGTGATACACACAAATGAGCTTTGGGATGAGGTTAAAGGAATTTAAGTAACCAAATACAAGATTGACTAGGACATTTAGGCTTAACTTTGAACCAACATGTTATTACAAGTCTCAACCATGTATATACATAGTATATGAAAGGGAAAAAAGGAGATCCAAAGTGGACCAATAAAAGGATATTATCATGAGATGAATTATTTGCAAACTGATCACTTGATATAGAAAGAATGAATAAAGGGAAAAACGTTTTTATAACCAAGTCACAATAATAATTATTTGTGTTTATAGAGATAAGATAACAAACTATCATGAAAATAAAACAAGGGAGTCTTTAAGAAATAAACTCAAGAATAAAAATAAGGAAATTATAAATAATAAATCCATAACCAAACATAAATGACATTATAATCAATATAAAGTGCAAAATCAAAATCATCATGTAAGATAGATAAGAATTTGACATAAATGTCAAATGATATAGAAAATAGATAAAGATAAAGTTGGAGCACATGTCCAATCCAAATGAAAATGTTAAAACACCATGAATGTGCTCATACATACTAATATATTTGTCCATAAACATTATCCAAAACATCTAATAAGTATTTATGATGTTGAATGTAAATTTTAGCTAATGTCTCATCTATCTTCTTCTAAAACTAGGAAAATACTTCATGTTGAATATCCTCAACAAAAAAGATAAGAATTCTTGATAGACCATGTTGATGAGGGATATCAGGAAAGGGATGATTAGGAGAATGCATGGGAGTTGTTTCTATAGGAGATGAAGGGATCACCAGTGGGGAAGGATCCATAATGAGGGACTCATAGGTGGAGAAAAATCCATAGGTGAGAGAAAGTCCATGGGTGGATGAATAATAGGTGAAGAAGGGACCATAGGAGGAGATGGAACCATAGGAGGTGAAACCATGGGGGAATAAGGGGGAGCCCTCTTGTGAGGATGACTTGTGGAAGGGATGGTAGAAGGTACAAAATGGTTAAAATATGATCTTTAAGATTTTGCTGAATGATGTAGTAATGATTGATATGATGTGTGCCACATTATTGCCAAAGATAATATACCTATCAATACTTAGGTAGTACCTTTTGGGGAGGTATAAAATTATTTGAGGACTAAGGATTAGTAAGATTCAAAGTATTAATGTATTGTCACAACTTGTGATAATGCATGGATGAATGGTTATCTATGCCTTAGAAGTAACATATACACCTATGAGTAATATTGGTAGATGTAATCACAAGAGGAGGTGTAAAAAATGTGGAAGGAGATTGGTAAAGTTGATTATCCCATTTGGTGGATAAATGATCCAAATATGGTAAATAAATAAAACCATCACCAAGAGAAGGTTGTATTGGTAGAGAGATAGGGCCAGGCTTGATAGCAGGAGCGATATGATTGGAATTAGGAATAGAATTAGCTAAAGTGGGTGTAGTAATGGGATCTAAACTAGGCTCTACTAAGGGAGGGGTAGGGTCTATATAAATTTTAAGGATATTTCCATGCATCTCAAGGATAATTAGACTATAAGGGTTATGGTACCTAACAAAGCAATATGCCCAATCATAACATGATACATAAGCATACTCATACAAAGTTATTTAGAAACTAGAGGTGTCTACACCATATAAAACCTATGATAAAGAGGAAAAATGATAAAATTAAGGATGATATATGATGGAAAATGGTAAGATACACTAAAATACTAAATAAAAGAGGAATGATAACAGATAACCTTAACATCACAAGACTAAACAAGACCTCCTAATAATGGATCATCTAAAGTATAACCATCATCATACTCAAGTGTATGAAGATTAATGGAATAGGTAGGGATGACATTGTAATTTGATGAGGTTTGATGAATGGAATTACAAGTCTTAGTTAAGACAACATGGATGTCATCATAAAGTTGTTGATGAGAATAAGGTTTAAAAGAAGTGGGAAATTGAGAGATGAGATGAGGTGAGAGATTAAAATTTTTAATCTTGAGATTGATTTAATTAGGCTTATCATCATTAATATCTATGATATTAGGGGGATATTATCAATGATTTTATTATGACCATTATAACCTCTAGTGGAATTGATAGGAAAGTTAAATCATTGAAACTCATGAAATAAAACACTTGGTAAGGGTTTAAGGGTAGGAATATTGAATACACCCTAGTCTTGGAATTGTTCAAAATTCCAAAGGTTTGTATCACCCTGAATCATATAGATGGTTCCATTGTGATGTAATTTAACACATTGGCAAGTAAAAGAAGCAACTTCTCTCATACAATGATTCCATAGCCTACCAAGCGGAATGTTGTAAGATAGAGGAAATTTAAATATCATCACCTTCATATGAATGGTGATAGGTGGGATGATAATGGGGAGCCACACACAACTTAAATGAGGAATTTGTATTCAATAATAGTCTTGACATGTGCTATGTGTGGATTTGAGATTGCATTCAGAATATCCAAGGGTTTTGATAAAATTGAGAGATACAACATAAGTTCTAGAACCCTCATCAACCAAGGCATGGCTTAACTTGGATATCACCAATTTGGACACTACTAAAAAAAGGAGGATCATTCACATGATGTAGAATCTCATCAGGTATCATGGAAGTAATGGGAATTTTGAGGGAAAGAGAAGTGTCCATTATTTCATTAACATGTATGGACATCTCTTCACACTGTTGGAGAATGCTATCTTCAAATCCAGATAAGGTTGCTTTGCAACCTGCTAGGGGAATATGAGGGATGTTCATTTTGAAAAAAAGTTGCATAAGATGGTTATGATGATGTGGAGAGGTCCTCATAAGATTAAAAAATGGGATTTGAGATGGGAGATTAGTAAGATCTGTGGTAGGATCCCACTCATCATAACCCATAAAAATATTGTTAGAAAAAGGTGCATAGTGTTGAAGGAGGTCCTTGGAAGGAGGAGCCAAAGTACATTGGAATTTATGTTGATAAGAGGTAGAAGGTTTAGTGAGAGGAAAAGTTATTGGATTATTTTGATAATATGAAATAGTTGATGTAGGTTAGTTTTAAGATTTACTAAAAGAAGTGTTGATAGAAGCTTGAGTTTCATTGGTGATAGGTAAAGAAGATGGAGGGATGGTAGAAATAGTATGGAAAGTGTTATCCAAAGGAGGTGTTGTAATTGGTTTATCAAAATTTATAATGTCATCTTACCCCAACTAATTTAAGTGAATTAGAGAAGAATCTTGGACAATAAGAAATGTGCAAGACAATGGAAGTATGTAGATGGGTTGAAGATCAATGAAAGCAACCACCCTTTATATATTAGTCATATTAACCACATTCTCTTAAATATTTGGGTCAATAAGACTTTATAAATTATTGGTAAAGGGGTGGGATTATCTTGGTTATCTTTGTGATTTAGAAGAGGATCTTTATAGGCAGCTAAATGAGCATTAGCTTGATTCAAAGCTTGAGATTTAGTATTGGTTTCATGGGATTTGAAAGCAATATCATAGGATTGTTGGTGTTTTGGAATGATAGAATCATGGTCAAAATTGGGACCAAGAAGAAAATCCATAACCAAATTATGAAGTTACCTATATGTCTCATGAGAATGACCCCAACTAGTAGGAAACCAACAAAATTTATTGGGATCATACCAAGATTTAATAGGATGAGTGGGATCAAGTTCTCATGGGAGAGGCTTTGGTATATGTTTAGTTAATTTGATTGAGGATAAAGGTTTGTAAACATTGATGTTATTAGGTAAAGATCAATGAGGATTGGAAAATTAGTTAAAAGGGGGAGCTTGTTTTGAAGATTGGCTAGGAATAACAACTTAAATAGTGTGAATGGTGTCATAAGAGTGCATGACACCTTCATTAGCAGCATGACAATTATTGGTCTTGAGTAATATAGGAGTACCCAAAGAAGGTTGGGATGGATTCAATTGATGAATAAGAAAATATTGATGTTTATCTTGGTCAATATCATCCTCTAATGTATGTGGAGAGAGAGTCCAGACCCAATATTGTAACTTAGGAAAAAGAGCATGGGTAAAGAGATGAAAGAGGTTATCATCAGACATGTTATGTTCACTTTTGTTGGATAATGTCTTCTATAGTTGAACAAAATATTGGGTATTTTTGGTTTAAAATTACTTATAATTGATAAAATGTGCCAAGGTATTCTGAGGAAGATCACTAGTTTGGAATTCTTGGATTAGAGCATTTACTAAACTTCCAAACTAGGAATAGAATGAGTTTTAAGTTGGTTATACCAATATAAAGCATCACCCATGAGAGTTTTGGCTAATATCTTGGTAGAGGTAAAGGTATTTAATTTAACCCAATACTTATATTGATTTCCAAATGTTTTTAGATGAAGAGTAAGATCATTTTATGCATTGTAAGAAGTGGTAGGGGTGATACCTCCTATATATATTAGTAATTTGAGATGTAATAGGCTCATTTTGAAGATGTTTGATTGTATTGTTGATAAGAGGAAGTTGAGGGATAAGATTACCATGGGAATCTTGAAGAGGAGGTGAGAAAATATTTTGATTATGCATGTCCCATGGGATTTGTTGAGGGTGGGTTTGAAGATGAATAAGGTGGTTTTACATTTGCATCATTTGATTTACATTATTAGCTCGAAAGAATTCATTTGATTAAGAGCTTGTAATAGGATTTGATGGGTTTGAGTTGCATTATTGGAATTATTTGAAGTATTGGAATTGGTAGTAGTGGCTTGGGTACCACTATGGGTGTTAGTAGGAGCTTGAGAAGAGTTGTTGGAATGTGAGGCACTAGTGGTAAAATTTGATTATGTGGCAAAAAATGGACTAGTAAGGATTAAGAAGAGGAAGCATTAGAGGCATGATTACCATGGATATCAAATGATGTACTAGTGGAAGCATTAAGGAGAGTCGGTCTTGAAAGAGGCCCACTAGATGTAGAACCTGTCATGTTAGTAGAGATACTAGGCATGGAGGTAGAGGAAGTCAAAGAAGAATAAGTCATGGTATGAGGAAGGGTCAAAATAGAGGGAAGAGGCTGAGAAGAAAAGAAGCTAGTATCCCCAAATCCATGTGAGAACATAGGAGAAGGTGAATGAGGGTCTTCAATTTGATCACTAATCATGAGATGGTAAATGGTAGAAGGATCCTTTCCTTAATGTTGAGGAAATTTAGAGATAAAGAAGAGAATTTTAAGTGTATAATCCAATTCAAGTTGATATTCAAGTGAGAAGAGAGGATTATGAATAAAAGAGGAATTAGGATGGGTCCCATAATTTTTTGTGAAAGTGGATATATGAACATTACTTCAATCTAGGAGAGGAGCCATAAACTGCTTATGGGAGACCCTATTAGGGTTGGTAAGAATCATCATATTCATTGAATTCAACTTAATGTTGTATTCAAATGGGAGTTTCATGATGAAGGAGAAAGAATAGATAAGGCAAAGGTGATTCAAAAAAAAGGAAATAGGAAGGGATAGATAAGAGTATATAGTCGAGTAGGTCAACTTAGTACTGAAAATAGGGTCTATAAACTAGGAAACTAGGATGCAGAGTCAACAGGGTCGACCTAGTATTATAACCTGGGATAAAAACAATAAGATAAGGATAAAAAGTTGAAATGGTCAACTTAGTACTATATTCTGAGGTGAAAAAAATAATATTGTGTCGACAGGGTTGACTTAGTACTGCAGGTAGGGGAAATGGATAGTCTATAAGAGATTGTGTTGAATAGAATGAAAGTTTACTAAAATAGGAATTTTTTTGCAAGTACTTTAAAAGAAAATAAAGGAAAAACACAATCAATTGGATCAATGAGGATGATCCAATTGAGGTACACAACACAAAACCTTACACCAGTGTTGGCCAATGTAATTTTTTTCAATATAACATACAATTAGGAAAATAACAAGCAGTCAACTTGGAAAGTAAATGCTAACTAAGAAGTCATCCTGAATTTTATTAGATTATAAAATGTTAATATAGATGTGACAGAGAATTTGGCTAAAATTAAGGAACTAGAAAGCAATCTATGGATAATTATAAGATGTTTAAGATCAAAGGGATCTATGTTGGCAATGGTACTAGCTTGGTATTGGGGCCTACCCCCTCAATTCACAATCCTACAATGATAAGGGTGTTTGGTTATTTTCTAGTATATACCATTAACCACATGTTTATACTTGGCTAGAAAACCAAGTTGGCTTCCCCCTTGGTGATGAAATCCAAGTAGGTAGGCCTTAGGTAGACAATTATTTAAATGCATTTTGAAATTATGTGATTTAGTAGTGTGTGAAAAAAAGATAAAAATAGTGTAACTAAATAATATATTGAAAAACCACCTATTTAGACTATGTGATCTATTCTAAGCATGTAAACAAATGAAAGTGAAAGTGTGAAGTAATTACTAGCATATAGATGTTAATTCCAACTTTGAAACATAATATAGTGTCGATTCAGATGATAGTATATGTATAAACTATAGTACAAAGTCAATAATGTCACTATTGTACTACTCAAGCAAGGGTCTTAAGAACTTTATAGATAGTGTTAACTTAGTCTTTAAGATAGAAGATAGAATACAAAACTAGGTTGACTAGGTCAACTTAGTTTGATGTATAAGGGAAGTTTTAAAGACTACAAACTATGAAAAATAGAACTATAAGGAATTACTAAAATGAAAGAGAAAGAGAGAAAGGAACCTTTGTGGGTTAGAAGATGTAGAGTAAATTGAGATTGATGTTGAAGTACCCTAAATATTACTTACAAATTCTACTAACTATGTTGACTAGGTCAACCTAGTTCTATAATTACCTATTTTTTGATGCCTATGAAGATGCCTATACTAGCTTGGTTGACCTAGTATGTTTTTTGGAAGTCTAAAAGATGACTATACCAGCTTGATTAACCTAGTATGTTTTTTAAAAACCCATAAGTGTATTGTGTCGATCTATTTGACCTAATAGCCTATCAAGAAGTAAAAATTTATATTGTGTCAACCTATTTGATCCATTAACGTATATCTGATGAGGACCTAAATAAATAGAATAGAGTCATTTTGATGTGCATATTTGTTAAACTTGCACATAGAAGTTAAAAAATATACTGGCCTTATTGACCTAGTATTGAAAATATAGAAAAATAATAAATAAAATGATAAAATAATGAAAAACCTAAAAGAAAACCTACAAGAATTAGATTCACATTGGGTTCACCAGAATGTATGCAATCAAAAATGTATCATGTCTATAAATCAATCCTAATTTAGAGAAGATAGATCATACTTACACTTCTGATTGGGGATACATTAGATAATCAAGAACATGATGAATATATGGATCTACTAAACCTAATTATGGGATCTCTAATCACAATAAACAATACTAGGGAGGGTTCCAAATCATCTAGTGAAGGATAATCACGTAATAACCCTGAATAATCCCTATGTTTTCATATTCACTAAACTAATAGCAAGTAAAGTAAATTCTAATCTAGTGCTCACCAAAGCTTGTGACATAAAGTGTGGATAATAAACACTAAAAGTAAACATGCATAAGAGACATATACTCATGTCAATGCATAAAAAATCCTAATGCATGGAAGATAAGTAAAAATGCATATCTATCTACTCAAAGGAGGAATAAAGTTAGGAATACTTACCTTTGAAGACAAAACCACCGAGCCTCAATCTCTCCCTTGGCCAAGGTACTTTACAAGAGGTTGTTGTGGTATGTAAGGGTGCCAAGGATAAATTAGCTCTAGGCTACACAATATATCAATGCATCTAAAAGACTTCTCCACAAGATAAGATCAGTATCTCCAAATAAAGTATGAAACCCTAATATTTCTCCTCAAGTAGAATGGTGGATAAGCAAATGTGTAATATCTCTTTCTTCTTCTTCTCTTCTCTAAATAATGGAAAAATGATCTTGTATATATATGTAGATTTAACCCTAAGCCATTTCAAAAAAATTGACTGATAGGGTCGACCCAGTCAACCTAGTACTATTATGGACAAAAAAATTAACTAGGTCATAGGCTAGGTTGGCCAAGTGCCAACCTAGACCCTAAATGAATTTTAACCACAAGAGTATAGGGTCAATCTAATCGACCTAGTACTATAAACTATCTAAAGGGGTATTAGGTTAAAAAAGGGGATGAAAGGTGAGAAATGACTAGAGGAGTGTATAACATATAAAAATAGTCTTAGGGATATGGTTTTTAGGAGATAAGTGTGTATTTAACAAATATCAAAAGGGACAACAATCCTATAAAATACTAATAATATACCCACCCCTTTCCTAGTGCACCCCTTAAGGTGTGTACTCAAAGAGATTAAGACTCGATGGGTTATTTTAAGATAAAGAGCATTAGTAAGCGATAAAAATTTGAAAATATTATGTGTATATAGGGTTAAGGATATATAAAAGATAGGGCAGAAGGATGAATATCGTATCTACAATAAGTTAATAAATGTGTTAAACTCAGATGTACCATATACTAAATTTATAAATTTTTGATAAGCTATTAATGGATAGTACATATATGATAGATATAAAAATGACATAGAAGAGATTACTTAGTTGATTTTGATGCTAAAATAGCGTTAGATCTGGTATAGTTAGAAAGCATGCAAGAAGATAGTGCTATCTCAATCATCAGATTATGGATTTGGTGCCTCTAGCTCTTTAGATAGTTACATCAACCTATGATCGGTTAATTGATGCTAGTTCTTGAGTTCAATGCTAGTGTCCTATAAAAAATATATACTCAAATAGGATATGACCACCTATATGTTTTTGGTTTTAACTTTACCTTCACTTTGGTGCATTCATATCTAGGTCATGGACTATCACTTCTAGTGAAATGGAAAAATCCTATATTTCCATCTTCAATGTGACCTTGGGAAAATGGGTTAGTTGGTACATGGTGTTGAGATGAACCATAATGAACCTGTTATCAAAGGGCACTACCTACATATCTAGTACTCTAGAAGAGGGCCTTAAACTTATGTAGTTATCACCTATATATTGACTTGTGTATGAATCATGTAATGTGTGTAAAATAGGTAGAATAATGATCTAACTTGTAACTTGGAAAATATGACTTTATAAATTATCCTTTATTAATTTAAACCTATAGCTGGGGTGTTGTTTTGACTAATGTTAGAATAGAGTATAATAGGAAAGCTTTTGATAACTTTATTACTTCTTGAGTTCTCTTTTGGTAAGGAATGAATGAGGGTTGATATTATATTTATACCAATCATATCAAGAGATATCTCACATTAAAACACTTAGGATGACCATTATAATATATTTTATTTGAAAATTAGATGAATTGAGGGAATTTAACACTTACGTTAGGGAAGGATAGTAACATCAATGATACTATTTGTCTTAGACATTAGTGTCTAGGGAGAAGGAGATCAGGGACAAGCTCAAAACTTGTAGAGGTATAAAATAAGTACATTTTAAGCATTCTTGGCAAGATGAGATGTAATGTCATCAATATAAAAGTTGGTTGAACTAAGATATAAGTTTAGGGATACAAGATAGAGAAGATGTGAGGCTTTCAAAAGCAAGGAATGTATAGAATTAAGAGGAATAACCAAGGTTTGAATTTATCAAGTATATAAGATTGAGGTGCTACATAATAAAAAATATATCATCTACATTTACCCCCCTTGATTCTAGTAATGAAATTACTAGTTTAAAGGAAAAGAATAAGTACCCGAGTATGTATTCACTCCTTGTATTTGCTTGAATTGTATTTAAGTGATTTTTTAGAGACTGATCTACAACCAAGATCATGTTATAGTGTATAGTTAGTGCATATAATTTGGGTCAAAAGTACTTGAAATAAATTGAAATTGAAAGATCAAAGTTTAGGGGTACACCTATGTCTTGATGTAACTACCTTACCTATTGTCAAGTTATTTTTGTAAAATATGTATCATAGTAAGGCTCTAAAACTGAGATTAAAATAAATATAGATAAACCTTCAAAGTGCATATATCCAAGGATATATATATATATATATATATATATATATATATATATATATATATATATAGAGGTTGGAAGGCACATACCCCCAACTTGGAATAAAAGTGAGTTGTCACTTGGAAGTTGAGATTAGCTCAATCATGCAACCTAATGATACTTATAACTTGGTGAGTTTGGATGATCAAGTTTAAATTGAAATTTTTTCAAGATTGAGTGATTTAATTACCTCAACCATACCAAAAGGTGAACCAATTACTATGGTAGATTGGTTCGCTAAAGTCCATAAAAGCCTATGGGCTATCAATACATGTGATAGTTTTGGAAAATAAGATTGATTTTGATTTTGAAATATTAGGAACATGTTACATAGCATATGAAACTCAGATATGTATCATGTTAAAACTATGCATAACAATGGTACCATGTATAGAATTTTGTCACAACTATGAACCTAAATCATATAACTGTGTGCTTTGTCCAATTCATAAAACTATGTAAGTGTGGAGAACATGATTCCAAAGCATGGATGCACTATATATGGATAAATATGAAACTGATATAAGTACCAATGTGAAGGAGATGTTTCCAAAACATGCCCCCATTGTAAACTAGAGATGGTGAGTACCAAGTAGGTGTGGATAACATGCTTCTAAAGCATGTCCCTAATGAATGAAAATGTGAATATGTGGAAGCCATGTCCATATGACATGTCCCCATTAAATCTTCAAACTAGTATAAGTATTAAATACTAAATAAATGTGGATAACATGCTTCCAAAGCATGCCCCCACTATAATCTAAAAACTATGAATGTATGGATGCCATGTTCATATGACATGCCCCCACTAAATCTAAAAACTAGTGTAAAGTGTGGAGAACATGTTTCCCAAGCATGCCCCCACTAATATGCACCTAATGTGAGGTGAGGTAAAAATAGTACCCATAAGTTATCTCACCTCAAAAAGGTAAGACAACTGTAAATCTACAAATATAACCATGGAGCATATAGAAGGATTATTTTTAGGTAAATGTATCATTGAAGCACATAGAACCAATATGATCACATGTAGGATTAAGATACATGATAAAGATCATGGAAACATCTAGATAGTAATATTACAAGAGAAATAAAAAATAATCACACACACACAAGAGCACTCAAAAATAAATAAAAAATAATGGTCCAAGGAGACCACAAATAAGGGGCATCTTTAAATGCTGCAAAAATGAATAGAGATGACTTATTCAAATGTACACAAAAGTAAGGAATGAAATATTAAAATGTCCATACAAAAAGCAATGACATATTAAAATGTCCAAAAAGTAAAAACATAGGCACAAAGGCTGTATACAATGTAACATATTCAAATTCTCAAAAAATAAAGACAATAACAAGACAAAATACTCGAGGAAGTGTGTGAAGGGAAATCAGAATCAACCAACATAACCATGTCATAGTGGCCTATGGATCAAATGTGTTGGAAAAAAATGTCAAGTACATAACATATCAAGTACTATGTATAAGATATAAGCATGGATTATTCATGTGTAAGTACATATGTAAGCTCAAACATGATAATGTAGAATGATCATCAAATCATATACCTTGGGTGTATCAAGATCATAGAATATGGATTCCCCCAACATCCTAGTGATGTGAGTAGAGGGAATTCCTAACATATATAATTTTATCATTTATATGTGTATTCCTATGTATGTATGTGTATGTAGGATTAATTCATATGCTATCCCTCAATATGGAACTAACACATAGATGCTGAGGAACCAATAGAACATGTAGGTGCCAAAAATATTTTTAATTTTTTTTGGTATTTTTGGAAGAGACAAGATCATCCTATGAAATCATCCAAAGGGTGATCATAGGTATCTCCCCCATCAAAACTTAGTGCTAGAAACTAGTGGTACTGCTAAGGAGCATATAGAGGTGAAATTTATATCACTATAGTATTTGTGATGCTTAGCACATGGATAATAGGAATTTGGTGTCATGAAGTACAACAAAAGGAATAAGGGTTCTTGGAACCAATATTTGTGTAATCTATGAGTTATTTAGGATAAAAATAGTAAGAACATGTTTAGGTGCTCTAGATATCTAAATATTATACATATAGGATGAGGATTTTATGGAATCCACTATTTATATCTGATGTAAATGTCTCTCAAGTATTGGCCACCTAGTAAAGGGGATTTCTTATTATTTACCCTTTTGTAGTAGATTAGCCTTAATAGGATTGATAATTAACTACATGGGTATGAATTTCTCTTATTCAAGATGATGCTAATATGGAATACCAAAAACTATAATTATCAATTGAAAATAATGTACATAACACATCCATGCATTATAGGAGGTATTGATTGAAGAGTGTGCATCTAAGGTCATCCAAAAAACATGTCAAAGACACCTATATAAGTTATAACTAATAAATTAGTAACCACATGTGCAGGAACAACTTGTAAAGGTAGATCAATCTCACCAAAAACCTTATGGGAGGTCCCATCAAATGATCTAACTGATCTAGTAGAGGGGTGTAAATCATGATGAGTATAACCCAAATGCATAAAATAATGTCATGGTGAAATTTTTTTCACTTGCACCATTATAAATCATAACACTATGTATGGGGTGTTTATCAAGGTATGATTGAATGAATAGAGAATGAAGATCAGAGTCATCATCCTTAATTTCACTGTCATCAAATTCAGTGGTAGGTTTCTAAATCATATGAAGTATATGTCACATGTAAGTACCAATGACCCCATATAGTTGGTGTCCATAATATGATGGAGGAGGATGTGCATTATATTCCATTTGAACTTCTAGTTCCATCTTGGAATGGTATTGAAAAGGACTATTAAATATTTTTTGTTTATGGTGATCACTAGGTTATGAACCTGATTCCTTTGGAGGATGATCAAATGTAATATGTTGGTTATCAACCAAGTCATAGATCTTATGATTTAAGGTAAAACATATATTTGTAAAATGCTCAGTGCTTTGGTGATAGTAATATTAATAATTTACATCATATTCTTTTGGTAAAGGTCTATTTACATTAACCTATGTAGGAGGAGGGAGATATATAAGATGAAACTTCAGAAACCATGGGATTAATGAAGCAAGAGGCTCATATAAACATGTAAACTATCTTCTTGGTTCATTAAATAGGACAAGTCGATTTGGTTGTTGTGCAATTGTGTTGACCATGGTGGTTGTTTCCTTTTTAAGATCTAGAGGTTTTACCTTATAACTTAGTTCAATTATAAATTTATACTAGATGCAGATGCAACTAGTATGTTTTTTACCTACTTGAGCTTATTCAATGGCATAAGCTTCATTTCACAATCTTGTACAACATGGCATACATCATCTAAAGACTAAAAATTTAAAAAAACAATGGACTCATGTGAAGGAGAAAGCAATATTTTCTTGAATATGTCTTACAACTCTTTATCTACTATAGGATTGGTCATTTTGGCTAGCATTGTCTTATATATCAAGACATATTCATTGACTGGTTCAGTGGTTCCTCGTTTGATATTTACAATTTGAGAATATGAAACCTTTTCAGTAATGTTAATAGAAAAGTGTGCCAAAAATTGATTTGCAAGAGGTTTGAATGCTTTCATAGATTGGAGAGGTAAGCCATGAAACCACCTCAAATCATAGTCATTGAGGCTCCTTGGAAATAATTTGGTTAAAATTTTATCATTGGAAGCATAATAAAGGCATGCCACATAAAAGTTTTGAAGATGTTGTTTAGGATCACCCTTGCCATAATAAACTATGAATTTAAGTGCAACAAATATAGTTGACAAAGGGTGTAGAGAGATCTCAAGTGAAAGATTATTTTGCAACACATATTGTGAATCTATAACATGTGAAGACTTTGAGTCCTTTTTTTCAATGTTTGTAACCTTGTCCTACAAGGTATTAATGACTTGAAGGAGTGATTGAACTATAAGCCTAATGGGATTTTGATTAAAAATTTGAGAGGTCACCATAGGGGATAGAAAAATGTTTTGTGTAGTAATAGGTATTGAAACCATTATTTGTGTTGAAATAATAGGTAAGTTCATCATCGATGTATCAATAGTAGTTTTAGGGAATAAAGGTTGATATGCATAATTTGTGCCCCCATTAGATGTATTGAGTTATAATGTGTTTAAAGGGAGGGATATATCCACTAAAGGTTTTACATTTTAAGCTTCAAGTATAGTTTTTTAACATTTTATGAAGATCTTTAGGGTTTTTTTTAATGCACTCATGAAACATTACAATTTCATGCACTTGGTCATTATCTATTTGATATTTTTCATTTATTTCCAAATTTTCATTATCAGAATCTTCTTCTATGGTAACCCTATCAAGATTTTTTTCATTATCAACATGGGTATCATCATGATCCAAGGTATGATATACCTCATTTGTTTAAGACATATTAGATGGGTTGAGATAAATCTCAATATGTTCAATAGACACACCCCCCAATTCAGGGCTATGCCTAGGTTGCATGCAAAATAATACCTATAGAAAATTAAAAAATATAATAATATGAAACCTTAACTAGTTTAAAACCCTATGAATAAAAAAAATTCATTCAAAAAGGTTAGGTTCACCAAATGTTTAACCCTAATTTGGATTGAGTAATCCTACTTGGGTAGATAGGGTTAAGGTATAAAAATTATAGGGCATAGGGGTGAATATCAGATCTATAATAGGGTAATTAATGTGGTAAACTCAAATGTACCATATGTTGAATTTATAAAGCTAAGATAAGTTATTAAAGGAAAGTAAAAACTATGATAGCTATAAAATGATTAAAATAGAGTACTTGGCTGGTTTTTATGCTAAAATAATGTTGCATCTAGTACAAACAAAGTAGGTAGGAAGATAGTTCTAGATCCATTGTCACATTTTAGATCTGGTATGTTTGGCTCTCTAGATAATTACATCAGCTTAGGATGGTTATGTTTACTCTAGTGTCTAAGTTTGATGTTAGTGTCATGTATAAAATATCTACTTTAATAAGATGTAACCACCTAGATGCTTTTGGGTTTGGTTTCACCTTTACTTTAGTACATTCAGATATGGGTCATGGACTGTTGCTCTTGGTGAAATGGAAAAACCCTAGCTTTCAATTTTTAATGTGACTTTGGGAAAAAATGGGTTAGTGGGCACACAGTATTGAGTTGACCCATAATAATCTTGATGTTAAAGGGTACTACCTAAATAGTCAATACTCCAAAAGAGGGTCTCAGACTCATTTAATTCTACCCTACATGTTATCTTGTGTGTGAATCATACAATGTGTGTAAAACAAGTACAATAATGACCTAGATTAACTTGGAAAATATGAATTTATGATTGTTCCTTTAGTACTTAATACATGTAACTAGGTTGTTCCTTTGATTGATATCAGAATAGGGTAGAATAGGATTTTTTTTGGTAACTTGAGTGCTTCTTAAGTGTTTTTTTGGTTTGATTTCTAGGCGAGGAATGAATGAGGGTTGATATTGTATTTATCCAATCCTATCAATAGATAACTGACATTAAAAAACTTAGGTTGACCATTGTAATACATTTCATTTTCAAATTGGATGACTTTAGGGCACTAGACACTTATGTCAGGGTAGGACAATTAACATCAATACTATTGTCTATCTTAGACATTAGTCTCTAGGGAGAAAGAGATTATGCACATGCTCATAACTTTTAGAGGTATAATTTAAGTATATTGTAAGCATTTTAGGAAAGATGGGATGTCTATGTCATTAATATAAAATATGGATATACTAAGAGATAGGCCAAGGGGCACAAGATAGAGTAGATGCAAGGCTCATGGAAGTAAGGCATGTGTAAAATTTAGAGAAAAAACTAGGGTCTAAGTTTTCTAAGTGTACAAGACTAATGTGATACATAATCACAAAATACCATCCACACTAGCCTTGGGAATAAACTCAATGTTACATTGATTTATAAGAAGTCCCAAATAATTTATCATCACTGATTCAGAATAAAATTTGTAAAGATCTAGATCCATAATATCTCATAAGGTTTGATATAACTCATAAGGGAAACCATCAATGCCTAGGGCTTTATAAGCAACCATCTGCATAACTACTTCTTTAATATCATTAAGGGTTATAGGCCTATCACAAGTAACCCACTCAGCATATGAAAGTTTATAAGAGACAGATTTAAGGTACTAGATAAGATTAGCTTCACGCTTAAGATAATTGGGCTGAGCTAAGAAAATATCATGATAATGGTGAGTAAAAGCTTGAACAATTTTAGGAAGTTTGGTATTCCTAAAAAATCCATCCTTGACAACTTTGATTTTATAAAAAACCCTTCTAAAGTGGAGGAGGGTAAAAAAATTGGTGATCTTGTCCCCATTTTTTAGCCAATGGATCTAAACTTGAAGTTGAGCCCATCTAGCTTTGTAGGCCTCCTTAACTTGTAACTTGTGATGCCAAAGAATTGACTGGGTTTGCAAAGGCACACTGAATGGAGAAGATTCAAGATCTTGTGATACCCAAAGGTATTCATGATTTGTAACATTATGAAGATGTTGGTGAAAGAGAGGATTTATTATCATAAACATGAAGAAAGGTGGTAGTGTGAAAAAGAACATCAATCAACCACTGTATCTAGCCAAAATTCCCATTAAGCTTGGGAACTAAATTTTAAATTATGACAATGTGCTTGATAGTTATCTCATGCTTAATGTGAGAAATATTGATATAGAACTAGGTTTTATCAGGCCTCACTTGAGAGATAAACCACTAAATATTGAATCAAATAGGATGATGATCCAACAAGAAGGTGTTCAAAAGCATAAAAACTAGCCTAACTTGAATAAGAGCAAAATAGAAGAGATTGTGTTCAACCAATATACTACGGTCCAAATGTTTAAGAATTCAATCCTCTCCTACTTAAAAATTAGACCAACTAAACTAGGGAGAGTCTGAGTATTTCCTTCGATGGTGGTTTAGATCAAACATCCTAAGTTTTTTGCACATGTAAAACCATGCCTCCCATTTGCTATCACACTAATGCATGGGAAGATGACAATCCTTGTACTTAGGAGATTATACTATATTAAAACCCCATAAAGGATATAATGAGCATTTAAAATAAAGTATTCTAAATATATCTAAAATAGGTTCTACTTCACAACATCATCATAGGCATACAGATTAACCAATATAATGATGTGATTATCAAAGTTGAACAAATTGCAAACAACACATTAAGTGGGATCAAATCACTAAGAAATAATTTTTTGAGAAATATTCAAAGATAAAAGAGTGATGACCACACCATTTCTAGCGTCATGAATGGTATTTTGAAAAAATGCCTAAGGCTAAATAATTTGTGTTGCATTCTATATGAGAAAGCCAGAGATTTGACTTATTGTATACAAACAATTTTCATAATACTAATAACTAACAATTATTCTTGACCGCATACTTACATGGTGGATCAATAAGGCCCCAAACATTATAATAATTGACAAAATTGGGAAACATTGAGGTTCATGTCATTTTTGTATGTGATATCTTTAAGAGTGGTAAACTAATAGAAAGAAAGTTTGTGCTTCATAAAGTCACCAAGCTAGAAAAGTTGCTACTTATGTGCCATGTATTCCTCCTCATGAGAAGAAGATGAATTATAGAGTGATGGAAGAACACTTTACATTATAGATTAATGAAATTATGATCTTATTTTGATGAGGTCACCCTAGCAGGGGGTTGTGACAATTGAGCTTTTAGAGTTGAAGGAAGAGTATGAACAAAAGTAGCCACCACTTATGGTGTGTTAAGCACTAAAATAATCACTTTGCCAATAGAAGCTGAGGTACTAAGGGCCATGACTAGGGAATAAATAGATGAATATGGTTTACCACTTTCACTTTCTAAATTATTCCTTTTATTAGTGATAGTGGTCCAACCATCAACATTTCCATTCTAGGTTCTAGCTTCAAGTCCACCCTTTTACTTAGGAAAAGGAGGAGAATGCACCACTAAGGGACATTATTGGATCATATAATTTTAGGATTAACACCCAAATTAGGTATTTAGTAAATTGATGTAAATCAATTGATGACTAAAATTATTATTCTTGATTTGAATGTCAATAGACTCTTTGAGATCCTGGGTTAGATCCACTTCCACACAAGCCCTTCTTTGGGGATGGGCCATAATTTTTTTTGCCTTTTTATGGCATATGAATCACCTTAAGTATTTTATGATTTGGTTAAAAAACCCTAGAGGGGTAGATACAAGCTAGAAAACTCAACCCAAACTAGAATTTTTAGTTTTGCTTGCTCTAAAACTTGAACATCTCGAGTCCAATGAGAAAATACCACTATTGTGTTGCATATTAATCAATGACCATGTTTAATAATGGATTTACAATGTTCTAGGTTGGTGAAATGAAATAAGAATAAACCTTTGGTAAGGTTCTAGACTCCTAGTTTCACACCATGGCCTTATTAATGGTTATGAACCCATTATTTCAAGAAGATCTCAAAGTGGACTCCTCCCAAAAAATAAGAAATCAGGAGTGTAATTTTCAAAAAAATTACAAGCTTTGTCAAATTTAGGTAGATCAAAAACATCAGGCAAGGGAGTATCTAGGTTAACATGAATACCTCATAAAAAACCTTTGAAATGAACTTATTCACTTTTTTTAGTGCCATATTCATTCCCACTTGCACCGGTTGTCCAAACATCCAAATATGTAGAGATAATGGTGGTGGTCATTTAAAATAATGGGTACACCTTACCACACAAAGGGTAAATCATTGATCAAAATAAAAATAAATGTTTAATAAATCTATATCCTACTTAGATATGTAATAGATTGATAGTGTGGTAGATGGTTGGAGAAAACCCAGAGGCTCCTCAATCGTAAAGACCTATTAATTATCACTATTAAATATTAATATTAAACAATCATGTTTTAACTTGGTTTGAAGGTTATGTTTGTATGTTGGTTGTTAAAAATCTTCATCCTATTACTAAGTGAAATGATTTTAAGATGCTAATCAAGAATCTATTTTATCTTAGTTGTTATGAGGAAGATAATTCTATGTATTAGAAATATCTTATGTTAAAGTAAGGCCAAAGTGTGTAGGAGTACACAAGTGAGTTCCACAAGAAATCTATCCAAATGTGTAAGGATATAGTGTACCATGACACCTTGATGAAGTATCTTGGTGGAATCCATATCTATTTAAGGAGACCTGCCCCCTAGCCAAGTCTATGGATGTATATCTTGAGGCTTGTTCTCAATCTCACTACTTAGAGATGGACAAGAAGGCTCCATATACCTCTTTATACACTCCAAAGCAACAAGGTGGTTCTAAGCATAATGGTAAAGGAAAAGAAAAAGGTAAGTGTAATGTTACTCATATTTCTAAGAAGGATACTAAAATGAATTGTGGGTATTGTGATGTTGATACTCATTACAAAGAAATTGTTTTAAGATACATCTATAATTGTGCCCATTCAAGAACAATAACAAGAAGGCTATGACCTCTGTCAAAGGTGAAGATTTTGGTTTTAACTTCAATGTAGAGGATAATTTTTGTTTTGTGGGTAGTAGTAGTGCTCAAGAGATATTATTTTTTAAGTTTTTCCATATTAAAATTTATATGAAGTAAACAAAACTAGATGATTTTTTTGATACTTGTTCACAAACAAATTTGATAAGCAATGAGTTAGTACACAAATATAAGACAGAGATTTATAATCATCCAAGCTTATAAGATTTGGGTTGGGTGAATAATGGTGTAGAAATCAAGGTGACCAAGAAATGTAAAGTTAATTTTGGTATTAATGCACATTTCATTGATGAAGTTATAATGGATGTTGTGCCTCTTGATGTATGTGGTGTAGTGTTTGGTATCCCTTATTTGTATATTCAGGATGTGTTGGTTGAAAAATATGTCAGGTGGATATAATGTGTACTTTCAGTCAATAACATGAGGATAAAGTCCCTATCCTATTACTAGGTGGAGCTACCTTTATTTAAATCAAAATGAATGTGGGAAATAAATCTATTTACAACTATTTATAGTAAAAATATTTTCTATGGGGGTTGTATTTTTAACTAAAAATTAAAGAAAGGTGACTTAAATAAGAAATTAAGGGGAATAATAAAAAGGATAGAAATGAGGGAAAATGGGAAAATTCTATCTAGTTAAACACAAAAAGATGCAAAGATAATCTTAGTGAGTAAAAAGTAACTCTAGGTGGATAAACATGAAAACTCACTAGAATAATCTAGGAATTTGAGATTTTAACACAGGAAACCTTTATCATGAAAATGAGATGTGAAAGAAATAATATGAACATAAAAACACGATACATACATCAAGTTGAATATAATTATATATATATATATATAACAACCTCATATTTACAAATAAAAATAGACACAAATTCTATTTTTAATCTCACGAAGGTTTCACAATAGTAAAATCTCCTAATGTATAGTCCAAAGAAATTCTATACTAAAAGCTTTGCATTTAATGAATATCTAACAATATAAATTTAGCAAATTTAAAAAAGAATCAAAAAATATTGACATACTCATGCACATCACTCATCCAAAAAAATTCATGGCACGAGGTCCTGTAAATCATTTCCATAATGATCTTTTGTGGGGCTATATATACAAAATCCTTCCTTCCATCTTAGAAGAAAATATTTTTCCTATCAAAAAATCCTTCAAATTGACCCAATAAATTATTTTTATAACTTCTCAAGATAGTTATAAAATTTAGTTAGGGTTTTAAAAGAAAATAGGACCTAGAAAGTGACTTTATGAAAAATAAAAAAAATAATCTATTATATCATCAATTTTATTGGTAAAATAAAATACTTCATAAAAATAAAACACTTTATAAAAATAAAGCACTTTATTAAAATATAGTAACTTTATAAAACAAAGTGACTTTATAAAATATAATCAACTTTATTAAATGACCCATGGTTGGAAAAAGTGGGAACCTTTCAAAATTAGGACTTTGATTGCATGATCCATTTATCGATAAATAAGAGTAGGCTCTAGGCTTTGCTAATGACTGGCATTATATTCAATTTGATTTGACCAACTAACAACTAGTTTTTATATCCTAGTCATATAGGAATGAACACACACTACCAAGCTAGATCATATCTTTATGTGTTCTTTTCTTAAGGTTCATATTCTCCTGAAACACTCAAGTGCCTTTTTGATGTCTTCTCCTTATGAGAATTCTTGGGTTAAGAATCAAACTTAAAAAACCATTTGCACTTTGGAAATGATCTCAATAATGGGATATTTGATTAGATTATTTTTTATTTCTTCAAATGAGATTTAGATTTTTAAAACTTCATGATGGAGGAAACATCGAAACTTGAAGATGTAGAAGATTAATTCTTTACCAATTTCGACAGTTGTTCTTTAAATTGCATTTTAGAATTGACTTGATTCTCATCATGAAATAAATCATAAAGGATTTCTTCAATGAACTCCTAGATGTGGGATACTATTTTTTTAGCCTTTATATTTGACATTATCAAGTTTATTTTCACATTCTTGAGCATCCATCTTTAACAATTAATAACATTGGACCACTTGACATGTAGACTTGATGTTGACTCTTGATAATTCCATTATAAATGAGAGAATATAAACCCAATTATATCATGTTGTGAAAGTTATGGAGGAATGATTTAATGAATAACATCTCATGAGAAAATTTTGAATTGAATCCTTTCAGTGCATTCAATCCTATTTGAACCTTATCAAATATCCTCATGATATCATTGATCATCTTCAATTTGTGCACCAACATATTTTATGACCATGTCTTCATTATTTTACCCATGTTATCAATTTATCTTGACACTGGAATCATGTTTGTATCCGTTAACATGATCATTGGAGGTACTGAGACTGAAAAGGATCCTATTGGATTAATAATATGTTGAACATATGTCACCAATTGTTGATTTTTCTCCTTGTATTATGTTTCTTGAGATTTTTACTTCTCCATGAATTGAATGATCATGTTCAATAATTCTTATACATTTACTTCATACCCTTCCATTTTATGTCTTACCAGTATCATTGTATAAAGTTGATATTCTTCAATTAATGTCTTCTTTATTTTTGTCGGTGATGGGTGCCATAAACTCCATAAATCTAATTCCTTTTTCATTTATTGTGACTTTATAAATCACTTTGGGATTCTTTAAAAGAGGAGGAGGAGCTAGCAAGGATGTGATTAACTCAAAATCAATAGTGATCAATTTGACAACTCTTTTCCTTTTATTGACAACTTCATAGAACCATGCCCATGTGTTTGTGACCAGAAGATCACTTTGGATTGTTGAATGAACTTGAATTTGGGTTTGAACCAAATGAGGGAATTTAACTACAATTAGTACATGATGAGTAGGTCCTGCTTGTTGATATATTCTAGGAGAATCTGAGGAGATGAAAATTGGGGCTTGATTATGATCAAAGGCCATGGATATTTCTTGATTGTTGTCCATGATTTTTTAAATGTTATCTTAATTTTGAATCACTTCAAGGATGATTTTCTTGGTTGTGCTCTTTCAATAATGAGTGTTGTGGCTCTCTATGTAGGGTCAATATGATTTTCTTAAGTATTTTGATTTCAGTGGATACATGATTAGAGGATAGGTGTCATGTTTACATAAATTTTTGTATGAATTTTTTACTATTGGGATGTACAAGAAAGTTGATAAAATTTTATCTGTCTTATTGCATCAATTTCAAAAATTAGTCAAGTAATATAAGCATAGTTTTCTTCAATGTAACTCTTGAAAATTGAGCATGGTTTGTTTTGGTATCCAAAGAAAACTACCAAAGATCAGTGGCAATGTTTAATTATGTGGCTCCAAAGCAATTGAGTTCAGGTTGATGAACTGGCCCTTAAATTACAGGTAATGTTATTTCTTTGCTCACTAGTTACTTATGCAGCCCTATTAGTAGTTGAATAAAATATCATTCATTAAAAAATACCTTGAACACATTATGCATGGTCTACCTATTGATTCAATATGGTTAACATTATCTGGAACTGAGCAACATTGACTTCATCACATTCTCAAAAATACTATCTAATATTAAAGGAAATGTCTAATTATGTATAATATTCCTAATCCAAATTAGGTTGATGAAATTGACCTTGAATTGATGGCAAAGTCATGTGTACTGAGGTGTCAGGTTAAAGTCTTTGGGTCCACCCTTTACAAAAAACAAATTTTGCATAATCAAGAAATTTTTAAAAAAGGGGGGACCTTGCAAAAAATAATTTCAAAAATTGGGCCAAGTTTGAAGAAACCACATTTACATGTATTTTTGAGCTAGTTATAGATGAATATTTAAAACTCTCAAAAGCTACAAGCACATTGGAATTTTAATTGAAGTTTGGAACTTTATTGATTATTTTAAAATAACCTCAAAGTTTTTAAATCATTTTGACATTCTTGAAATCACTTCTTGAAAACTAATTTGTAATTCTTAAAAATTGATTTAAAATTCAAGAAATGCGTGGAACCTCTTCTTGCAACTATGAGTTAACACTTATTTATTGAAAAATACTTCTTTCAAATTATTTAAAAACCTTCTTGGGAATATTTTAAATAGTTATTTCTTGAAATATATATATATATATATAGAAAAAAACTTCTTGACTTTCTTGAAAATAAATTTGAATTTCTTAAAGATCATCTTGGAGTTCTTGAAAATTATCTTGAAGTTGCCTTGGAGTTCTTTGAGGTTATCTTGAAGTTATTCAACAACCATATTAGAGTTCTTCAAAACCACATTATAATTTTGAATATTCTTTGAAAATATATAAAAAATGCAACTTCTTCAAGAAATTTTATATTTACTTGGAGCTATTGAAGCAAGATGCCATACTTGGTAATTTGGGATTTCTAAAAAGCAATGATACATGCATTATTTTCTGATCTTGAAGATTATCAGATGATTATATAGCCTTTAATGAGATATTGTATCTTGAAAAAAAACCACGAGTCTTCATAAAATAATTTCTTACTTGTTATTTAAAACCGTTAATCTTCTTGCATGGAAAACTTGAAAATTACATGGGAGGAGGAGACCAAACCACTTTCTTGTTATTGATATCTAACTTCATATATATTCTTTCTTGATATTATTGAAACCCTCTTATCTTTAAATTTTTTTAATCTTTTTCATATTAATAAACACCATTGAAATATTTAAAACCATCTCCATGTAAAAGGTGAATAAAATACTGTCTTTTTGAAGTATGGCATTGGAATCAGAAGTAATATTTTGGGGTAGTAAAATAAAATAAAATCCTTTGAAAACCAATATAAATTATTTGAACTTCTTGAAATGAGATGCCATAGTATATATATTAGAGCTTCTTAAAGATATGTATGCATGCATATTTTCTTGTGTTGAAAGTTACTGGAGTAATGTTATGGTATTTAATGAGCTTTTAGAAGTTTCACAAAGTTTTTTTTATGGTTTATTCAATTGTTTTCATTACTTATTCATTTCTTCTTCACAATTTATTTATTGCTTCTTCATGAACTCTTTATTCTTATGTTGTTTCAATTCATTTCTTTACATCCTTTTAATTATTTCTTCACTACTTTATTAGTTTTTCATGGATTTTTCACTGCTTATTCATGGATTCTTCATTGTTTCTTCACAAATTCTTTATGATTATATTGTTTCAACATATGAAATAATATAATAACTTCTTCTCCATAAAATATGTGCCCTGAGATGATGGAGGAATAAATGCTTCATCATTTCTTCACTACTTCTTTATGCTTACATATGAAATAATATAATAATTGATTCTTCATAAAATATTTTCCTTGAGATGATGGAGGAATAAATATGAGAAATCAGGATAGGGAAGTCATATGTCATTTTAAAAATTTCTTCCAATTTTTGGAAAAATTATTCAAATTCCTCATATGCAGGTGTGTAAAAGAAATTACCACTTTTTACATTTTAGAAATTAGCTTCAAAAAAATTTCACTTCTTAGAAACTTGCATGATTTATACACATTTTCATGTATAATAATTTTTTTTCCCTCTTTTTTAACAATAATTTTTTTTAAACAATTATTAGAGGGAAAATTAATTAAAACTCTTTTATTTATTTTTTTGATTTTTTAAAATGAATAAATTAAAGGTTTTAATAACCTCCATAAGACCAAGCAAATGAGGGAAAGAGAAGTGCAGTAGTAGAACATGACTGAGAGAATCAAATGTTACAGTAGTGGAAACATTTGTTTTAGTCGTGAAGATAAGTTTCATAGTATAAATCAAGAAACCAATTTCATTTTCAAAGTATCCAAAGGGTGTTTCAAACAACATGTGTGAAAATTTCATTATAAATATGCCAAAAATTTTGCAAAAAATTTTGTGTATGATAATTGGCTTGAGTTGTAGATGTGGACTGCTCAAGACATAGTTTGAACTTTAATTTTTTTATTTTTATAGATTAGGTGCCTTATTTATTCTTACTCATCCAATTGAAAAAATTAGTTCACCAATCTTAATTGTATGAGACATGAGCATACACTGTTGGGCCATATCAATTGCCTTATCCATTGGGTTATGAAGACAAATAACTTCTTTGAACAATCTTGATAGATCAAAACCTTGGAACTTATAGAGAGGATAGAGAGAGGACAAAATAGGGAAAAGGTATAAAGGAAATGGAAAGACAAAATAAAAAATAAGAAAAAGGAACAACAAGACAAGGAATGCAAAAGGAAAATAGGCAAAAATTAGGAAAGTAAAACTATTTACATGAGATAGAGGAAAATAAGAAGACTATACAAACCTTTAATTGGCTAGGATAAGTACTTGACTTTTTAGAATAATAGATTTGACTTATGAGTCCCAAAGACATTTAACAATAGTGACCAAAAAAGTGGAAAGAAGATGAACATATAATTACCATGCATATCGAGATAGTCATAAATGAATAGATTAGTGGTGTTTTTAGGTTTTGAAATAGAATCATTGTAGGCTTTAAAATATTTTGTGAGAATTTTAGAATAATATCAAACTTATTAAATGTTTTCTTGAATAAATGAATTTGTGTTAGATATAAGACCCAAATTAGAGAGGAATGTGTCACACATATTTTATTGATCTAAGTTACTTTCTACCATAGAGATACATTTATTGTCAAATGAGTCATCATCATCTTCATCAATTTATTTTGCCTTGATAGTTTCCATTATGATTGAAATAAATATTGGGCACCCTTCCTCTTGTTTTGTCTTCATGTCTTATTTGATTTCAACCTTGATAAGACTATGCTATTCAAATTGTGTAGGTTTGATTGCTTTGGATTCAAATCCTTCAGAGAAGTCTTCTATAGTGGAACATGAAAAGGAAGCTCCATGAAAGTTTTCTATTTTGATTTTTGAGTCTTCTATTTTGATAAAAGAAGGATCTTCATCTTTATAGATAACTATTTTAATGCTATGTTCTTCATTAGATAGTAAAACACCACACTCTACATTATTTTCCCTTTATATTTTTGGTTCAATCAATTGTTTCTTAGAGAATCCATTTTATTCCAAGACTACAGATTTAATAAATCTTGTGAAAGAGGCAAGACCATCTCTTCTTTACTAAGGGGAAAGCTTAACTATTTATTTATTTTTTGATCAATTTTTTATTTTTCTAAATATTCACTTTCTTCTAAAATTATGAAACTGAAGTAATCATACAAAGTAAGAAGCACTTTCTATTATTTTTATTGAATTTTTGACATGTTTGATTAGGGATTTACTTACCAAAAATCTATTTTGAATGTTGAGGGATTTCAATTGTATAATATTACACTACTTCACCACTTAAGGTAGTTATAGTATGTTTTGAAACTTATTTTTCCAACATCCTAGAAAAATTCATGTCATCTTAAATTTATATAACTTCTTGTTGCACAACTTCCATGTCTTTTAATTTTTTCCTCATTGAGACAAATTTGATTTTTGGATGTAGAGAGCTAATAAAGATATAAATTTGATTGTCAGGACATGGTTAATCAACTTGAGGAATTGACCTCAACAATTTGTTGAAGCATGCTAAAAAATATCTCATTCATTCTTATTATCACTTTTGAATTTAGAAGAAATATAAAAATAATGCACACACA
This sequence comes from Torreya grandis, assembly GCA_037957365.1. Lineage (NCBI taxonomy): Eukaryota > Viridiplantae > Streptophyta > Pinopsida > Cupressales > Taxaceae > Torreya > Torreya grandis. The sequence continues at coordinate 949,386 of JARHVA010000548.1, read as the reverse complement.
TCCATAACTAGTTTGAATCTATTCAGGAACTTTTTCTTCAAGGAGTCACAATTCACAATACATCCATGTCAGAACCATTCAATAATAGGTCTAATGAGAGTTTTAATAAAAAATATTACAAAGACATTTTCATGAATAAGTATTAATATGTTATATGACACCATGAAAGTAAGGATATGGTTATCTACATCTTAAAAACTTTCTCATAAAAAAGTCAAAAAAAAATTCCTTTAAACCTGAAGGTAATTCATTTATTTGGTCAAAGTCAATGGCCTAATTTTTTTTCCCCATGGGACATGAATAACATTGGAATTATGATGAACTAACACCATTTATTCATTTATAAAAATACAGGCACTATTTACTTCATCTCAATAGAGTCTCCAACCTCCATTCCAGGGAAGGTTCCTTGAAATGTTTGAAAATCACATACACAAAACACCTTGATCTCCAGTGGAGTCTTAAAAAATTATTGGCTAAAAAATTTATCAAGGAGATAAAATGTGGAATTTTAGTCCAAAAAAGGGGAAAAAGTCCCTCCTATTATTAGGTGGAGCTACCTTTAGTGAAAGTAAAAATAAAGTGGATTGCAATGTTGACTCTTGATTTTTGAGTGAATTTTGAATTGAATCTTTTCAACAAATTTAATAATATTTGAACCTTGTCAAATATCCTCATGATGTCATTAATCATCTTCAATTCATGCACCAACATATTTATGACCATGTATTTATTGCTTTGCCCATGTTTTTTATTTATCTTGACACTAAAATCATGTTTGTATTTGTTAACATGATCACTAGAGATACTAAGACCAAAGAAGATGCTACTGGATTAACAAGATGTTGAAAATATGTCATCAATTGTTTATTTTCCTCCTTATATCATGTTACTTTATATTTTTACTTCTCCATGCATTGAATGATCATGTTCAATGATTCTTGTGTATTTACTTTGTCCCATTCCATTGTAGTCTTCCTAAAATCACTATATAAAGTTGATAGTATTCGATTAACATGTCTTATTTATTTTTGTTGGTAATGGGTGTTACATTCTCTACAAATATAATTTCTTGTTTATTTGTGGTGAATTTATAAATCACTTTGGGCTTCTTTGCAGGAGGAGGAGGAGCTAACAAGGACATGATTACTTCAAAATCAATAGTGATTGATTTGATGACTCTTTTCCTTTTTTTGATGACTTCATAGAACTATGCCAATATGTTAATGGTTGGATGATCACTTTGGATTGCTAAATGAACTTAAACTTGGGTTTGAACTAAAGAAGGAGATTTAACTACAATTAGTACAAGATAAGTAGGTCTTGCTTACTGAGAGATTTTAGGAGAATCTAATGAGATGATAATTGGGGCTTGATTATGATCAAAGGACATGAATCTTTCTTTTTTTTGTCTATGCTTTTCTAAATGTTAACACAATGTTGAGTAATTTTGGGGATGATTTTCTTGGTTGTGCTCTTTGGGTGGTGAGTGTTGTGGATATTTATATAGGGTTAATAAATATTCTTAAGAGGATTTATTTTAGTCAAGACCTAATTGGAGGATAGGGGTCATGTTTTCAGAAATTATCACATGAAATTTTTACTATTGGGATGTACAAGAAAGTTGAGAACTTCTTCTTATCTATCTTCTTTCAACAATTTTAGAAACTAGTCAAGCAATAAAAGCATGGTATTCTTAATTTTTTAATTTAACTATAAATTTTAAAAATTGATCATGGATTATTTGAATATCCCAATCAAACTATCAGATATTAGTGGTAATGTTTAACTGTGCAACTTCAAACCAATCAAATTTAGGTTGATGAACTAGGCCTTGAGTTGTTGTAATGCCATTTATTAGCTCATGATTTACTTGTGTATCCCTACTAGTAGTTACACAAGTTATCACTCTTTCAAAAATACTCTGAGCACATTCCACACTATCTACCTCTTAATTTAATATAGCTAAATTATTTGAAACTAACACTTCATCACATTCCCAAAAATAATATCTAATATTAGAAGCAACATCTAATTGTGTATACTATTCCCAATCCAAATCAAGTTAATTAAATGGACATTGAATTAATGGCAAAGTCATGTGGACTGAGTTGATAGGTTAAAAGTTTTTGGGTCCAACCTTTATGAAGACAAATTTTACGTAATCAAGTAATTTTTTTAAAAGAGAGGACCTTGCAGAAAATTATTTTAGAAATTGAGCTAGGTTTAAAGAAATTGCCTTTACATGTATTTTTCAGCTATGAAAAAATGAATATTAAAAACTCTAAAAAACTATAAGAACAATGGCATTTTAATAGAATTTTGGAGCTTTCTTTATTTTCTTGAAAATCATCTTTGTCTTGATTTTCTTGAAAAAAGTCTTTGCCTTTCTTGATCTTCTTGAAATCACCTTGAAGTGGCTAAATCACTTTGACATTATTAAAATAAATTCTTGAAAACTATTTTGGAATTCTTAAAAATTTATTTAAAATTCAATAAATGCATTGAACCTCTTCTTTTAACTATGAGTTAACACATATTTCTTGAAAAATATTTTAAACCTTCTTGGGAAGCTTTGAACTAGTTGTTTCTTGAAAATAATTATTTTATCTTTCTTGAAAAATATTTCTTGAGTTTCTTGAAAATAACTTTGGATTTTTTTAAGACCATATTGGAGTTATTTAACAACCACATTGGAGTTCTTGAAAACCAAGTTGGAATTTTGAAGCTTCTTTGAGAAAAAGGAAAGAAATATATGCAACTTCTTCAAGAAATTTAATATTTACTTGGAGCTCTTGAAGTGGGATGTCATACTTGGTAATTTGAGGATTTTAAAAAATAATTATACATGAATTATTTTCTAATATTGAAGCTTTTGGGATTATTATGAAACCTTGAATGAGTTATTGGAGTCTTCACAAAATAACTTCTTACTAGCTATTTAAAATTGTTAATCTTCTTACATGGAAAACTTGAAAATTACCTTGGAGGAGTAGACCAAACCACTTAATAAATATTGATTTTCAACTTCATATATATACTTTATTGATATTATTGAAACACTCATATCTTTGAAAATTGTTAATATTTCTTGATTTTAACAAAAACCACAAAAATATTTAAAACCATGTCCATGCAAAAGGTAAATAAAATATCAAGAAAATATTTTCTTCTTGAAGTATGGCATTGGAATTGAAAGTAATATATTGGGGTGATAAAAGACAAGAAAGCCTTTGAAAAGAAATTGAAATTATTTTCACTTCTTGAAATGTGATGCCATAGTACTGATCTTAGAGTTTTTTGAAGATATGAATGCATGCATATTTTCTTGTGTTGAAATTTCTTGGAGTAATATTGTGGTTTTGAATGACCTTTTAGAATTTTCACAAAGCTTCTTTTATGTCTTCTTCAACGTTTATTCATTAATTCTTCACTGCTTCTTCATGACTTCTTTATTCATTCTTCATGGCTTATTTATGCTTATGTTATTTCAACGTATTTATTTACAACCTTTTAATTATTTATTCACTGCTTCTTCACTACTTCTTCATGGCTTCTTCATGACTTCTTTATGATTATATTATTTCAACATATGAAATAATATAATAACTAATCCTACATAAAATACATGACCTAAGATGATGGAGGAACAAATGCTAGAAGTTTAGAAAGGGTAGTCAAGTGTCATTTTTACAATTTCTTCCAATTTTTGAAAAAAATCTTCAAATTCCTTATATGTAGGTGTGTGGAAGAAATTACCACTTTCTCCATATTGGAAAACTAATATTAAGAAATATGACCTCTTTAGAGACTTGCATGAATTTATACACATTTGCATGTAAAATAATTTAATTTCATTTTTTTTAATAATAATATTTTGTAAATAATATTTAAAATGAAAATTAATTAAAGTTATTTTTCTATTTTATTTTTGTTTTAAATTAATAATTAAAAGCAATAGGGGTATGAAAGTTTTAAAATAAAAGGTTTTAATAACCTCCATGAGACCAAGCAGATGAGGAAAATGAAAGTCATGACAATGTAATAAGACTAAGAGAGTCAAATGCCACAGTATTGGGAAGATTTATTTTAGTAGTGAAGAGAAGTTTTGTAGTAGAAATCAGGTAACCAATTGCATTGGAAAAGTCTCCAAAGGGTGTTTCAAATGATCGGTGTGAAAATTTCATTATAAGCATGCTAAAAATTTTATGTAAATTTTTGAATACAACAAGATGCAATATTCATGAGGAGAGATAATCAATAAAATCTGGTAAAGGATAGTAAGAGCTACATCATTTTAACCTAAAAATGTGATTCTAAATTCTCTTTGGTAAGTGACTCCCAAGCTAAAGGCTTATTAATGCAAGTGAGAAGTTTGATTTACTTCTTTTGAGAGATAATCAAGATAAATAAGTGGCTACATATAAAAAATATTGTAGCATGGTTCTCAAAAAAAAATTAAAGTGTATGAGAGATTTGGTGTAACAATTAAAGGAATTATTTAATGAGCCCATGGGGTTACCACTGGTGAGGTCCATTGATAATGAAATTTATTAACTACCAGATAGTCTACTTTTAAATATCAATTTGTATAAGTGGTCTTTGAAGGATGATAATGAGTTAAAAAATACTTAAAATATTTAATTAATAAAGGTGTAATCCATTCTAGTACTTCTCCATGTGGTTCTCCTATTTTTTAGTACCTAAAAAATATGTTTCATGAAGAATGTGTGTTGGTTATAGAGAAATTAATAAAATAATCATCAAGAATAGGTACCCTCTTCCATGGAATGATGATATTTTAGATTAAATTCAACATGGCAAGTATTTTACTAAGCTTGATTTGAAATTTGGGTATCACCAAGTGAGAAACAAAGAAGAGGACATTTGGAAGACATCATTCAAGATAAGACAAGGGTTGTATTAATGGTTGGTTATACCTTTTGGGATATGAAATGCACTAAATACCTTCATACAGTTGATGAATAAGGTAATGAGGCCATTTATCATTATTTATTTGGATGATATGTTTATTTTGATAGAACATTTGATGATCATGTTGATTATTTGAGATAAGGTTTTCAAGTTTTAAAGGAGAACAAGTTAGTGTTGAATGAGAAGAAACGTGAGTTTTCTCAAGAGATGGGGAATTGGGGATTGTTTTGGAAAAGATAGAGGTCATCATATATTGGCTAAATCTTTCAAATGTGACCAAAACAAGGAGTTTTATCATTGCAATTCAGTATTTGAAGAAGTTAACCAATAATTTGTCTTCACTAGCCACACATTTACATGTTAATATAATAATTGTTAAGAATTTTATTTGGGGTAAGAAATAACATGATGCATTTGAAATATTAAAACAAAATATTATCCATGCTTCAGTATCATCTTTTCCTAATTTGTATCTACCTTTTGTGGTGGAAACAAATACTAGTAATTATGATATGGGTATTTCCTTCTACAAGGAGGTATGCTTGTATGTTACCATTCAAAATTATTTCATTATACAATTCTAAATTATTGTACATAAAATAAGAAATTGTATAATCTTATTAAAATTTTCAAGAAATTAAAACACTATCTTATGGATAAGGAAACTATTTTCCCTACTAATCATCAACCTATCCAAAACTTTCAAACAAAAACCAAACTTCAATAAGTTAGACACTATAGTTGGATGGGTTTTTACAATAATTTTATTTGATTATCAAATATAGGAAATGTTTGACTAAAAAAATATATGATATGTTATCTATACCTCTTTTAGTTTTATCTATGGGTACCATAACTCTTATTGAGCCTTTTATGTGTGTCTTATGTAGAAGGATATGATTTTGATGCAAATTTGGGAAGCCATTTCTTCAAGTGAGGAGGTCTTAAGGTACATTATTTGATCCTAATGGGAATTATTATCTCCGAGATGGGTTGATATACATTCTGGACTAGATTTTTGTGTGTAAGGAGGGAGGAGTTCATATAATGAGGAAACACACACATCAAAAGTTTTAGGCCATTTTGGTTTTACAAAAACTATTGCACATTTTTCAAAGGCATGTTTATTGGCCTAATAAGTAGTTTGTTATTGATAACTTGACAAGGGGATGTGGGTTATGTAGTAAAAAAAAATCTTAGTAATAAATAATTGGGTTTGTATAAGCCATTAACAGTTCTTTATAGTCCATAAAAGAGTATTTTATAAGGGAGTTCCTTGTATCAAGGAAGGGGATGACTATCTCTATGTGGTTGTGGACCGATTTAGTAAGATGTGTATTCTTATTCCTTATAAGAAGACAATAAAAGGTAGTGATAAAATTGAGTTATTTTTTTACAATGTGTGGGTTCATTTTGGTTTTCCTAGTTCTATTATTTCAAACCAAGGCTCAAGATTATTTGGTATGTTTTGGGCGACATTTTGGGAGAAGATGGATACCAAGCCAAAACAGTCTACCAATTTTCATCCATAAACTGATATTCACCTCTAAGTGAAAGAGAGGTTTAAAAAGTCACTAGCCAAGTACAAAGTAAGACATGGTCAACATAATACTGAGCATAGTTTCCTTGTTGGAGATAAGGTATGGTTGTACTTGAGTAGAGAGGGACTCTAAAATAAGATAAGAAGCTTAAGCATCTTAAGTATGGTCCATTTCAAATTTTAGAAAAAGTGGTAAAAAATGATTTTAGACTTGATTAGACTCCTTATATGAAGATTTATTCCATTTTAAATGTTGAGAACTTATGTACCTTTGAGCATTCTTTGTTGGATAGTGAATATGAAGGAATTTTGCTACCTTTAATTCAAGACCTCACTCCTAATAGTTAGTTAGAATTAGAGGAGGATGTTTTAATATAGAATAATAAGAGTAAAACATTAATATGAGTGAAATAATATTATGATGCAAAGAATCCTCATTATCTTCTCTTACCATACCTCTGATATTTTCTGTCACCAATCTATGCAACTAAACTACTCAATCTTTTCTTGTTTATACACTCCTCACTATGATTTACATCATTATAATTCATGGTCCTATATAATAGGATTATTGAATGATATATATTAGCCTTTAAAACCTATAAACACTCCTCACACATCTACTTCTTTTCATTATTTTCATCTTCTATCTCCCTTTCCTTCATTCACACACTGGTTCTCACTAGACTATTTGCTTCTTAATACCCAACTCACCTCATTTATTGATCTTGGTCTCATGAAGACAATTTGTAAACATGAATAAAATTTATATATATTAAAAAATATTTTTCAATTCTATCATAATTTATTACAACCTCAAGTGTCTTCTACACTCCTCAAGCCCTCAATCATACTTCCCTTTTAGTAGCCTTTTTTTGACAATTTTGAATTATATGGAAAAGTACAGTCTTGTATTTAAGATTTGATGTCCTTTATAAATACCCTCTATCCTCTTCTATCTCATACTAAAGTTTCATTAACCGAATCCATTGGATTCACCACTTTCTCACCTTTTCTTCTTTCCATTTAACCCTTATTTAGGCTTAGTTACCCATGTTTACTACACTGTCAACTTTTACCATACATATAGATGTCGTACCAGTATAGAAACTTCAAAATATACGTCATAACTTAAAACCTTAATCAAATACTAAATTTCATTTAGTTTCATTTGTTCAAATTCTTCTTATTCCACCTTCTAGTTTTAACCCTAAACTGGGTTTCCTAATCTGTAACAAGCCCAAGAGGGTTCAAAATCATTTTAATGAATTTATTCTTGGTTTCAAACCAGACCTAAAAAGAATAGAATAATGTCTAAATTACCTATTTACACATTTTATAAGCTTTAAATTCTCTTAGATAATGTCTAATCACACTTAGATCAATAGTTCTGCTAGATTTTATAAACACAATCTGCCTGTGTAAGCCCAAAAAGGGTTAAATGCTCATTTGAATTACCTAAGGTTCTTTAAAAACTAATTTATTGGTTTTATCCCACCATGGTTTATTTTTCCACTATGTTCACTCCACTCCAACTTCCATCATGCTTAAAATATGTTATTGAGATCATATATAAATTTCTTGATTGTATCTTGTAAACACACTACACATAAATTGGTTATCTAAACCCTAGTTCTTAATTGGAATCAAACCTTTCCATATATGTAGGAATAATAACTTAATCAAATTATAATCTTTAATATAACACTTATTACCACTAAAATTTACTTTAAGAGGGTTTTTTCTTCATTATTCTGTAGGTTTTAATGAACATACACAAGAATTTAGACACAGTCCTGAAGACACTATTATTTACCATTCCAAGTCACAAAATAATACTGTGCTAGGAATTTAATGTTTCAAACATATTAAACACATTCACACAATGATATTAATACAAATATATATATATATATATATATATATATATATATATATATATATATATATATATATATATATATATATATATATATATATATATATATATATATATATATATATATATATATATATATATATATATATATATATATATATATATCTGTGTGTGTGTGTGTGTGTGTGTGTGTGTGTGTGTGTGTGTGTGTGTGTGTGTGTGTGTGTGTGTGTGTGTGTGTGTGTGTGTGTGTGTGTGTGTGTGTGTGTGTGTGTTTCAAACATGTTATCATTCATTCCTTCTCTTTACATAGTCAATACTGTCACCATGGATAAAATACATGGTTCTTCATTTTTTTCACTAATTCATTACTCTCCTCCATAACTATTCCTCTTAAAACCTTATAAATAACTATTATATATGTCTACCACCTTTCCACCTTCCAAAAATCATTACATTCTTCTTATATACATGATTAACTACTTTCTTGGCAACTACCTCTTACTAAAACTACCTTGACATGGTAAGTACATTCAAAATTCTTAGTCTTTGTAATTTTAGTCATGTAATGTAAATAAGACACATTCTTACACCCAAATAGACTCATTTATGACATTATATTAACATTTTATAGCATGACACTTCTTGACATTACACCAAAATACACTAACACAATTCAAATATTCAAAATGCCAATTTTGATGGGAAAATGCCAAAGGGATATCTAAGGACACCTATAGAATATTATAAATACTAAAATGACTTATATGGGATGATATGATACCAAAGACACTTACACATGACAAAATTTACATAGTTTGATTGATGCTTCTGCATTACATTCCCAAGAAAGAAAGAAGTTGGGATCAAATGACCTGTTGTGTTCTTCTTCTTGGTCTTTCAATTCTTGTCCTTGGATTATCCTTTTCCTCTAATTCTCAATTTTGCTTCAAATATTCTTCTTATTTTCTCTCTTTCTTGCTTCTATCATAGACAATCTTACTTCGAATGCTTGCTTGCAATAACCAACACTTGATGTACACTCATACCTTACTCTTTTCCTCTATCATATGGGTTGTATATGCCCTAAAATACTATTGGTACAACTGTACTCTCATATTTTTCTTGATATGATCTTCATTCTTGAAATTTAAAAAAAGAAAATTTCTTTCCTACCTACTTCAATCCACTGAAATGCTACCATTAATGCTTTCTTTTCATGTTCTTTATTCTCCATCATGTGATTTTCAACTACTACAACCTGTAATTTCTATTTATTATTCATCATTCCACCATTCAATTATCTTTATAAATCTACCATTTCCATCTATAACTACTCTTGACTCTCATAAATAAACATGTAATTAGATTTCATAAATCTTTCATTAGTTTGTACCTTTCTTTCCAAGCCTTCAATGAGGCCTTCAAACTGATATACTTCTTCTTTGTCTTTACCATCACCTAGATGGTTGAAACTATCTTATTTTTCCTCACTCATATTGATATCAACTATATCAAGGTGTTTTTCACCTTCATCCTCTTACTCACACATTCCATACTTCATCATTTCTCACTTGAGTTGCTTTCAAAACAACTTTTTCTTCTCTCTTTCTTCTCTCATAACTTTCATCTTTATCCTCTTCATCTATAGACTGATTGGAAACTTGATTTTTTTCTTCCTCATGATGCATCCAAAATATGGGTTCTCAATTCCCTTCAATTTTTCTATGATGAGAATCAACTCATCCAAATGCTGCCTTAACTCTATCATTTCTTTCTCCATCTCTCTTCTCTTGGTGTCTTCTTATACCTTCCTCTCTTTGTGGTAACTAACATCAGCCATGCCCTATTTTATATTTTATTTTTATATATTCATCTTACCTATCTCTCAATCTCTTGTTCTCTCTTGGACCTACTCTTTGACAAGCCTCCTCTACTTGCATCTCATGACCTCACTTGGGTCTATCTCACTCTATGATCTCACCTGGGTCTATCTCACTCTCTTGTCCTTTTCCTAAAACTCCTTTAGTTCTCTTAAATTTATCCTTGAGATCAATTTTGAGATTATAATATATCTCTCTCTTCTTAACAAGCCTCAATGGATTCAATACCACACTCTTATCTTTCACTCACACCTCAATAATTTTCATGAACAAATCAAAACATAAAATGAAAACTAAAATAAATGTATACCTTTTGTGCTTGATGACTATATTTATCCTCTTCCCAAAGAAATTTACTTCTCTTATACCAAATTATGTAGATACTTTCCATTCTTTTCTCTTACCATACCTCTGATACCTATTATCACCAATCCATGCAACCAAACTACTCAATCTTTTCTTGTTTATACACTTCTCACTATGATTGGAATTATTCTCATTCATGGTCCTATATATTAGGATTATTAAATTCTCTCTCCTAGCATTTATAACCTCTATACACTCCTCACACATCTACTTCTTTTCATTCTTTTCATCTTCTATCTCCGTTTCCTTCATTCACACACTGTTCTCACTAGACTATTTGCTTCTCAACACCCAACTCACCTCATTTCTTAATTTTGGTATCATGAGGAAAATTTGTCAACATGAATAAACTTTATATATATTAACACATTTTTTTCAATTCATATCATACTTTATTACAACCTCAAGTGTCTTCTATAGTCCTTAAACCCTCAATCATACTTTCCTTCTAGTAACTTTTTTTTTTAATAATTTTGAATTATATAAACAAGTAAAATATTGTCTTGAAGGTTTTATGTCATTTATAAGTACCCACTATCCTCTTATATCTCCCAAAAAAGTTTCATTAACAAATTCCCTTGGATTTTCCACTTTCTAAGCTCTTCTTTTTTCCAATTAGTCCTTTTTTAGGCCTAATTACCCTATTTACTACACAGTTAAATTTTACCATACGTACAAATGCCATACTAGTCTATAACCTTAAAAAATATCCTTCTTCACTTCAAACCTCAGCCAAATACCAAATTTCATTTATATTCATCAATTCAAATGCTTGTTATTTCACTTTCTAGTTTTAAAACCTAAATTAGGGTTTCCTAGTTTGTAACAAGCTTGATAAGGTTCAAAATCAATTTAATGAATCTATTATTGGTTTAAAGCCTCCAAAAGACTAAAATAATTTTTAAATTACCTATTTACACCTTTTCCAATCTTTAACTTCTCTTAGATATCATCAAATCATACTTAGATCAATAGTTTTACTAGATTCTATTAACACAGTCTGCCCTTGTAAGTCCAAATAAGGTTAAATGTTCATTTGACTTACCTAAGGTTATTAAAACACTCATTAATTGGTTATATCATGAAATTTTGTATTTATCCACCATATTAACTCCACTCTAACCTCCATCATGCTTAAAATCTGTTATTAAGATCATATATAAATTTTTTGACTGTATCTTATAAATAAAGTACACACAGACTAGTTATTTGAACCCTAATTCTTAATTAGAATAAAAAATTGCCATATATGTATTAATAAAACTTACACAAATGATACTCTTAAATATCACACATATTCTCACTACACTTTAATTTGAGAGGGTTTTTTTCTTCATTAGTTTGTAATTTTTAATGAACATACACAAGAATTTAGACACAGTCCTGAAGATATAATTCTTTAGCATTCCAAGTCATAAAATACCGTGCTAAGGAATTTAATGTTTAAAAAATATTAAACACATTCACACAATGAGATTAATACATACATACATACATATATATATATATATATATATATATATATATGTTTCAAACACTGTCACCATGGGCATAGTACAAGGTTTTTCATTTTGTTCACTTATTTCTTACTCTCCTTCATACCTATGTGTCTTCCAACCTTCTAAATTAATATTATACGTGTCTACCAACTTCCTACCTTCCAAAACTTTTTGCATTCTTCCTATATACATGAAAAAATACTTTCTTGGTAACTACCTTTTATGAAAACTACCTTGACATGTTAAGTGCATTCAAAATTCTTAGTCATTATAATTTTAATCATGTCATATATGTAAGACACCTTCTGACACCAACTTGAGACTAATTTATGACCTTATACTAACATTCTATAACATGAAACTTCTTGACATTACACCAAAATACACTAACATAATTCAAATATTCAAAATGCTCATTTTGGTAGGAAAATGCCAAAGGGATATCTAAAGACACCTATAGAATCTTCTAAAGACTCAAATGCCTTCTAATGGATGATATAAGACCAAATACACTTACACATGACCAAATTTACATAGTTTTCCTGATGCTCCTACATCATATTGGCTAGTTAGGTTAAAACAAAAATTACCCAGTAAGTCCAAATTATATTCTAGAGAATATCTAGGGAAGATATTTCCTCACTTATAGAGTTCTTAAAGATTTTATGGACTTAAAATCCTTAAATTGGGGAGGCATGATCCAAAATAGGCATCTAGTTTATTAAACATCTTATTTATTTCATTTCCAATGTAATTAATATCATAATTCATTTATGTATGACACCATTTAAGACTCTTACTCAAGCTTGTTCATGTAAAGTGAGTTTCTTAGTTAAATTGTAGTGGTAAAATTAGTGTTGGGATGGTCCAAACATTTTTGTATTAATGAATTTAGCAACTTGTAACCTTTGAAAATGAGGGTTTTGTCAAGGGTGACCTAATTATAGGCATTTATAGGTTATTATTGTGTAGCTATTGATTTATACAAGTGATAGTTGTAAAAGTACCCAAGGTAATTTTGAAACCACTAGTCTACATAAAGCAACATTTTTTCCACTAGATAAAACACACTAACACAATTCAAATATTCAAAATACCCATTTTGATGGGAAAATTCCAAAGGGTTATCTAAGGACACCTATAAAATCTTATAAAGACTAAAATGCCTTATAAGGGATGATATGAGACCAAAGACACTTACACATGACCAAATTTACATAGTTTTATTGATGCTCCTACATTACATTCACAGGAAAGAAAGAATTTGGGATCAAATGAACTATTGTGTTCTTATTCTTGGTCTTCAAATTTTTGTTCCTTACATCATCCTTCTCTTATGTTGCTCCATTTTGCTTCAAATATTCTTCTTATTTGCTCTCTTTCTTGCTTCTATCTTAGACAATCTTGCTTCGAATGCTTGCTTGCATTAACCAACACTTGATGTGCACTCATACCTTACTCTTTTCCTCTATTATATGGGTTTTATATGCCCTAAAATACTATTGGTACACCTTTAATCTCATATTTTTCTTGATATGTCTTCATTATTGAAATAAAAACAAAGACAATTTCTTTCCTAACTACTTCAATCCACTACAATGCTACCATTAATGCTTTCTTTTCATATTCTTTATTCTCCATCATGTGCTTCTCAACTACTAAAACCTGTACTTTCTCTTCATTCTTCATCATTTCACCATTAAATACTCTTTATAAATCTACCATTTCCATATATAACTACTTGACTATCATAAATAAACATGAAATCAGATTTCATAACTCCTTCATTGGTTTGTACCTTTCTTTCCAAGCCTTCAATGAGGCCTTCAAACTGATCTGCTTCTTCTTTATCTTTCCCATCACCTAGTTAGTTGCAACTATCTTATTTTTCCTCACTCATATTGATCTCATCTATATCAAGGTGTTGTTCACCTTCATCCTCTTACTCACACATTCCATACTTCATCATTTCTCACTTGAGTTGCTTTCAAAACAACTTTTTTTGCTCTCTTTCTTCTCTCATAACTTTCATTTTTATCCTCTTCATCTATAGACTGATTGGAAACTTGATTGTTTTCTTCCTCATAACACATCCAAAATGTGGGTCCTTATTTACCTTCAGTTTTTCTATGATAAGCATCAACTCATCTAACTACTACCTTAACTCTATCATTTCTTTCTCCATCTCTCTTCTCTTGGTGTCTTATTGCACCTTCCTCTCTTTGTGGTAACTCACATCAGCCATGCCCTATTTTATCTTTTATTTTTATATATTAATCTTACCTATCTCTCAATCTCTTGGTCTCTCTTGGACCTACTCTTTGACAAGCCTCCTCTACTTTCCTCTCATGACCTCACTTGGGTCTATCTCACTCTATGACCTCACCTGGGTCTATCTCACTCTCTTGTCTTTTTCTTAAAAATCCTTTATCTCTCTTCAATCTCTCCTTCAGATCAATTTTGATCTTTCTAATAGATTTATATCTTATTAACAATCCTTAATGGATTTAAGGCTGCTTACCACACTCTTATCTTTCACTCACACCTCAATAATTTTCATGAACATATCAAAACATAAAATGAAAACTAAAATAAGTATGTACCTTTTGTGCTTGATGACTATATTTATCATATTCCCAAATAAATTTGATTCTCTGATACCAAATGATGTAGAGACTCATCATTATTTGATCTTATCATACCTTTGATACTTGCTATCACCAATCCATACAACCAAACTACTTAATATTTTCTTATTTTTACATTCCTCACTATGATTGGCATTATTATCATTCATGGTCCTATAGATTTGGATTCTTGAATGCTCTCTCCTAGCCTTTATAACCTCTATAAACTCCTCACACATCTACTTATTTTCATTCCTTTCATCTTCTATCTCCCTTTCCTTCATTCACACACTGGTTCTCACTAGACTATTTGCTTCTGAACACCCAACTCATCTCATTTCTTAATTTTGGTCTCATGAAGACAATTTTTCAACATGAATAAAATTTATATAGATTAACACATTTTTTTCAATTAATATCAAACACTATTACAACCTCAAGTGTCTTCTACACTCCTCAAACCCTCAATCGTACTTCCCTTCTAGTAGCCTTTTTTTTATAATTTTAAATTATACAAATAAGTACAGTCTTGTCTTGAAGGTTTGATGTCCTTTATAAGTACCCACTATCCTATTATGTCTCCCACCAAATTTTAATTAACTAACTCCCTCAGATTTTCCACTTTCTCACCTCTTCTTCTTTCCAATTATCCCTTCTTTAGGCCTAATTACCCATATTTACTACATAGTCAAAGTTTACCATATGTACAAATATCATACTAGTATATAACCTTCAAAATATCCTTATTAAGTTCAAACCTCAACTAAATGCTAAATTTCATTTAATTTCATCAATTCAAATGCTTGTTATTCCACTCTCTAGTTTTTAACCCTAAACTAGGGTTTCCCAGTTTGTAACAAGCTTGATAGGGTTCAAAATAATTTTAATGAATCTATTATTGGTTTCAAACCTCCATAAGACTAAAATAATGTTTTAATTACCTATTTACACCTTTTAAAATCTTTAACTTCTCTTAGATATCATCTAATCATACTTAGATCAATAGTTATACTAGATTCTATTAACACAGTCTACCTATGTAAGCCCAAATAAGGTTAAATGTTCATTTGACTTACCTAAGGTTATTAAAACACTAATTAATTCATTATATCACAACATGGTGTATTTATCCACCATATTCAATCTACTCTAACCTCCATCATGCTTAAAATCTTTTATTGAGATCATATATAATTTTTTGACTGTATCTTATAAATAAAGTACACACAGACTGGTTATCTAAACCCTAATTCTTAATTAGAATCAAACATTTCCATATATGTATTAATAAAAAATTACTAAAATGATACTCTTAAATATCAGATAGATTCTCACTACACTTTACTTTGAGAGGGTTTTTTTCTTCATTAGTTTGTAGTTTTCAATGAACATACACAAGAATTTAGACATAGTCCTGAAGATACAATTCTTTACTATTCTAAGTCATAAAATACTATGATAAGGAATTTAAGGTTTCCAAAATATTAAACACATTCACACAATGATGTGTGTGTGTGTGTGTGTGTGTGTGTGTGTGTGTGTGTGTGTGTGTGTGTGTGTGTGTGTGTGTGTGTGTGTGTGTGTGTGTGTGTGTGTGTGTGTGTGTGTGTGTGTGTGCGCGTGCGTGCGTGCGTGCGTGCGTGTGCGTGCGTGCCTGTGCGTGTGTGTGTGTGTGTGTGTGTGTGTGTGTGTGTGTGTGTGTGTGTGTGTGCATGCGTGCGTGCGTGTGTGTGTGTGCGTGCATGCATGCACGCACGCGCGCGCGCACACGTGTGTGTGTGTGTGTGTGTGTGTGTGTGTGTGTGTGTGTGTGTTTCAAACATGCTATCATTCATTGATCCCTTCTCTTTACATAGTCAACACTATCACCATGGACATAGTACAAGGGTCTTCATTTTTTTCACTTATTCCTTACTCTCCTTCATACATATGCCTCTTCCAACCTTATAACTTAATATTTTATGTGTCTACCACCTTCTTACCTTTCAAAACTTTTTGCATTCTTCCCAGATACATGAAAAAATACTTTCTTGGCAACTACCTCTTATGACAACTACTTTGACATGGTAAGTGCATTCAAAATTCTTAGTCTTTGTCATTTACTCATGTCATATATGTAATACACCTTCCTAAACCAACTTGAGACTAATTTATGACCTTATACTAACATTTTATAACATTACACTTCTTGAAATTACACCAAAATACACTAACACAATTCATATATTCAAAATGCTCATTTTGGTAGGAAAATGCCAAAGGGCTATCTAAGGACACATATAGACTCTTCTAAAGACTCAAATGCATTCTAAGGGATGATATGAGACCAAATACACTTACACATGACCAAATTTACATATTTTTCTTGATGATCCTACATCATATTGGTTGGTTGGGTTAAAACAAAAATTACCCAGTAAGTCCAAATTATATACTAGAGAATATCTAGGGAAGAGATTTCCTCACTTATAGAGTTCTTAAAGATTTTATGGACTTAAAAGCCTCAAATTAGGGAGGCATGATCCAAAATGGGCAACTAGTTTATTAAACATGTTATTTAGTTCATTTACAATATAGTCAATATTATAATTCATTTATATAAGACACCATTTAAGACACCTACTCAAGCTCGTTCATGTAAAGTGAGTTTCTTAGTTAAATTGTAGTGGCAAAATTAGTATTGGGATGGTCCAAACATTCTTGTATTAATTAAGTTAGCAACTTGAAACCTTTGAAACCAAGGGTTTTGTCAAGGGTGACATAATTACAGGTATTTATAACATATTATTGTGTATCTATTGATTTATACAAGTGACAGTTGTGAAACTACCTAAGGTAATTTTGAAACCACTAGTCTACATAAAGCAACATTTTTTCCACTAGCCAAAATACATGAATGAGTATGGTTACAAATGTTTCCACTACTTGGTGACATATAATTTATATTTTTTTGCATGTTCTAAGGTGGAAGGGAATAAATATAGCTTTTGTAGAAGGCAAAGGAAATCATATAAGTTAGTGAGAAGTCTTGAAGATGGATTCACATTTTAGTTTACAAGTTTGGGTCCTCATTTTTGTTGTCTCATTATTTATTATCTATTTAATGGTTATTCTTGTGGTGTTAGATAATTTTGGAGTGTCTAAAAAGTGAAATTTAATTTTTTTTGCAAGCTTTGGATAGTGGAGTAGTGAAAACTCTTTCCATGAAGGGCATGTTTAGTAGTAACCTGTATAATTATTGAATTACATGGTGGAAGCAAAGTGCAATTGTCTCACCAACTAGATTTTTTCCCTCATTGGGTTATATAAGACATTTATTTTATTCATCTTATGCTTTGTCTTAGTTTATTCTTCTTTTTTATGTTCAATTTTCTATACATTCATTTATAACACTTATTTATATATATTTTTAACATTATAAGTACTCTAGAACAGTCAATAATCAACCATTTGTTGAGCTAGGAATATAAGATCTATATTAGTGAAGCTTAGAGTGGAATATCCACCTAGTTTATAGATCATGAATTAGTTTGGGTGGGGGGAATGGAAAGACTCAACCAATCAATGTCTTCGACTATTGAATTTTTTCCACAAGTGTTCATATATTAACACATTCTTTCATTAACATTAAATAGTGACATGCACTTAACAAATAAGTAAAAAAACTCCATTAATATAATGTTATCAATACATTTGAGCTAAAAAAGATAATTAATGATTATAAAATCCTTCCAAGGTTGAATACACTAGAAAATAGTTGTAGATAGTTGAGATTCAGGTGGCTTGAGATTCACAGTGAGTTATGTTGAAATGTAGCCCTATAGATTCACCTAGAAATAATAGAGACATGTAGTATGCCATTGATTTAAAGTTGTCATATTTTGTGATGGAATCAAAAATAATAATTGAAAGAGATTTACACACACACACACACACAGAGCTATGAGCCTCCTTATCTTCTATATAAAAACTCAAAAAAATTCCCTAAACATGCAAAGCTATTATAAAGGTCATCCAACTCATTATATATATATATATATATATATATATATATATATATATATATATATATATATATATATATATATATGAGTTGGATGACCTTTATAATAGCTTTGCATGTTTAGGGAATTTTTTTTGAGTTTTTATATAGAAGACAAAGGGAGAGATTAAGATAAGGAGGACCGTAGCATTGAGTGTATGAAATTATAAGGACTATGATAGTTGATAATAGATCCATATCTGAGGAAGAGAATGTGTAGTGCTGAAAGCTCCAATGTAAATCTAAGAATCTTCAAATATCTTGTATCTCTTATTTAATGAATGAAAATATTTTTTTATATGTTTATTGTGCATAGTGTATGTGAGTGTGAGTTAGATTGCAAAGTGTAAGACATACATTCATTGGGAACCTTGACCACAATTGCATAAGGTGGTATTAGATAAATTTAATATTACAAGGCTATTTGAGTAAGTGAAAGGAAGTTAGCAAAGCACCAAACATGAAACAACTAACATAGTATTGATCCCCATTACAAAAAAATGGATAAATAAAAAATGGGTGAAAAGAGTGAATAAATCAGCAAAGAATACACAATATGTAAGTTCATGAATAGAGATATCATGATAGTAGTTCATAATTATAGATAAATTACATATGATTTCAATGGAAGGATGTAATAAAGCATAGCATAAGAAGTTTCTAGGTTTAAACAACACACTATGACTGAGCTAAGAAGGTAAATGCCTAAAGAGAAGGCAAATCAGATGTGGAAGATAGAGGAATCACTAACAAAATGTTGACCATGAGGTAGAAGTAATGTTGAAGAGACCTAAGGAGGTAAATCATTGATAGATAATCTATGAAGAGGCATTTTATGTGTGGGAAGTAGAAACATCACTCATTTAGGGTATGTAGAAAAATGTCCTAGGAATTATTCTCCATTATGTGTAAATGTGTAGAGAATAAGGTGTGAAAAATATGGCTTTATAGAAAGTCAGAATCAGATGTAACCTAGAGTCACAAATCTCAAGGATGTTGTACGACATAAAATATAAAGTGCACACACTACAAAGGACAATATAGGTGGAAATGAAGATTGATGAGATGAATACTATTATAAATAGATCAAAACCTAGTATAAGGGATAAATACGTAGAGGTGTTAGAGTGTAAAAATAATCATCCTTAAGTAGAAATGGAAATTTTATAAGGAAGAGAATACCTAGAGGAGCTAATGGAGTGGGTCTTAGATGTGAAGAGTTGTTTCACACAATGAGTTTTTGAAGAGTTCAAGAAGGTGGAGTTTGTATAAAAGAGATTATGAAATAACACAACATATTAATAGATATATATATCAAGGAAAAAAAGAGATGGAGGGGAAAGAAGAGGGTGAAATGTTAAGAACTAAAGGTTTCCAAGTTACTATGTCAGGTGGTACACCCATAAGATTAACTTTCATGGAAGAGAAGACTTGAGGTCTTGAGGCATGGAGGCATAGATGAGAATATTGATTTGAAAGGTGACACATAATAGGAGCTAAATTGTGAGTGACGTGAATTTATTTTAGGTAAAAACAAAAAGGAAAGAGATTGTGTGAAATCTCTAGAAGAGTAAATCCTCTTAGGGGATTGGAAGGAGTTGATAGTTATCAAGCCCAATGATGGAGAGTCTATAGAAGATTTTTTTCTAAAGAAAATTTTGTTGGAAGAAGCCTAAGCATATGAATTGAAGAGTGGTGTTGAAAAATAAAATTAGTTTCATTGTTTGAAACCATTTTCTATGGCATACAATTAAAATAAGAGTGAGGCGCATATGCTTGAAAATGTGCCCAATGATAAGGTGGATGAGCTGAAGAGAGTATTAACCACCAATGTGGATAAGGATCAGATAGTTTTAGTAGAATAATAAGGTGAGAAGAGAGATACAAAAAATAAATATGTGAGTAAAATTAAGGAGGAATAAGTTCCTTTCTCGAGGCATAAATGAATATGGAAGAGGATGCACAAATTAATTTATGTGAGACACATGTCAAATTTCTAAAGAACAAGTAAGGAAAAGTTAGTATACAACTAAAGAGTTATCCCAAAGATAAAATTACATTTGCACAAAATAGAGGATATGTGAAAAATGATAGTATATAGATAAGTGTGGTAGAAGGCCAACATAATTACACAAAGGTAGGGTTTTCACTGGAGATAAGGGATGTACATGGATAAGGTTGAGATAGTGCACACAAAATTAGTCATAGATGGGTGCACAAGGAAATTTTTAGTAGTGTGTAGAGGAAAGGAAGGTGATGTATAGGTAAGTGAAAAAAATGTATAGTATGGTGAGATCCTCTCAAGATATGACATGATAAGAGAGTATGAGAAAAAAGGATCAAATGGTAACTCTTAATTCCCATAAGGTAGAATATTTTTGTGCAAAATTAAAAAATAAAAGAGAAGGCAAGAGAAGAGGTTCATTTGAAATAATGAACAATAGATGGAGGTAAAAAAGGAAAAAAAAAGAAGGAAATGATCCATTTTCCCTAAAGGAAATGGATGATGAAGATAAAATGGATGAAACTACATAAAAGGAATTAGAGGATATGCAAGAAGAATAACATGTAGGAGTGGCCTACACCAACATAGAGAGAGACTCTCATGAGTCATGAAGGAGAAGGGAGTGCATATGTATTTTCACACAACATACTAGATATGCTAAATAATTAAGTAAAATAGAGGAGGAATCAACCCAAATATGATGAGGATAAAACAATATTTATTATGCATGATGAGAATAAAATACTTAAGGAAGATAGAATTGAGAGTGTCTAGCCTAAAGCTGATGAACATGGAATGAAAAAAAGGTGAATAAAGAGAGGTGACAAATTAAAATATTGGTCCAAGCACATATATAGTGCCCAATTATGAGAGAATGGATTGAATAGAATAACAAAGAGGACAACATAAGTACCAAGCAAAAATGCCTAATTGGTTGTATAAAGGAGATGGAGGATGATTGTAATATAATTGGATAAAGATATATTGTGAAATATGTGAGGAAGGATGGAGTGAAAGTATGATAACTTACCACAATAGAGAAGAGAAGGAAGGAGGTGCATGCAAGTGAAATATTGGGATGATCTATAAAAGTGGGAAGAATAAAAAAGGTATTAGAACCTTTGGTGGAGACAGATTAATGATTGTGGGTTGAGAACCACAATGATGAAGGAAATAAGTAATGAGAAAAGGGTGCATGGAATAAATAGGTATGGTTCACATAAAAGTGCTGAAAACAATTAGAGGAGATGGATAGACTATGATTGAACCAAGTTTAGGTTAATAGAAGGTGAAGTTATTGTAGCTAGGTAGAAAAAGATGATTTATGACCCAATGGTGGCATAAAAGAGGAAATAGTGTAAATCAAGCCTACTTTGGCAACACATTAGGTGGAAGGGAACATTGTGGCCTTGATAACTAGCCAAAAGAGTGGTTCTACCATTCATACCCTACTTGTGAATAGGATCTCACATTTTAATTACCTATGGAGTTTGATGTAGGAGCATCCCAAGAAAATAAATAATCTTGCATATTTGATAATGAAAAAGTCTAATTTTATAAAGTTTATAACTTAGAAGGTGATATGTTTAGGCACTTGGAATGATTCAAGGGGGGAATAAAAATTCCATCATACTAAGTCAATTATTTGATGGAAGTGGGAGCAAAGCTATTGTGTAGTTATGAAATAATTTGAACATAGGGACAAGAACAAAAGTTTGAGGCACATAATTTAGAAATGATTTGGTGAAGGTATGAAATGGACATAAGGGAAGAAGGAAACACTAAATTTTTGGAGTAGTGTAAGTGTAAGCTTGCACAACCATGCAAAGGATGAAAATATTTCAAATATTGTTTGAGGCATATTTCATTAATGATTAGACTAACACAAAGGTGATGGTCATAGAAGTTACATTGTAAAAGGAAGTCCAAAGGGAATGCAAACATGTAGGTAAAATGCATGCTTAGGTGTACATGTGAGGATAAACATGTAATTTTTTATAAGTTTTGGATTGTGGGGATGTGCAAGGTGTTAGGGTAAAAATATTTTGAGGTAGTGTTTCTCTCAATAGAAGTCAAAAACACTACACATGCAAAATAAGTAGGCTGAAAATGATTACACATGAAAATAGGA
The DNA here is from genome assembly GCA_037957365.1 of Torreya grandis. NCBI lineage: Eukaryota > Viridiplantae > Streptophyta > Pinopsida > Cupressales > Taxaceae > Torreya > Torreya grandis. The sequence continues at coordinate 926,479 of JARHVA010000548.1, read as the reverse complement.
TGTCTGAAATTACATCTATGCAAGCATTCATAATAGAAACTAAGCACACATATCTTAGTTTCAAAAAGGTAGAGGTAGGACATTTGGAATAGATAAAACATTGGATATAATATAAGCATTTCATCAACTATGTGGACTTAAACTTAGCTACTATAGACCCTAGACACATAGCATGAATGATACACAAGTCCCTAGGATAGTCATTATTGCATTATATTCATGTAGACCTATCCTAACAAGTACTTAAGATTTTGGTGGTCCGAGACTCATATAGAGATATGCTACAACATAGGCCTACATTTTTTTATAGAAACAATAGAGATACATAGTATTTAATTAATTTAAGGTTATCATGTTTTGCAAAAGAATTTGAGAGAAGCATTTACAGAGCTCAATGACTATATAAGGTGAGTTGGATGACCTTTAGCCTCACATGTTTAGGGAAAAATCTACTAGTTTATTGAGAGAAGAGAAATGCAAAACTTGAGAATAAAAATACCCTATCCTTGAGTGTATGGAAGTATAAGGAATCTAGTAGTTGAGTTATGGATCCAGATCTGGGGACTAGACTGTGTAGCGCTAAGAGCTCCATTATAAAGTTGAGAAACTTTGAATAACTTGTAACCCTCATTTAAGTAAAGAATAAAATGTTGATATATTTCCTTTGTGAATTGTCTGTGTGAGTGTGAGTTGGGTTGTGCTATGTAAGGTATCCCTTCATTGGGACCATTGGCCACAACTACATCACAAACCCTAACACTCAAAGTGTAATTAACACCACCAATAGGTTAAATTCATGTCATAAATTGACTATTTTTTTAAATGTTTTTGGTAGTCAAACTTTGAGAAATTTGTGTCATTTTTTGAGCGACAAATGTGGAAAAAAAGTGAAGAAAATAATAAATTTTAATTTCTTGATTTGTGTGCCACCTTTGCACTATATTTGCACAAAATTTATATTACTTTTATGAAAAATTTGCACCCATTTTACAAAACCTTTGTGTTAGGCCAAAAATAAATAAATAAATGTAATAGAATTATTTGAGAAATATTATTTTATTACATATATATTTTTTATTTTTTATAAATAAATAATAATTATAATTACATTTCTATAAATTTATATTTTCATTTTTTTAATATTTATAAATATATATTATGATTTTATAAAAATATTACAATGTGAAAGAAAATTACATATTCTAAAATATAAATAACTATTATAAAATATAGTATTAAAATCCCATAATATAATTATTAAAATATTACCAAACCATAATGTAAACCATGATTGCAAGAGAGTTAGTTTCTTTGTTAGCTATGCAAAATCAAATAAATTCATAAAACACAACTTCTCAAATAATTTATGGGAAAGCCTGATATATTTTTGAAGGACCTATGATAGATGGAAATAGATTATTATTTGGGACTTTAATACCCCCTTATCCTTAGGGATAAAAGAGGAGGGCATATAGATCTTACAAAAAACATGATGGATTTTAACAACTTCATTACAAGTGCAGGGTTAGTTGATGTAGACCTAAATGGTAACCCTTTCACATGGTTAAATAGAAGACTGGGTGAAAATATTATTCAAGTCCATCTTGATAAATTTTTGATCTCCTTAAATTGGGACATTCATTTCTCCAGTAGGCTCTCTTCCCTTCCTAGAATTGGGTCAGACCATAACCCTTTAATATTTGGAGATAAAATCTCAAAACTAAAATGTAGTCCCTTCAAATTTGAAATCATGTGGATTCATCACCCAAATCTAAAAAAATCCTTTAAGGAATGGTGTAATAACCATGATCAGGTTTAGCTATGTTTATTCTGAAAAAAAAAATCCTCAAAGTAAAGCTGAAAATTTGAAACAAGGAAGTCTTTGGTGACATCTTCCTATAAAAAAGAGGTGGAACTATCAAAAATTGAAGAAATATTAGCTATGGATGGAAAAAATGAATAGATTCATCAAAGGGAAAAAGAAATTTTGTGCTAATTTCATAACCTTGAGGTAAGGGAAGAAGCATATTAGAGATAAAAGTCTAGGTGCACTTGGCTGAAGGAAGGGGTTAGGAATACCAAGTACTTTCATCATTTGGAAATGAGACATTTAAATATAAATAGGATTTATTAATTAAAAATGGATAATGGGTTTATTAACAAATATGATGAGGAGATTTACCACCATACAATCAAATTTTTCAAAAACCTTCTCATGGAATAAGGTCTTTTAGATAAACAACTTGTAGATATCATGCTGAACAACTTTGAAAAAGTTATTTTTGACACTGACAATGCTTCCCTTTATAAAGTCCATTCTAAAGAGGATATAAAAAATGTGGTCTTCATTATGGAAGTATTAAAAGCTCTAGGACCTAATGTCTTCCCCCCATTTTTATTCTATACCTTTTAGGATATAATCCACACTAAGGTTGAGGTAGTTATTAGGGAATTATTTCAATCCAAAACCATTCTTAGAGAAATGAAAACACATTCTTAGTTCTGATTCCAAAAAATCAAGGAGAAAATAATTTACAAGACTTCTACCCTATCAACCTTTGAAATACCATGTAAAAACTTTGCTCAATCATATTAGTGAAGTTAATGCAACATATTTAAGATAAAGTCATTGAGGAACAATAGGGTAATTTTATGGTTGGTAGATAAATAACAGATGGAATCATCATGGTACATGAGTCCATCCATTCCATCTCCAAATCCTAAAGATAAGGAATTATCCCTAAGTTGTACATGACTAAAGCTTATGATTGGGTCTCCTAGAATTTCCTAATGATGATTCTGGAAAAGTTGGTCTTTAATCAAGACATAAGGAAAATCATCTAGAATTGTATTTCCACCCCCAAATTTTCTGTTATCATGAACATGGTTCTAAAAGGGTTCTTCCCTACTTCCATAGGAATAAGATAGGGATACTGCCTCTCCCCATACCTCTTCATCATTATGGAAAAAAATTGGGAAGAGTTTGTTAAAATCTTGCACATAGGGTTTGATTAAAGGAATTTTAGTGGCACTCAATACTATGCTTGTCAGTCATGAATAGTTTGTAGATGATACAATTATTTTAAGGGAAGCCTCGATGGAGGAAGCCAAACACTTGAAATACATCTTAAAAAAATATGAAGCTATTTCAAACCAATTTATTATTTTTTTCAAAATTTCTTTATTTTTCATTAACACTCCACTCATTCAATAGAAAAGAATTGCTAGAATTTTGGAATGCCAAGTGAGTAAACTACCGATAAGCCATTTGGACATTCCAATTTTTGAAGGTAAAATGGATTATAAGATTTGGAACCCCCTCATTGATAGAATCCAAAGGAAGTTTTTAGGGTAGAAGGGATACCTCTTCATATAGGCAGATAAATTCTATCTACTTAAAGCCTCGATCCAAAGTATCCTCATGTATCAAATGTTCATATTTAGGATAGCACCAAGGTTGTAACTAAAATTTAACAAATTCAAAAGACTTTCTTATGGAGGGGAACTAAGGACATATTTAGGTTTAACCTCATCTCTTGGGAAAAATTCTGAATTCCTAAAGTAAATGGAGGGCTAGGCCTTAGAATCATTAAGTCCATGAATAGGGCTCTGCTAGTAAAAATGGGATGGAGACTCATGAAAGAAGGTAGTGAATGGGAAAGAATTGTCAAGGCCAAATACCTAGAAGGGCTTGAATAAAATGAATTTATGTGGGAATATGGTCTTAAATATGGATCTCCTTATGAAAAACCATCACCAATTATAAGGATATTCTCATAAAAGGTATAAAATGGAAAATTAGAAATAGAGAGAAGATTAACTATTAGGAAGATGCCTAGATGTCCACTAACCCTCTATCATCACAATAAAATTTGGCCAACCATTATTCAGGATACAAACAAAAATGAGGCTCAAAAGTTAAAAGACTATTGGGTGGTGAATGAAGGATCAAAGAATTGGAAAATTCTTCCCACTGAAGGACACAAATTGAAGAAGCATAGGCAATCCATACTCTTAACTCCTCCATCAAATAGATTCACATTCCTTCATTCCCCAAGGAAGGTCATTTTATATGGGATATTGAAGATAGTGGTATGTCCTTAGTGTCTTTAGGACACACCATAAATCTTAACCTATAAAGCAAATGAAACTACTAGAAAGATCTATGGATAAAACATCTAACCCCTAGGTCAATTTATTATTTTGGTTAGTGGCCTAAGACAAGATCCTAATAGTGGGTAACCTAGAAAAAAGAGGATTGATAATCCCCAAAAAATGTCCATTATGCAAGAAATTTGAAGACTCGATCCACCATCTATTTCTAAATTTCCCTTTAAATTTAACATAATTTAACTAGATGTTAAATAGATTCAACCTTTCTTGGGTAAAACTGGACAATGTGCTTGACCTCATCAAGTAATAGAAACCACCCTAAAATACCCCATTTATGGAATTTATATGGTATTTGGCTCTTCCACATTGGTTTTGGAGTGTGTGTAAAGTTTTTAATGACAACCTTTTCTCAAATAAAAGGCACCATCCTAAAAGGGTGTTTCTTTGACTTTCCTAGGCCATCACTTTGAATTAGAAATCCTTCCCACCCATGGACAAAAACCCAGAACCTACCTCAACACAATTGATTATCAACAATTGGGATGTGGTTTAAAAAATAAGATTCCCCTTTAAATATCTAATTCTTAAACACATAAAATGGAAGACTCCACCTGAAGGTTAGGCTAAATTAAACTTTTATGGAGCATCTAAAGGAAACCGAGGACCTAAAGGTGGGGGAGGATCCATAAGGGATTTAAGGGGAATGTTGATTGATGCCTATGCAGGCCCTTTGGTAACTTAGATAAATCATCTTGCTAAAGCTAAGGTGGCATTTTGGGGTATCCAACTTGCATCCATACTTAAGATAGAAAGAATAATTATGGAGGGGGACTCCCTAAATATATTAAATGTCTTGGAAGGCAAATTAACCCCCTCACACATAATGAAAGATATTATTGATGATGTCAAATAGAATTTGAGGGTTATGACACAATTCAAAGTTGTCCAAACTTATCTTGAAGGGAATAGGGTGGTGGATCTACTTGATAATATAGGAGTAGAACTCCCTCTTTTAACCAACTGGCACATAGTAGGTCACATCCTCAAAATCATTCAATTGACTATATAAAATGAAAGTAAAATAACATAGGATGGAAATTGGGTTGACACATGTACAAACATTTCTCATCAAGGGATGGGTTTAAATAATATGAATTGTCATTATGAAAAAGTGAGTTGAATTTATTTCTTAAGGAGGGAGGCATCATGCCTTCCAATTATATTTCAAACCACTAAAACTAATCTTTTCTAGGAGCTGTCAAACTTCTTCCTCAGGTCCGTTGACACTGAGAAAATAGGGGGGAAAAGGGAACCTTTGGAACGAACCTCTTTTCCCAAAGTATGGGGCTTAAATAAATTATATAAGAAGATCTAATGGGGTGGACTCATAGAATTGATGTTGAGAATAACCAAACATGACATTGATGTTACAAGGAATTTTGTTGCTGGCTAGAATAAGTGAGTAGTGGACATGAGAGGAATTAAAATCATGGTCATAAAGGAGTTTATAGGTGAATATATGGGAATTTCATGTGATGGGTGAAGGATCATAAGTACTAGTATAAAAATCAAGATAATTTCCAAAGATTCTTCTACACTAACGAATTTTTCAAAATGGATAAGAAGGGGTTCCCCATACTGATCTCCTATGTCAATGGCTAGAGGTGTGCCTAAAAGTGATAAAATACTTGACACTTGAAGGTAAACATAATTTAATTTTCTCCCACCATTTTTTAATATTAAACCACTTCTAGGGATATAAAATTAGTCTCCTATTATATGTCTTAAAGTCTCTAGATATCAACTCTCTTACCCATCAAGTTAATGAATCTAACCCTATACTTCACCAAGATGTCATCCTACTATTGATAAAGCATGGAAAAATCTTATGGGGTAGGGAGGTTACTATAGGGGGTCATCCATTAAGGATGACTCCTTGAAGGAATACCCTACCTCAGGATCCTACCACCCTTGTACCAATATCCCCCAAGCTATACTTTCCAAAACCTCAACTGATAGCCTCCCTCTGAATCTGTTTGTCCCTAAACCCAAACCGATTATATTGGATGAGAGAACCTCTAGGGAGGTTTCTAAGAGTGGATAAATTTGGTTGTCTAAAGAAATGAAAAATAATAAAGAGCAATTGGAAATTTTTAATAGCAAACTGCACAAGGCTAAGATGAATCTTGCAAGACTCATACAAGAATAGAACACCTTAAATAGGCAAGCAAAAATGACTATCCAATATTTCATCCATTATAAAATGGTTAATAGGACTCCTATTAATTATAAATTGAAGGTTGTAGAGACCCCCATCCTAGGATCCACAACAATACTCCCATAAAGAAAACCCCTTTGTAGGAATAGGGATAGAAAGGGTCATGGATGATCCTCTTCAGAGATGACACTGAAGGACCCAAAAATAGGATGAGGGCCAAAGTTTCTAAGAAAAAGCAAGGTGAAATGTAGAAGAATATTGAAGAGAAGGAACCATCAAGGGGTCCCCTCTTTTGATCTATTTATTTTTGTGTTTTGTTTTGACTCCTATGCAATTAATTAGCTAGTATTTTATTTTTTTTGTTTCAGTCATAAGGGCATGCTACTCTTTTTCATAATAATTTAATATGGTTTTTGGTCCTTTTAAAAATAGGTATTTTAACCTATCAAATAAAAAAGCATGACTCCTCAACATGGGCAAGACTTGAAGCAACAAACTTAACAATAGAAAACATAAACAAGACATTTCACTATCTATTTGGATGTTTCATTTAAAGCTAACATACATACATGTATGTGCCCAGATGTAGAGCTCAAAGTTTTATTTAATTTTGTGGTATTAAATCTATCAACATATCTCTAAGAACTATCTAAAATAATTTATGGAGCAATTAAAAGAAAAGGGATGAAGCTTCCTTTGGATTTTTGTAGAGATTATTTGCACCAAAAATCTTATGAAAAGTCTATGGTAACCTTTCTATTTATAGATTTACTAGATTAATTATGGCCATTGGGTTCAAATCAAGATGTGTGGTTTACAAGTTAGTAAATTTTAGAGGTTCAATGCCATAAATATTTTGAAAAGAGTTTGCATTGAAGAGGTATGGCCTTCCTTAATCCTGATATTGGTTTACATTTATCATTAATGCTTGATAACTTTGATGATGATGTCATCATTCTTGATATTTGTCTATGATGTCATGATGATGTCATCAACCACATAAATGTAATTAATATATTTATAAAAATATAAAATTCTAAAAGCGATGGAATTTACCATTAGAGGAAGATTATGTTAATTGATAAAATTTTAATTAACTTAATAAAAAGTGAAGTGAATTTTGAAACTCAAAGAACCATTCTACCTAACTAATACAAAACATCTTTTGCATAGTTATAATTTGATTTCAGATGAATTAATTGAATTTAATAATTGCATATAATGCATTAACCTAATTAGGGATACCCCAATATGTTTTAAAATGTACATGTCAAGTGTGAAATAATTATAGTTTTTTAGTGAGTTGTGCATCATTTTTATAAATCATTCTTATAATTTTGACATGAGAGTGGTGAGAGTTGATTGTATACACTTTAACACTATTTGATAAGGCATTACGAGACACAAGTGAAGCAATATATCTTCAAAGAATTAAAAAGTTGATAAAATGATCACAATAAATATTTAAGAATGATGTGTTTATTTTTTGTTGAATCTTGTTAAATTTACTAATAATAAGTTCACACCGATGTACCAAAAAATGTTTAAGATGCCTATTATGCCCCCTTGAGAGAGAATCTAAAAAATAAGATTGATGGATGAGCCCTTAAAAGGAATAAAATGGATAAGAAGAAGAGGGAAAACCTAACCCATGAATGAGATTAATCCACATGAGCTAATATGGATTAGATTTTAGATTGGTTAAAGTGGTTTAGATGTCCATGACTAGTTGCACATGTTGATGTTAGAAATGCACATCCTAATTATCATAGAAATGGTTGTGTTTTTGAAATTTGTTTATTTCTTTTGACCTTATGAATAAGGGAATGATGCCTCAAATAAGTATGCGATCAATAGGTAGTGCAAGGAGAGATGTTCTTGGTGCACATTATGTATATGACTTGAGCACTTGGTTTTTAATTTTGCAAATGACAATATGCATCATAATGAAAAATGAATCATGATACAACATGTTTTAGTCACATAGGTACTAGTTTATGTAAAATAGCTGACTACTGAGGGTCATGATATGTCAAAGCAATACCCAAGTAAAAAACATAGTACACTAAACAATAGATAGACTAGAAAATGTCAATAATACAAATGCAAAAAACTTAAATTATAGATATGAAGGATCAAGATTGAAGTGTAATCATAATGTATTAAAAACAAAGAAATTATTAAGTTAATAAAACCAACACATAATCAATCACACAATCCAATCACTTAAAAACACATTTGTAAAAAGTAATAAGTAAGCAATGAATCACCATCATGTGTGATAATAAGGTATGAGGCTTGGACATGCTTCTCTTAAGGCAATGTAATAATGGATGTGATAATGTGAGCTCCTAGATATAAGAGGGGAGTAGAATAATAAGGAAGAGGTTGTTGATCTCTCTTTAAATGCTCCATGAAAATGGATTCCTACATAGTCCGTGATGGACTTTAGGCCACATGTAGTTCTTCTAGGAATTCAAAATGAATTAAAATGATGTCAAGTAGAGAAGATAGATTGTATAGGAAAAAAAAGTTATCTTATGGTGAGAGTGTAGTACAAGGTTTATCATAAAATGACAAGAGCATAAGTAGCTTTACTCATAAAATGGTGAGAGTGTAAGATAAAATAGAAAAAGTAGGATGATGATAATAAAGATACAAAGAATAAAATATGAGCATTCACTCGCATGATACTCCTAAAGTTATTAGTCTTGGAGATAATTAAATTTTAATGATAATAAAGATAATGGAACTTGAGCTACCTTGATATACCCTTGTATCCAAGTGCTACCTATGTAGTCTATGTGGACCTCAAACTGATGTATTTATCCTAGGAAATGGGAACATAATGAAGAAAAGATGACTAGGAAGGGATACGATGGGAGGGTTAATGCCATAATCCAAATAACATCACCATGAATAAGACCAAAGGGGAACGTCACTAGTGGATGGGGTGGTGAACTAGGAAATGATTTTGTGACTGAGTATCTCTTATGGAGATACAAGACTCTTTTCAAATTCTTTTTATTTTCAAGATTTTTAGGATTTTCAATGTTCTTAGGATTTTTGGGAATAATGAATGCTAGTGAATACTCACAAATGTACATGAACCATCTAGTAAAGGAAAATCAACCTTAGTAGGGGCTCAACCAATAATTAAAATAGTTATAATAATAATGTTATGAACCAATAGTAAACCCTGATGTAAATGGAATACCAGACAACATAAAATAGGAATAGAAAAGTACATAATGGGAGAAATAAATGGTAAGAAGACAACATAAATTATTTCAAGGAACTACCAAGTAAGAAAACCATACCAAAGTACCTTGATACACTTGTCTAAAAATATACACCAATGCTAATCAATTGGGAATCCCTTCTAATATGATTTATGAATTTACACATAGACAACCAATATGGTCATAACCAATATCATGATGATAATAGGAAATGGGACCAAGGATAATAATTGACCAGGGTATAAAATATGAAGGGAAGCGAAGATATGAATGGATGTGAAATAGATGCCCCTAAGTAAGGTTCTCATAGACAAAGTTCAACCAAATCAAGCATAGAAGTGCTCAAGATTCATAATATTCATGGCTCCTCTATATCTTTCCCATCTGGTGTAGCCAAATAGTATGCCCCAAAACCATAATTTATTATAATAATATACAGACCCAACCAATTGGCCGCAAACTTGCCCTTATTTTTATGTTCTATGTTGGAGTTTTTATGATTTTCATTTAGCACTAAATCACCAAATTTAAACTCTTTATGAATAATATGATAGTTATAACTATGATATAACCTCTTATGATAGGCTTTCAAATGGTTTAATGTAGCTATTCATTTTTCATCTAAGAGTTGTAGTTATTTCATACTAGTGACTCTATAGTCCTCCTTATAGAGTATATTATATAATGAGATTCATAATTAAGGAAACTCAATCTCTATATGGATGATATCCTCAGAGCCAAGGACTAAATTATATGGTGTGGAACCTATAGGTGTGTGAGTACTAGTATGATAAGCCCACAAGGTTGGGAATAATTATAAGGGCCAATCATGACCAACATCATTAAAAATATTCTTAAGAATATTGATGATGGTTTTATTAGATGGCTCAGCTTGGCCATTACCTTAAGGGAAATAAGGTGTGGAATTTTTGTGCGTAATATGGTAATGGGCATAGAGAGATTTTACATCATTGCTTTTGAATGATTTACCATTATCAAATATAATGGTGGAGGAAAATAGGAATGTAATAGTGGAAGATGAGGTGATTTAGAATGAACTCATAAATCTACTTTATATTTACATAAGTGAGAGGGACTACCTCTACCCATTTACTAAAATATTTAGTAGTAGTTAGGACATGCTTGTGGCCATTAGAATAAGTTGGGTTTATCTTCCCTATAATATCAAGTCCCCAAGTTGAAAATGGTCAAGGAGTTGTGATTGAATAAAGTGATTATGAATTAACATGAATCAAATCATCATGTTTTTGATAGGTAAGGAATTTATTGACATGATAGGCACATAGAAATCATGTAGAATTACACAAGTGAGCTCACTTGAATATTTTGTAAAAAAACTTAGCATACTCTCAAGGCTAGAAAATTAAGAGGGTTCATCCATCTTAGCATAAAGAAAATCTCCTAAAAGTTTAGTGCCTCCATGATTATCACATTTCAATATATAAATATACAAAGTTAATCAAATAATAGGATACATTCATATAAATGTCAACTTTAAAACACTACAAAAATCCATTAGGGCTTGATTTTAATAGTCAAAGAGATGTCAAATATGTCCATGGGGATATTAAATGATGTTCACATGAATGTCAACTTTAAGATAGAGTAAAACAAATCCTTTTGATCTTAAATTTGATGGTATATGAGATGTTAAATATGTCTACATAGATGTCAAATGATGGTCACATGGATGTCAATTTTAAGCTCATAAAGTAGCCATTGGAGTTTAAATAATGGGTCCCAAACAGATCCAATGGTTAGCATTGAGCCGTACATCTTGATTTAATAGTGAGAGATGAGTCAAAAGGTCAGAGAGCTCACATAGTTGACATATGGTGTAAGTGTGGAGACTGTAGACTAATAACAGATCTTGAATATGAATGTAGAACTATCATGTGACACTAGCTTGGACATAGTTGATAAGTCAAAGGTAGATCAATGATTTGTGGGCATTCATATACTTGAGTTTGATGGTGTGAGAGGAGATCAATGAGTCAACAACCCAAGTCAGATTATAGATAGCCAATTAAAGTAAAGGCAAGCCCAAGGAGCTCCTAACTAAGGTCAATGAGCTAGTTTTTAACCCAAAATGGTATAAATACATAGAACCAAGATTAATAAGGATCCAGGAAGCTCTAGAATATACCTTATAGGGTTGAGGGTCACCTTTAAGACTCCATGAAATATTAAAATGGTCTTGTAGACCTAATATATAGCAAATGTTAACAAGCATAAATGTCATATAAAAAGGTAATATAAGTTGGTTTTGTCTATGGTGGACCCAGTTTCAATTTTTTAAAAATAAGGCCATGTAGGAAGACACATCAAGATTCATTTCCAAAGACATGATTATGACCCTTTCCTCCACTCTCTCACAAAAAATGAACCAATAAGGGGTAATTAGTACTAGAATGGGAGAATAAAATATGGATCCATCTATTGTAACTACATCAACATTGACACTTAACTTGAGGACTTAATCCCACTATTGTAACTGAAAAGAGCATCATTACAAAATGAAGGGGGGAAAGGAATGAGTGACTATTATAACCATATATCAAGGTGGCTATGACCAATTGAGAAAGGTAGTTATAACTAATGTGGAGAGTGGATTTAAGCTCAATTATGACCCCCTTTTAGTGCTAAAAGGCTTCCTCTCTCTCATTCCATTCTTCTATATATTCAGGATTTTAAGCCTTGATTTGGATCCCTTAGGATGTTACAACTAGACTCTTCCAAAAATTGTATCCTACACCTCTTGGAGTAATGAGAAAGATATTTTGTAGTATTTATAATTCTATGTTTATTATTCCATGTTTGCTTGATGTGTGAAGTGGTTTAATCTACCCTTTGCAGGTCCAATCTCAACATGAATGCTAAAAACCTTTTTTATAGATCATATATTGTGTCATAGCATTGATATCTCAAGGATAGGATAGATTGTTGACCATAAGTGTCTTTAATTAGACCTTGTTTTTATTGTCTTCCAATATTAGTGTATCAAACTAATCTCTATGTTAAATATTGATGCTTAGAAATCACAACAAGCATTGGAATAGTTTTGTTTGTGGCCCATTAGTGTGTTAAGAATTTAATCTTATGAGTGGATATGACAAATTCATGGTGCATCACCACATGTTATAATAGGTTTTGTTTCATGCAACTTCTCTACCCTTTTCATCCCAATTTTCTTAGTTTTTATAAAGAGAGGTCCAAATTATCATATCTGAGAAGATAGCCTCATTAAAAAACCTAGAGGTTCAACCCCTTTATAGGTGACCCATAGCCTAGGGTTGCTCCCATGTTGAAAGTAGGACTTGAACATTCCTCCTTTAAGCTAGGGTGCAACTTGAGTCTCCAATAGTTCTGGTATGCCCAATGGGACAACTTTCATATATTGAAGTAATTTTGTAGCACATTTATCTTCAAAAATAGTTTCAATTTCTCTTTAGTATATATCTCAAGGTAAGAAGCGTATCCTTGTTCATGGTTTAAGTTATCCTCATGTTTTCTAGGATATGGAAACCTATAGAGAATAGTTATATCTCACTTCTCCTCATCATTAGTTTCAAAATGACCCATATACCTCTTATTATGACCCTCACCAATATTATTAAGACTTATATTAGTCATACATGTAGGAGTATTGCCCTGATCCTCCCTATGAACAAATAGTCTAATCCTATGATGAAACCCCTTATTATCAAGATCATCAAGCCCTCTATGAGCCTTGTATACCCCCTCTATAGCATAGTTACCCCTAGTTAGTCATGGAAATTACATGACATCCCTAAATAACCCACTTATACCAAAAGAAATTTTATATATAACCATGAAAAAACTCTAGTAGACTAAGAAAAAAATATGATAAATATTGATACGTTGAAGGGGGATGGGTAATAAATTCCAAAACATTTCATTAGAGGGGTTAGGACTTCAGTTCAATAGGAAAAGAAGGAATGGAAGTATTTCATCAGGAGAGGTTATTCTAGTAACAATGGTGACATGCTTAATATAGATGGACTCATCTCCAAGATTAAGAAGTTGGGATCCCATGAAGAACATCAAACACCCCATCACCCACCTGCCTTCCTTCATTCACTCCAACTCAACCTTATATTGAGATTTCCAACACCAATCATAAGCCCTCACTACATGAGTTTCAAGGTCATCATAATTATCCCAAACTCCTCTCAACCTTTCCCTCATGTAAATATATCAAGGGAAAGCCCAGGATGAAAGATGGGTTTATGTTGAAGGAGCCAACCCTCATTAGCAATCAAGGTCTAATTTTGAAGCCTCCCTTTCTATTTAAATTGAGGTTACAGATAAACATTTCAACCAAACATTGATAGCTAAACATGAAACATTACCTCAACTGCACATACCTCCTTTCATTTATCAGACCTCAATTCACACTACCATCTTAGAGTTAGGTCATGTAGTCAAGCAATCCCAAAGCTACTCAATCCTAACCCCTCCCTCCTCCAAAATCTAAACCATTTCCATCTTGGAAATCCATTCAGAGTGGTGTGAAAAATAAGGAGGTGATGATTACTAAAGTTAAAAAAGAGACCTTTCAACCTCTAATTCTCTCTCCTCAAAATCCTAGAGCCTTTCCTTCATGGTTTCCATTCAATAAATAGTAAAATAAAAAGAAGAGGTGAATGTGGTATAAGGAAAACAAATCCAATAGAAAATTTAAGTATCTATAGCTACTTCTATGGACCTTTCTCATCTTATTGAGTACTTTCAGGGGTCTATAATGCCTATCCTAAGGAAAGAGACTTTCCTTTGTGAAATAAAGCAAGAAGATGTAGCTAAGGAAATATAATATAATGATGATTAGAGTGATTAGGAAGAAGAAAAATTGATTGGGGCACCTCTTAGAAGAACAAACACAATCCATTCTTCTATAAGGTTGAAAGGGATGAGTTGCACAAATAAGTGTAACTAGAAGGTGAGATCCATGACGAATAAATTTCAGATGTGTCACAAAAGGTCATTTTTCAATAGCCTCTTAATCACATACCAACTGTCCTACATCAATATGCTTCTCAAGAAATTGTAAAATTGACTAATGATGAGTGCAACCTAGTCAATGAAGATGAGATTCAATGTGATGATGAGGATTTATGGTGGAAATATATGGATATTTGCAAATAATATCAAGATATTCAAGGCCTTACACTTCCCATTTAATATTTTGAGGACCATTCAACTTTTAAAGTTGACTCAAAAGGAGAACAAGTACATGAAGATGAAAAGAATGAACAAATGTTTGTTGGATTAATACCTTAGACCATTGCTCCTGATCATGAATCAAATGAAGAGGTCTTGTCAGTTAGCATGCCTAAAGAGATACAAGAGGTAAATCATGAAGACCTTGATAAGTCACTTGTTCATATAGAGTATAATAAAGGGCCAATGAGAGATACATCAGATCATTGCTAGCTAATAAATAGAAAAGAATTGGTAGCATTCTTACAAAATAAAAGAATTTAGGAGTAGAATGATTAGATTTTAGATTCCTACCTTTAGTCCATATAACTTGGAATGGAAGGTGGGGGCCTATCTATCTCTTTAAGAGGGAATGAACATCCAATTTATCCAATTAGAAAGAAGAGGCCATCAAAATATGGAAAATGTGTCTCAAGGTTCTAGAATGGACCATCCAAATTTCCTTTTGATCTAGGAGGCAAGTATATGTGAGTTTTAGCTATGCATATTAGGATAGTTTTTTTGTTGATTTCCTCTAAGTGCTACCTTAACACATTTTTTGTCTCTTGATTTGTTTGGGTTTGTGTTCCTTGTATTTTTTCCTTTCTTGTTTTGTTGGATGTTGTCTTTTCTAATAGGTTGCTTTTAGTGAATTTTCATTTTATCATTATTACCAGAGTCTAGAAGTCATGGAAGTGCATGGGTTCTAAAGCATAGAAATCATGCTTCCCTATGAGTTATTATAAATATTGGACATTTTTGGCCCACATACCAGGCTTATGCCTAGATGTAGTGAAGTTTTCTAAAGATCAAAAATGGAGTAAGAGCTGAGCAAGTTTTGGATGGAATGAGAGGACCTAAGGGATCATGTAACTTATAAATATTTTGAAACACTTCAAGTTCACTTAAAGTGTAATTTTTCAATTTTTGAAGATGGGACTAGAGTTACATAGACCCCAAGGGGTGTAAAAATTACTTGGAATGAGTATGGAAATGCATGGGATCCATTTGGTTCTTCATTGTGTTCATTGGACATTTTGGGAATAGTGACAGAAATTATGAGTAGGCACTTTGATAATGTCATAATTTATATGTGTGGATGAGTTAGGGAGAGTTGATCATATGGGTTTGCTTAGTTTTATCCCAAGAACATATGTACCATTTTTTAGGTCATCTACCAAAGTACAGTAGAAGATATGAATATCCAAAGTTGGCCTCTCAAGTAAAATCCACTAAGTTTCCATACTTAAACATTTTTGAAGAAACTCAAATAAAGTTGAGTGAGCATATTGAAAAGGCCATATATCACACATGTGATAGTTTCAAGAGGAAATGATCACATGGGTTTGTTCAACTTGTTCCCTAGTTGTTACATGCTATGTTTTAGGTCATCTACCAAAGCACATCAAAAATTTTACATGTTTAAAGTTGGCTCCCTAGATATAATTTGCTAAGTTTCAATACCTAGCTATTTTTAACCATGATAGGCATGTAGACATCATGAAAAATTTCATAGGTGAGATCACTTGATCATTTTTAAAAAACACTTAGAAAGCTCTTAGGACCAATAGATCAAGTGGGTTCATCCCTTTTAGAATCAAGAACATCTCCTAAAAGTTTGGTGCCTCCATGATTCTCGCACTTCAAGATATAAATATACAAAGTTGATTAAATAATAGTATATGTTCACACAGACGTCAACTTTAAGACACTAAAAAAATTCATTGGGGCTTGAGTTTGATGGTTTTTGGGATGTCAAATATATCTGTGGGGATGTTAAATGATGTTGCATGAATGTCAACTTTAAGACAAAGAAAACAAATCCTTTTGAGTTTAAATTTAATGGTCTATGGGACATAAAATATTTCTACACAAATGTTGAAACATGGTTGAGTGGATGTTAATTTTAAGCTTGTAAAGTAGCCATTAGAGTTTAAACAATGGGTCCCAAATAGATCTAATAGTTAGCCTTGAGTCATACATCTTGATCTAATGACATGAGATGAGTCAAAATTTTAGAGAGCTCACACAATTGACATGTGATGTAAGTGTGGAGGCTTTAGATTGATAGTGGATCTTGAATGTGAATGCAAAGATGCTACATGGCACTAGCTTAGAAATAGTTGACAAGTCAAAGGTAGATCAATAATTAGTGTTAATTCATGCAACTTGATATCAATGGTGCAAGAGAATATCAATGATTCCAAAAGACAAGTTAGATTATTGACAACTAATTAAAGCAAAAAAAAGCCTAAGGAGATTCTAGCGAAGGTTGATGATCTAGTTTTTAACCCAAGATGGCAAAAATACATAGAATTAAGCTCAATAAAGATCTAGGAAGAACCAAAATGGACCTTGTAGGGTTGAGGGTCACCTTTAAGACTCCATGAAAGATTAAAAGGGTCTTTTAGGCCTAATATAGAGTAAAATTTGATAAGAAAAGGTGTGATATAAAATGGAAATATGAGTTGGTTTTGTCTATGATGGACCCAAATTTAGGTTTAAAAATATAAGGCCATGTAGGTAGACATGTCAAGATTCATTTCCAAAGACGTGATAATGACCCTTTCTTCCACTCTCTCATGACAAATGAATCAATAAGGGGAAATCAATACCAAAATGAGAGCATAACATATGGATATAGATGTTGTAACTACATCAACATCAGCATTCAACTTGAGAAGGACTTAATCCCACCATTGTAACTGAAAAGAGCATCATCATGGAAAGAATGGGGGAAAGGAATGAGTGACTATTGAAACCATTGGTTGAGGTGACTATGACCAATTAAACAAGGTAGTTGTAACTATTATGGAGAGTGGATTTATGTTCAATTATGACCCCATTTTAACATCAAAAGGCTTACTCTCTCTCATTCCATTCTTCTATATATTCAAGCTTCTAATCCTTGATTTGGATTCCTCAAGATTGTATGGCTAAAATCTACCAAAATTTATATTTTGCACCTCTTAGAGTAATGAGAAAGATATTTTGTAGTGTTTATGAATTTATGTTTAGTATTTAATTTTTGTTTAATGTGTGAAGTGGTTTAATCTACCCTTTGTAGGTCCAATCTCAACTTGAATGCTAACAATCTTTTTTACAGGTCATATAGTGTGTCATAGCATTGATATCTCAAGGATAGGATGGATTGTTGACCATAAGTGTCTTCAATCAGAGCTTGGTTTTATTGTCTTCCAGTCTTAATGTATCAAACTAGCCTCTATGTGAAATACTGATGCTTATAAATCATAGCAAGCATTGGAATAGTTTTGTTTGTGGCCTATTAGTGTGTTAATAATTCAAGCTTATGAGTGGATATGAAAAATTTATGGTGTATCACCACATGTTAGAATAGGTTTTGTTTCATGCAAATTCTCTACCCTTTTCATCCCAATTTTCTTAGGTTTTAGAAAGAGAGGGACAAATTATCATATCTGAGGAACTAGCCTCATTTAAAAACCTAGAGGTTTAACCCTTTCATAGGTGACCCATAGCCTAGGGTTGCTCCCATGTTGGACCAGGTTTAAAAGTAGGACTTGAACATTCCTACTTTTAGCTAGGGTTATCATCCACATAATCTTTAATAATTTTTTTTATCATGTCATGGAATATGATAGTAATTAATGTTGGTAAGTTACACTGACATTCTTTAAGATAAATGGTATGAATTGATATCAAAATGTCCCCCACATGGTGGTGAACATTATTTTATGCTAGTCTTTAGGTGTAAATTTTATTTGGTTATATCTTGAGAAGCCATCCATGAGGGACAACATCTCGTACCCTATAGTTAAATTAAATATCATGTCAATATTTGGTAAGGGAAAATCATCCTTATCAAAATCTTTGTTTATATCCTTGAAATTAGCTCATAAGAAAATCCCTTGTGTATTTTTACTTACTATAATAATATTTGAGATTCACTCAAAATAATTAAGTGGCCTAATAAAACCTAATCCCAATAGTTTTTTCTAACTCCTTTTTGACTAGTATAACAATGTGTCGATGCATTTTCCATAGATTATGTTCAACTGGCTTAGAATCTAGGTGAACAACAAGATGATGTACCACCAAATATGGATCCAATTTTGGCATATCCACATAAGCCCATGTAAATATGTTAATAAAATATTTTAAATTAAAAATAATAAACTCACACTCTTTGGTAATAAGAGATACACCCAATTGAATCATTTTTGGATCATCATAAGTACTATTGTCACTTGTATTTTCACCCTTTGAGGAAATGGAAAAGATATCCTCATTAAAGTGGAATAATGTAATCACCTCTAGGCTTATGCGTAGCCTACAAAATGAGGTGAATCTCTAGACAGGGCTAGCTCCCTTAATGTACCACTTCGAATTGAAACTACTACTTAACTTGGGGAGTGAAAAGGGAGAAGAATAAATGAAATCAAACTAATATAAGGGAGGTGATACACCAAATAAAATTATGACATCCAACCATATGCATGTTACACTTAAAATTAAAGGACAAATTAAACATACACTTCTCCAATCTTCATCTTCTCACATGAATGTTACATTGTGAGGTTATAGATGAATGTGCAAAGCTAGGAGGACTAGAAAAGAGGCCTATAAGGGAAATAATGAATATTATAACTTACTAAATATTATAAATTTACTAGAACACTTCACATGCCCTACAAGTAGAATATTTCCAACTGCAAATAGATGATAAAATGAAATAACATGCTAAGGAATCTATAATCTTCACTTATGCAAAATTAAACATTCCAAATGAACACACTAAGAATAGTTATGGAGGAGGTAAACATAATTATTATTATTTATCAAAAGGTATACATTTGATCAGGGTTTCACCTTACTCAGGCAGAGCATCAAGTATAATGTCCAAATGGCTAATTCTTATAGAACTTAAGAGAGAGAGAAGAAAAGAGAAGTCCAAGGGTCACAAGGACACTTTTAAAGATAATAAAATAATTTATTTATAAATTATAAGAGGATATTGGATGAACCATGCAAGGTCAGGAGATACAAGTGTCAATCTAAGTCATAAACTTCATGAAAAGTGGCAAGAAACTCCTCATTATAGATCAAAAAATTACCTGCATGATTAGCTCTATTTGAATGCCTTATAACTATTTGGGACCAGGTACGATGACTAGAATTAAGTGTAATTAAATTATAAATTATTATCTAGGTATTGGTTTTAGGCTTAGTCATTTGTAATCACTTGGAAAGGAGCAATCATCATCTATAGTCCAAAAAACACTTATTTCATGCACCCTACACACTTGTCATCAAATTTTTCTTTATTTTCTCATAAAAATACATAGGAGGAAGTTAATAACACATTTAAAGACCCTAAATTTCCTTATAATCACCAAGGAAACCTTAAAAATCCATTCACTTGAAGTTTTCACACTTCTCCCTAACTTGTCTACTAGGCTAGTTTTGACTGGCTAAGTTGAAACACCTAGTTTGGACACTTAGGAGTTGTTTAAATGAATGAGAGTGATATGGTAAGCTATATTGAGTCTTGATATTTCCATATATGTAATTTTCATATCTTAAAACCTCTTATAGCCTAAAAAACACACAAAATAGTCAAGTAAACTCTATTTTTTGCCCCATCTATATAATTCCATACAACTCCTCCTAATGGGGATTAGATTGAAAGAGTCTTCTAAAACCTCACATATTTTTTCTAGTAAAAATATGCCATTTTATGAATTATATCATTCATTTTACCAATTGGGTTCCTCCAAGGGTTTTAGATAGTTTTCTACTCTTAAGGTATATTCATAAAGATTGGATGTCTAATCTACAAAAAAAAATCTACAAAATCATTGTTAAAGACCCCTGATAGCTTCCCTAAACTCCTTTGACCTCCATTCAAATCATCCAAAAATATATGAGAATTGGAAGTTGCCTACTCGAGCTTTTTCTCCTCATTTCATGCATGCTGAGTTGGTTTTGATCTAAAAAAATGGATTACTTGCAACATATCTACCCTCCACAATCTTTATTAACTCTTTATTATCCCTAAAAATATACTCCATGTTTAAATGCATATCTCATTCCATAAATGTGACTGGCTCTTCATTTGGCCACTAGGTCAAGACCTTACCTAGCAGGTTTGAGTTGTATTTAAGCTAAAAGATGGATTACTTGTACTTATATTTCATCACAAAGATATAGACACATCTATAATGACATGAAAAAAATTCCTTATTTCATTATAATACTCATATCATGTTAGACTTGAAGATGACATCTCATTTGGGCATCAAGCTTAAACTCTAGCTAATAGGCATGTTTGTAACTTGGGGGGGTATACCTTTAAACTAATATTAATTGAATTATATAGGTTTTAACACATATAAATTCACCCTAATAACATTTTACAATCATTATAAAGTCTCACTAAGAGATATAAATAGGAATGGCATACCATTTGGCTTTTAGGCCTTTATGTACCTAGCAGGGTTGACTACAACTCCTAGGATTTAGCCATCCTACCATGTTACATAATCTTATGATTAGTATATTATGATTTAATATCTATAATACAACCTAACATAAATATTTTATAGGTTAAAACAACTCCTTCCTTATCCATTTACCACCCTTCTTCAAGACTACCAATTTTGTGCATGAGGGGAAGTACCCCCTATTTAAGAGAAAAATAAGGGGTACTTACCCTATTACCTTAGGAAAAATAAACATTTTATGGATTTAATAATTATTTTATGACCTC
This sequence comes from Torreya grandis, assembly GCA_037957365.1. NCBI lineage: Eukaryota > Viridiplantae > Streptophyta > Pinopsida > Cupressales > Taxaceae > Torreya > Torreya grandis. The sequence continues at coordinate 904,917 of JARHVA010000548.1, read as the reverse complement.
CCACATCCAATTTTATACCTAAGTCATATCATTTGGCCCCCCAAAACTTAAAATGTCAAGACTAGTTCTTTTCAAAGTAGGCTATGAGGCTGTGTGCAATGTTCTTGGGCTCCTTATTTATTTAACACCCACTATGAGAGTGTCATGAGATAATTTTTATTATGATAAATTTGGTTCACATGTTTTTTACACCTCTTCCACTCTTCACATACCCCTTTATACACCTTTCATAGCTCAAATTGTGTTTTATCATTTTGACTGTCTCCTCAAAGTACTACCCTGTAGGTGTCTTATTTATTATTGGGGTATTTTAATTTATATTAGGTCTTTAAAATGCATCAAATGAATCTAAAGGATCCTTTAATCACCTATAATACCTAATTTCCATGTCAAAAACATGGGATATCCCATTATTACATCATTATTAGTATATAATCACTTATGGCTGACTGTGTTAGAATCTCTTTTTTGACCTATAGGTTGCCATGAGTTCATTTAGACCTTGTGTTATATGTTTATAGGATTTAATTGAATAATGATAGTCCCTAGCTCCTAAATTGACCTTAAATTTCCTAAAACAACACTTTGACACTCAATTTGGGTCACTATTTCATGTAATACTGTAAGTGTATACTCTATAATGTAGAGACTGTTCACACCCTTGGTAAGTGTAAAAAATCTTCAATGATCCTCTTGATGATTCCCATGACAAGTATATGTATACTAGTATAACTATACCATCTCACCCTAATAACAAGCATTTATACTTTTTTCATTTATTTGAGAAACCACTTAGGTCACATGACTGTAGATATCACTGAAGGAATTTAGTCATAATTTGGCAACTTTGGGTCTCTAAATAACCAATATCAATTTTATTTCTACCTTTGAAACTTGGCATGGATCTTATCTATGCTATGGGATACAAATTAAGGTAATTGGATGCATTAAAGTTTTTTGTATCCTTGTTATATACCATTCCTAAAAAGCTCATGGGCCTCTATTTTGCCTTTTTGGGGATTGTAGGCTTAAACACTCACTCACTATCTTGGAAAGGACTTTCCACCTTGTTTAGTCATCCTAAAAATTAAAAAATGCATGCTAGGGTCCTGTATAACTTATGAGGTATTTTAGAATGAGTTCCATCACTTGCATAGAATTTCAAATTGGCTCTTTGACCCTTGCTAAACTACCTGTGGGTGGATGTTTTGATACACCAACAGTGAATTAGATATGAGCAATAGGACACTATCCATGTATATGAAATTTTTATGCTTCCATAAAACATTCCAATACATATATATCAATATTAATGGATTGGAAACATATCAATATTTTCACCCCCAAGTATGATGCCAGTAATGGCTCATGTGGGTGATTATTGGTTGTATATAGGCAGTGGGTGTATATAATGGAGTAACAAGGATAGGAAAAGGGCCTCATTGGTAGATAAACTAAAATTCAATCTTCAAATGCATGATTTCCATCGATAACATCTTGAAATAATATAAAAAACATCCTTTTCAATGTGAATATCCCTTTCTAGCACCTGTATATGACTTTCCATGGCTAACTGCAAGTGTATGGGTGTAGTAATATAAAAATGTAAAAGTGGTAACTTGAGTGTGGCTTATGAATCCTAATCCATAGATACTTCTTTCTTTCTCTCATAACCCTTCTAGGCACCTTTTCATAGATTCTTAATCATCCATAGGCTTTCAATACCTCATTTCAGCATAGTCAAGACCCTTTTTCCATACTTATTCCATCCCCCTAGGACTTGTACCCTAAAGAAAATTGTGCCCAACTTGGACTATAACACTGGACCATAGGGTGTCCCCTTTTTGGTGCTCTTATCCAATCACATTTTGAGCCTATATTATTATTTTCCCCTGATTCCTCCTCTTCATTATGTTAGATTAGTGTGATTTCATTTAACCCATGACCAATAGATCCTTATATAAGCCTATTCAAAGATAATTTGGAAGGGGTTGACAAATATCACAAATAAAGTAAGAATACAATCAAGACTAATCAAACACATTTCCCTATTCTCTACATACAACCATCCAATACTATTTCTAGCTTATTCAAATCTTTACACCAATCCCTAGTCATCTCAAGCACACCTAGTTTAGCATTTCCTTGCATTTTCATATCATAATTACACCAAGAAATTTCAAAGGGATAACTACATATGGTTTGATCCTTCTTTGGAGTATTGGTATGTAGGCAGTGTGCCCACACATAGGGTGTAAAGCACATCCAGTGCATCTTACCCACACTAACCCCTCCCCTCTTTCTCAAAATTAGTCAAAGAATAATAGAATATAGGGTTTTAAGAAAGAATCTACTCTACATGGATCTCTATAGACTTTCAGCTACCAAAAATTTAGAGATAGGGTCACACAAACTTGTCGAACAAAACCCAAAAAGCTCATATCCTTAGGACAATAGCGTCAAACAAGGACTATAGTATTGATGCCACTCTTGTCTACTTTTAATGCTCTTGTCCAATTAGAAAATGAAATTTATAATCTTATTTTTGATAGTGTCCTAGGCTTGCATAGTGAATATCAGATCTTGTCTTAGTTGGATCAGCACAATTTAAGCTAAGTTATATTTCTCTCTATTCATTTGTGATTTATAGAAAGTCTAAAAAATAATCAAAATTAACAAATTAATAAGTTAATTATGGAATAATTATTGACTAATTTTACTAATCAGACTTTTGACTAAATAAGAATAAAAACCCCAATTATTCCCAAAATTGTTAAATAATTTGGTGAACCTGACTTACTTTGTTTGCACACAAAAACCCTAGAAACCCTAGGGTAAAATTTATACTAATTTTTCCTATATTTTTTGAATTTTTACTTGAATATTTAAATTAGAAATTCATTTCAAATTTTAAAATTAAGTAGTAAATTTTAAAATAATTTTCTTTCAAACCCTAGTTGCCCATACTAGGTCCTAGTGTTTTTTCAGTAAGTTTTGAATAATTTTCTAAATTTTTTCTAGCATATTAAAATAAAAAAATCCCTTCAAAATTCAATAGTAATTTCAAAAAAATTATTTTTGTCAAAACCCTAGTTACACATACTAGGTCCTATTCAATCAAGCATTTTTCAATAATTTTTTGAAATTTTAGTTGTATATTTAAATAAAAAATCCATTTTCATTTTCAAACTTCCATATTATTTTGCAAAAATATCATTATCCAAACCCTAGTTTTATGTACTAGCTCCTATTCACTTTTTGACGTATCACTTTACATGTTTGTGAGCTTTGTATCCTTTTTGCAAAATTTCTAATTCATTTTTTTAATAACTCTACATTCTCTATATTTAGTACTTGCTTTTTCTAGCACTTTCCCTATTACAAATTTTTGTAAAAAATTTAAACGTACTTCAAATTGTTTTCCTACCTTAACAATGGTCTAATACACTAGTTTTGATGAAACCAATAAAAGGGAACTTCAAGAACTCCTAACCAAACACCCTGACATGTAAGATGAAACGCTCAAAATACTCCAAGAAGAATAATAAAGAGTAAACAATAGTCAATCTTCTCAAACCACAAAACAACCAGTTGTAAATGACACTACAAGGGCATTATGTCTCAACAATCGTCTATAGTAGTCCAACCTTCTTTTATGCCACTAGCTATAGCTAGTACATCTTTATCTCTTGATGTGATAGCCCTTGTGTAAGAGATAAGATCTTTCAATCCAAGGTGAAAAATCTTGAGCAAGGTACCTCTAGACCTACACAAGCTTTGGACTCTTTTGCTTTACTGCATACACCATTGGCATGTCACATTACTTCCACACCCTTGCCACAAGGTTTTATTCAAATCAAGCTTACTCTTATTATGGAAATGGTGATCCAAAGGCACATTTGAGATATTTTCACGTAGCATGCTTGGACTATGTACAAAATGATTGGCTACTTATCAAGCTCTTTCCATGGAGCCTAAAGGATTATGATTTATAATAGTTCTATAGTTTACCAAATTAATTAGTTAGTACATTTAATGCTTTAGATGACATGTTCCTAACTCATTTTATCATTAACATTGGTGGCAAGGTTTCATATGCCCAACTTGCATAATAAAAACAAAATTCAAATGAACATCTCAAAAATTATGTTCTTTGATATAAGACTATCTTGGCTAAGATAACTATCCCCATGGCCGATCAAGAGTTACAAGATCTCTTCAAATAAAGTCTTTTACCATCTTTTCACAAATCAATTATGTTTAAAATATTCTCTTCCTTCATTGAGTTGTGTCACACACTAAAGGAAAGAGAAGTCAAGTTAATTTCAATAGGCAAACTCAAGTACACAAGTATCTAAACAAAACCAACAAGAATAACAACAAAGTCCCATACAAGGTTAAGTTCAATGATAAAAAGACTCAAAATTAACAAACAGTTAATGTGGCTTAAGATCCCCCTCAACAAGTGGGTTTATTAGCACCTCCTCAATGTACCATTACCAATCTACCAATTTCTCCAGCTAGAATTTTATAGTAGCTATTAGAATGTAACATCATATCACTTCCTCTTATTTGGGAATTTGACCCAACAAAGCCTCTTCCATGGGGATATTATTAGCATGCATTTTATAAGTTTCATAGGGAACCAAGCCATAAAACAAATAGATGCATCAGTTTGAGACATAAGATACAAGATTTGATAGATGACAATTATATTGATCTTGACACTTTAGTTGAGCCTCCTCAGGTAAAGCAAACATAAGATAACTTTAAAAATATTCTTAGATCCTTTTCTATAGAATTAAAAATAGGAGATAGGGGACACATTAGGGGTTCACCATGCATATCATGCACATCCACCACCAGATACATAAAGGCCACCTCTAGTTGAATCACATCCTTTGATCAACATGATTGGTGTATACAATTCTAGAGTTCTAGCTAGGCCTTCCATCTCCTTCTTAGAGTAGGAGATCATCATGGATGATTTGAATTATCTTGAAATCTTTATCAGAGCTTACATTCATAATCATCCTATTCATAGTATTCTTATTGATAATGGATATAGTGTAAACATGTGCACTATAACATTACTATAGCATTTGGGATAGTTAGAGAAGGATATTGCCTCAATGGACATAGTTATCAGTGGATTTAGTGGGCACATATAGAGTTTATTGGGTGAGATTGTACTTCCCTTATAGGTTGGTCCAACACATGTGGCCACACCATTCACTATTGTTCCTAGTGTAAGAGTTGGTATGTTACTTAATTGACCATGGATCTAGAAAATCTGAGAAGTACCTTTTATAGTTCATAGATGCATAAAATTAATTCACACTAATTAGGTTATTATAGTTTATGGAGTTACATATGAGTTACCACTCCCCACTTTAGATCCATCTTCTAATTTACAATCACTAGTTCTAGTTTTGCTACTAGTTTTTGTTTTGCCACTCGTTATAATTCCTCCTCCAATTCTAATTCAGACATAGTTGAGGCATCCATCACCAATATAGAGAGTTCATACACCTCTATATCTTTAGGATTATAGATAGATTCTAGCTAAAATCTTCACACCTAGGGCAATATCATTGAGATCTCATGCATCTACTCACAAATCAGAGGTTTAGAGAGATTCTCGTACTACCAAATGGGTCCCTCAGAGCCCTATAGTTGTATCAACTTCTCATAGTTGTAGGGGGACCCTGCACTCAATTTTTACTTTAGATATTTTAGATCATTTATATAGTATATATCTTTCAGAGCCATAGTCTTAGCATTTACATCATGCTTCATGATCACACATGATTTCTCTCCTTGATACAGGATACCATGATAGGGAGTCTCCCATGAGACTCATTAGTTAGTATCATCTTTTCCCTACTTACATTTACATAGTTTCATATGCTCAATTATACATAGCTCAAATACATCAAAAATACCAAAAAAATTACAAAATTTTAAAATCCAAAAACATTCAAATATGTCACAAACACAAAAAGATCTTAATTGTATGCATCCTCCATGCTTTAAATTTCTAATCCTATGCTAGACTTACATTTATTGTTTTATTATATTATTTGTTAATTTATATACATTAACATGCTTCACTTAATCTTCTTTTAGTGTGTGTAGTGATTTATAGTCCTTTGATTACTTCACTCTACCCATTGAGGGGGCATCCTACTCCTACATGTGATACATACATTGATATATCTTCCCCTCAGGGGAATCTTCTACATGACTACACCATCTAGGTTATGTCATCTCTATACCATACACTCTAGTTATCATGTTGATGTAAATTATTTACTAGCTTAAATAGATTACTCTATCAACACTCACTAGTATTTAACACTTGTGTATTTATTTGCATATACCTAGTCTTATACTAAAATGTCTTGAATATTTTCACTCTTGCTTTGATTAGTTAGATGTGATTGTATTTTCTAATTTTTACATGATTTGTCTTCTTTCTTAGTGTAGCTTGATGTGATTACATTACCAGTTCCCACTTATTTCTAGTATGTGCCTTAGGAAATTTTCCAATGTTCTTTTCTTTTATTCATGTGTGTGCCTTTGGACATTTGCCAATGTCCCTTGCCTATACTCTTCTATTTGATTATGGATTTCATGTCAAAATTCTTATTTCAATTATATGTGTATATGGAATTTAAAATGCCTTGTATGCTTGATTTTTAATTTGAGTGACATGTGCCCATGTCCCTTATTTCCTTGGCTGCTTGGTCACCCTTGTAAGCTTCTTTTTTCTTGCCTTGTGTGCTTATTGCTTGATTGCTTCCAATTGTTTGCAATGCCATTATCCAAATCATGAATTTTATTTGATGCCATGATGGAAATCATGCTCCATCCCTCTATGATAACTAACAACTAAAATCTAACACTTCTAGTTCTAGTTTAGTATATTATACATGTTTTTATATTGTTATATCTATCTAGGTATACCCCTATTGATCTAAAACTATTTCAATACAAATCATGCTATATCTTGAGATATCTTGTCAATTATCATTACTATATCATATATTCTTTAGTATAACACACTTGTAGGGCTCTTTATTTTGAGGGTAGTCATTACAGGGGCAAAAAATAGGGGTTTTGTCATATAGATCAAATATCCTATCAACCAAAAAATCCAATTTTAAAACACTCAAAACAATAACCAGACATCAAACTAGTTAGAACATACCATGTAGATAGCCAAGAATCAATAATAGTCATTAGATTTGGCTCAAGACAATAACACTAAGAATGGACTACAATGTTGGTAGTGCTACCGTCCATTTCCAACACTCCTATCCAAATAATAAGAAAACTAGAATTTCTAGAAGTAGGCAAAAAATTAGGTTTAGCTATAGATTTACATAGCTAGACCAATTTAAAATCAATAATTTTAGTGCACATTTTGGTCAAAGAATCCAGATATAAGGGCCATCATGTGTGATATGATGGATCTAAATTTAAGTTTTAGATATGGAAGTTGGTATAACTTACAAATCAAAATCCATTTTCTAGACATTAGTGATTTGGGCCAATGTGTGTATCACATTTGTTTCTTTTATTTCCTAGTTCAACATTATCTAGACATTCTCAATAGTTACATTCCTTATTCCATCTATAGGTGGTTTTCATCATTTTCAAGTGGATTTCATATAAGCCTACCCTCCACATTTTTGAGTTCTTAAGTTCCCAAGTGGCTTCCACATAAGCTAGATTCTCATTTTTGGAGTGGCTTTCATATAAGCCTAATCTCTATCTTTTAGAGTGGGCAAGAGTGACCTAGTTTCCAACACACATTCAGCTATCCATGCCAACCTTGTCAGATCATAGTACATTTAGGGGATTCAAGATCCATCTCATATGACATACATTTCATATCGATATCAGTTCATATCTTCAATTCATGGGGTAATGATGGAGCCAAAGGACTAGCTAACCTTTTTATTCTTGAGCCATCTATTCAAAGGGATTAGATACAGAATCTAAAATTGATCAACACACACATGACCACCTAGCTTCATGTAGTGGGTGAAGATGGAGCCAAAGGGACAACCTTTTCATTATTGAGCCACTTTTTGCGAATTGATCACTCATCTCCATTCACAATATTACTCTTGGTATAACACCTTCTAGCATCACTTAGTATCACAATAGGTTTTGTATTGGTTCATGGACCTAGTGAGGTGTATTCATTATTTTATCTTCCTCTCTCTCTTATCCAAATTTGTATGTTCATATTTTGGATATAGTGTATCTAATAAGAACTGGTCTATTCTTCATTTTTCTTGCAGATTCATTCTTCACAATGTGCTCTCTCTATGCACACCCAACATCACAATAACTTCATGAGCTTCACCCTTACATGTAAATTCAGGTATGCTTTATAATTTTCCTTTATCTTAGTATTTTGCTTTACTACATCACTATAGTAAATGGCGGGGGGGGGGGAGAAATGTAGTCATATAAAAATGCAAAATTGATAACTTGAGTGTGGCTTATGACTCCCAATCCATATATCTCTCTTTCTTGTTCTTATGACCCTTCTAAGCACCTTTTTTCTAATTCCCAATCATCCATAGGATTTCAAGACCTCATTCTAGCTTAACTAAGACCCTTTTTCCATACTTATTCCATCCCCCTAGGTCCCATACCCTCAGGACAATAGTGCCCAACTTGGAATATAACACTAGACCCTAGGGTGTCCCCTTTTCAATGCTCCTATCCAATCACATTTTGAGCCCAAATTACCATTTTTCCCTAATTCCTCCTCTTCATTGTGTCAACCGAGCATGCTTAAATTTAAAACATGACCCATAGATCCCTATATAATCCCATTTAAAGATCATTTGGAAGGGGTTGGCAAATATCACAAAGCAAGCAAGACTACTCAAGCACATTTTCCTATTCTCTACATACAACCATCCAATACTATTTATAGCTTATTCAAATCTTTACACCAGTCCCTAGTCATCTAAAGCACACCTAGTTTGGTATTTATTTGCATTCTCATATCATAATTGCACCAATTACTTTCAAAGGGAAAACTACATATGGCTTGATCCCTCTTTGGAGTATTAGCATGTAGGCAGTGTGCCCACACATAGGGTGTGAAACACATCTAGTGCATCTTACACACACCAAACCATCCCCTCTTGCTCAAAATTGGTCAAAGCATAATGGAAGATAGGGTTTTAAGAAAGAATCTACTCTACAAGGAGCTCTACATAATTCTAGCTACCAAAACTTTAGAGATAGGGTCACACAAACTTACCGAATAAAACCCAAAAAGCTCAAAACCTCAAGACAAAGACACTAAATAAGGACTATAACATCAGTGCCACTCTTATCCACTTTTGGTGCTCCTATCCAATCAAAAAATGAAAGTTATAATCCTACTTATGATAATGTTTTAGGCTTGTATAGTGAATATCAGATCTTGTCTCACTCAGATCAACATAGTTTAATTTAGGTTATATTTATCTCTATTTATTTACTCTTTTTAGAAATTCTAAACAATGATCAAAATTAAAAAATCAATAAGTTAATTATGGCATAATTATTAAATATTTTTAGTACTTAGGCTTTTAACTAAATAGGAATAAAAAGCCCAATTATTCCCAAAATTGTTAAATTAATGGGCATCAATGACTACAAATCATGAACATGCTTGTAAAAAGAGGATGAAAGGTGAAAAGGGTGTCAATAGGATCTTGAAAAAATCTAGATGACACTAACATAACCACTTAGAACTATTGTCAAAGCATGAAACTCTAAAAATGGTGCAAGACTATCTATAACATAGAATGGTGTATCCTCTTATAATCTGAGCTACTTGGATCATCCAAACACCTTGAATAGGATGAAAGGTGAAAAGGGTGTCAATAGGATCTTGAAAAAATCTAGATGACACTAACATAACCACTTAGAACTATTGTCAAAGCATGAAACTCTAAAAATGGTGCAAGACTATCTATAACATAGAATGGTGTATCCTCTTATAATCTGAGCTACTTGGATCATCCAAACACCTTGAAAATTTAAAAAAAGCATTGGAAACATGAGGAAACATAGTAAACATCATCTATAAACAATATAAATAAGTGGATTCTTGTTTATATTGTGCTGCTCAAGCCAAGGTGAAAACCATAGGGTGCACAGATTATTAGGTAGATTTAAAAGGTCAACTTCATGAGGATGGTTCATGAATCATAGGCCATCATTTTTAAAACTACTTATATGGAAGTGAAATTATCTAAGTTTAATTTAACCTCCCCAAGGTGTTTAAGCTAAAACCTCCTAAGCTATTTGTACCAAGCATAAAACTGTAGGCCACTTATATATGTCTAGAAAGCCAAGAAAGGAGCATAATGGTTTTGGTCTTAAAATGAAACTTATAAATCAAAACAATGATGGGAATGAGCATAGGGAACTTGGATAGTCACATTTCATCCTTTTTTAAGTGGCACACTGATCCTTAAACTACATTGATTAAATCAAAGTGATAGTTTAAAACTATGGATTTTGAATTTCTCAAACTTATCAAATTCTTGAAATACTCAAAAGAACTTGAAAAATGTTTGGCAAAAGTGTTCTCAGTTATCGAATTGGATTGGAATCATCAATTGACTTTTAACTTACATTCATCAATAAAACTAGTTTTTGTTTAAAATCAAATGCCATAAATTGTCAATTTTTATAACTTGCATATGTTCATGATTAATCAAAAATCTAGAAACTAAATTTAAAACATGCAATAAATGATAAATTACCACATGAAATTGATAACGGAGTTTAGTATCTCTTGCCTACGTCTCTGGGTCCACCCAATAGTGAGGATCATTTCTATTAAATTTGCACAACAAATAGCTTATAAATTATTTAAAACACTACAAAACTTCCCTTAGGCCTGATCTCTATCCAAGAATTCCACCTACACTGATAAAATCAAGCTCAGTCACATGGAATCCTTCCTCAGTCTTCAATCCCCTTTCGAAATTGCTTTGGTCCCTTCACTCAAACTATTGGTCTATCCAAATAATAAAAAACATTCTCTTTCAATTACAAAACTTAACTAAAGGATTACCTTATGTGTGTATGGGTCAGAAATTAGATTATAATCCACTTGCTTAATCTATCTCCAAGCTTAAACTAGCTCTCAGCCTCTTAATCAAAAAAAACACAGTCTTGCGAAGGTTAAATTCAAATACAAATTTATGCCTTTTATAACACTTCCAAGTACATAGCTTAGTCGATCAAGGCTTATCCCTTTTAAATAGGAGGTAATGAGTTCAAGTCTTATCCCATTCTATTTGGGCACTTGACTTATCTCTTTAATCCCACATTAGGAAAATAGGAGTGGCTTTATGTCTTTTTAAAGAGTGGCATTTACCTTGTCAAGTGCCGACCACCCTTTTGGTGGGCTCAAGGAACCACATTTAGCATGGGATGTTGGTTTACCAACTTGGCTAAGCCATTGGTTGTTGTACTGATTATCATATGGCTCAATCTTTGAGCTTAGCTTAAAATGCCAACATAGATAGGCATATGGCTCGGTCTTCAAGCTTAGTTCAGGGGTCTAAAATTATTGAGCTTGACTCCATAGCATAGCAATGTGACAACTATTGTTTCACCCATATGGCTTAATGGGGCTTGTCCATTCCCACTTGACCCTTGGTCGGTTACAATGTAATGGAAAGTTTACAATGCTTAGACATTAGTCCCACATGTGGGAAATACAAGGCATAATAAGGATTTAAATACAATTACATAATCTGTACATGTTATCAAAGACAAAAATAAACCAAACCCAAATTTTTGGACACCCATTGATTGACATGTGTCACCACTTGATTGGACCACTTGGTATGTTGACATTATGCCATGTCATCTTGTGACACCACATTTTTTACCTATTGCATCAGAACTTCAGTGGACCATATCTTTTGCATACGGTGTCCATTTTGCAAATCAAAAAAAGTGACAAAAAGATCTTAATGAGCTCTACATTGTGAAATTGGTTTTGTCACAAATTGGAAACTTTTTTTGAGCTAAAATCTGGATCACACACTTCTTAAAGAAGTTGTATAAGTGTTATTTTCTTTTCCTTTCACTAGAAAACTACCTTTTCTTTTGAACAACCTACCACTTTTTAGTTATGTTAGTTACGTAAGACTAAATTAGACATATGGGGCATGACATAATCTTTATAACCTTCACACTTCCCAATAAACTTGTATAACTCATTAAATGTACCTTTTTGACCCTTAAGATGACTCAAAAAGACTAGAGGGACTAAGAAAACTAATGACCAAGGATAGTACAACATTTTTTGACATTTATTAACATATAATACACCCCATGACATTCATATTACACTCCCTATAGACCTATAAAGTTGGGTTTTTACCTATAGGTGCCACAATTTGACTTAAAAGTCAAATTTGGTCAACAAGTACCAATGTTTACTTTGGTGGTGTCCTCCATAAGAATTGTGGAACCATCTTCTAAAATAGTTGGAAATTAAGTAAGGTAGTATTATGTAGTGTATTGTGATCCATAAGGCTCACCCATGTAAGAAGAATCATAATTGACCATGTCTGGTAGTGTTCAATTAATAAATGTCTCTAGAAAGTCTTGAACTAAGTGTTCAAAGACTCACTGATCCTTTGAACTAATGTTGAACCTCAATGGTAAATGTGAACCTATAAGACTTTTTGTTTCTTAAGGAGGAAAGTGAAATTATCCATCTAAGGGAGCCTAAAACAAGTTTTTACTTATGGACTTGTTTTTTTACTTTTCCCCTGATCTAAAGGTGCCTCAAATAGGTTTTCACTAGTGAATCTTGTTTTTTATGTTATTTTTGACCAAGGAAGTTTACTTGTTATCCAAAGTATGTGGTAGGGTCCAATGTGAAGTCAAAGCCTTGTTTATAATTACCAATAGGGAAACTATCTCTGAGGCCCACAAACTTGAAAATCACCTCTTTATTCTAGAAGTCATACAATGGTATAATTAAATCTTGTTGGTTCCAATTGATTAGTTTGGGATAATGGAGGGAAAGAGGTACACAGGTTGTGATAATGAGAATGTCATTCATATCAATTAAGTTGGTGTTGACAAGCTCATTACATATGATATAAGAGGACACTGTGTCACTACCACGAGTATCATTATCAAATACTAAAGTGGTATCAATCTCAAAATCCAAGTGGTCACCTCCAGGGGGTGTGTATTGAAGACTTAATTTTGTTTTATGTTTTACCACATGGATAGGTTCAAGGATGTCTTGTTTTCCCCCTATACCTTTACCTTTTTAGAATGATTCTATTAGGAATGGGGTGCTTGGTGCTCCAAAATCACATGGAAAAAACCATCACCATATAACCAAGACCCTTAAGAACTTATGATTTGATCATGATTTGGTGAGATGTCTTTGACAAATACAAGTGGCATTTGTAGAAGAGAATTGGTCCTCTTTTACCATACCATGTTGGGCCTACTAGAAGTTTTGGTTGTGCTGAGTCTACCATGGTATTTGGGAGATTTTGGAAGCTTGGAAATGTGGAAAGCTTATTTTATGCTATAGGTACCAATATCTTGAAATTCAATTGTAAAATGGGAGGGAATTTGATGAGGTGGATTGAAGGAACGGGACACAAGGTCACTGTTGACCCAATTTTGTCCCTTAGGCAAAATCTCAGTCACCTTCTACACCTGCTTTGCATGGCCAATCATTTCGAGTTGCAAGGTCCGCCTTCAGGGTTCGACAGCTCTATTTCAGAGCATTGGCTCATTGGCCTAGTTCGTTGGCATTCACAGTAGCAAGAGGCAGAGTCTTCAAACGTTCATAAGAAGAAGGGAAAAAATTGGGGCGTTCGACACTTAGCAAAAAAGGAAGGGCAGACAAAATCTAGAGGGCGGTAGAATCACCGCCCACAACACGGGTAGGTAAAAAGAGACCCCCTACATGTAATGCAGAGGGCGGCAAAATCACCGCCTACAACGCCGGTGGAGAAAAAGAGGCCACTAACATCGATCGACATCGACAAAATTGCCGCCGTCGGCAGATTACACAGGCCGACATCGGCAAAACTGTCGTGGTCGACAGCTTATCGGCCGACATCGGCAGAAGTCCTACATGCAATCCACTGTAGCAGGTGGCAAATTTGCTGCCCACAACATCAGGTGGCAAAAAACACTTGCAAAACATAGGGAAAAGCCCACCTAGCCACCAAAAGAGAAGACCAACATGCAAAACGAGGCAACAAGCATGGGCTTGGTAGACTTGTGATGTCATCTATAGTGTTTTTCACTCTTTCTAATGAGACTCCTCTTGGGTTTTCCCTATAAATGAGCAAACTTGTTCATTTATCAAGATCTTCCCCACTTTTGTAAAGAGCACTGCTCTCCAAATTTTCCACCTGAATCAATAAAAGATAGTTTTACCTCTATTTGGATGGATCTTTCTGTGTATGCATTGAATGTTAATCTATGTCCAGTCATTGTCTCTTGATGCTCTCACAGGTTCAACACCAGTAAACCTGCGATCTAAAAAGTGCCATTGTCTGCTACTGCCAAGAGTAGAGTTCTATTTTGGAGGTATAAAATAGGTGAGGTCACTTATAGTGTGTATTTCTTAGCACCTTGGTGAGTCCCTGTTTCTTGTGCTTTCCATAAGAACCTCCCTATCATCCTAGAGACCTAGTCTTTTCTGCCAGATTTGAGTGTATGTATGTTTTTCCCTGATCCTGAGTGTGGATGTGGAAGGTCAAACTGTTTTGGTGTATCACCTCTTTTAGAGTAGGCTATTTGTTTTCATGCTTTTTCTCTATCTCTTTTCATCCCCCCCAGTATACCTATATACCTATATTTTGTGCTATCTGAAACAAACAAGATACATCAGAGGGAACTAGCCCATACCTAGAGACTCTCCTCTCCTGCTTCGCCATCCCATAGGTGAGAGAGGGGTTTCCATGTTGCGGGGAGAGGGCATGAATCTGTTTTCTGCCATAGGGTGCACTTTCCAATGTCAACAATTTTGGCATGCTCGGTGGGACCATAAGTTTTTATAACGTAGTAAGGTTTCAGGATTGATGCTGGTCCTGTTACAACAAATCAAGTTTCTTCAGCATCTAGCGACTCTGAAGTAAATCCGCTGGTTAAGTAGCCTGGTGCCATCAAAAATCATCCATTTCTTGTATGTATACTTCTTTTGCACAAAATCATGGATTTTGTTCTCTTTCATATAATATCGATCAGACTCAAAATATTTATGGAATCCCCTCAAGTGGCTCTCCTAGTTGCCCTGCAACTATAAGGGAGATGGCATTGGAATTTGAGAGACAGACAAAAGAAATCGACAGGGTGAAGAGCAGTACAAATATCAACAGGAGCTAATGTATAAAGAGGAGTGCTTGTTTAGGCAAGCACAAGCCATACAATCCATGAAGGAAGAGACGCCAAAATGGAGAAATCCATCTTTTCAAGGTAGCCAACCTTGCGTGCCCCCTCCTACCCTGAAGAAAACCCCCTCTTTTGCACCAAATCCATTTTACAAAATTGCACTTGCTCACTCCAACTCATCAAATACAGTTGCTCCCAATCCTGTGTGCTTGGCTTTCCAACACCAAAGGGTATCAGAGTAACCTCCCATGGAAATCAATCTTTTCAACTCCTTAGATCAAGAATCTTCCATAAAAAATAATACCACCAGCCAGCACGTCCCTCTTCTAGAGGCTCCTCCAACGCACCAATAGTGTTTTCCTTGCATTCTTCAGCCTCCCCAAGTTTTCCAGCATGATGTGCAAATTTCAAGTTGGAGGAAAGAATGCCAAGGCCCAGTTCAGAGCTTTGAAGAGGATCATGCTACCCACCTCTAAGAAAGACTCTTCCAGGAAAACATAGCTAGACAAATTGAAGACTTAGAGGCTAGGATGAAACTGCTTCTTGAAAAAGAGATAAAATTTCTAGACCTTGTGGAGGAGCCTCAGGTCCTCGTGGAGAACAAAGTTGTTGCCTATTCACAGGAGCAGAATTCAAATTCAGGGATCCTAAATTGGGGAAAGACAGTGGAATCATGGGGCAGCAAAGAGGAAGAAGAAGAACAGGGTTTTTCTCAAAACTTGGAAGAAGCTGAGGCTGGCAGCCTTTAGGAAAAGCTTTTTCAGGAAGATCTGAGTAGGAGAATTGCAGAGTTGGAGTCTAAAAAGAAATTCCTCAGCCAATGTGTGGTGGATGGTTCAGACCAAAAAACACATTCCATGCCTGAACACACCCCACCTAAACATTTTCAAGAGAGTTATCAGGCCATGCATGATATAGATGAAGTACTGATTAAGTGGAGAGAGGAGAATTGTTTGATTCTAGCTTAAGGACTGTTCTCTCTTCCACCTGCTTTCTCCACTTCACCCCTTCTTGAAGAAGAACCTATTTTGCAAGAGGCAAGAGAGGAACAAAAAATCCAATCTGCAAGTCTTCAGGAGGCTATTATGAGCGACAACGAAGAAGAAATTGTCATTGATACTCCTTGTGAAGACCTTATCAGTAGTGGAGAAGATGCAGGCCTTGCATATATGCAGATGTTCCAGCAATTTGAGGAGGAACAAATGCATGGTAAGCTCTCTTCTCCTCTGTTTGATGAACTTCCTTGCTGTATTGATGAGGATGACTACATTGAAGAAATTGAGAAAGAGGAAGATCAGGAGAATATTTTTGAAAATCTAGAGAACCTGATCGGCCAAGAGGAAGCAGAGGATGAGTATGATAGAGATTTCAGCGAAGCAGAGGGAAACAAATTAGACCATGATACATTATAGAAGAATTGTGCAGATCAGAAGGCTTATGGTGATGAGCCAACAGCCATTGATTTCTTGGTGAGGGGCACCAATTTGAAGGACCAACATCCAACAGGCCTCCTGAAACAATCAGAGTATGTATATATCGGAGGCATGTTTGAATATCCACTCGGTTCCTAGCCAACTCAGGTGACAGGCAGGAGGAGCAAGTCACCATCTCTCTTTTTCTTTCAGCTACTTACCTGTCACAATAAGTCTCTTCACCAGGAAGGGGACTTAAGAAATTTTCCTTTTGATCCAGGAGGGATGCAAACATTCCTGGTTAGCTGTATATAATAGTTTACTTTCAGTTGTTTTCCCTATTTTCCCTAAGTGCAGTTGCACAGGTAGTGTTTTTTTAGCTTTGTGTGTTTCCCTTTATTTGGGGGTAAATTTTGTGTATTTGATTCTAAGATCTCGAAAGCTATTGTGAACTCTCTTCAAAGTCACCATCTGACTCCGCACCCAATGGATATTCAGAGGCAACTGGGTTCTAAGCATAGTAGGCATGCTTACCCTGTGAGTCACCAATTTATTAACCCAATTTTGTCCCTCAGGCAAAATCTCAGTCACCTTCTACACCTGCTTTGCATGGCCAGTCATTTCGAGTTGCAAGGTCCGCCTTCAGGGTTCAACAGCTCCGTTTTAGAGCATTGGCTCATTGGCCTAGTTCATTGGCATTCACAGTAGCAAGAGGCAGAGTCTTCAAATGTTCACAAGAAGGGAAAAAACTGGGGCGTTCAACACTTAGCAAAAAAGGAAGGGCAGAAAAAATGTAGAGGGCAGCAGAATCGCCGCCCACAACATGGGTGGGTAAAAAGAGACCCCCTAGATGTAATGCAGAGGGCGGCAAAATCACCACCTACAATGCCGACGGAGAAAAAGAGGCCACTAACCTTGGTCGATGTCAGCAAAACTGCCATGGTCGACAGCTTATCAGCCGACGTCGGCAGAAGTGCTACATGCAATCCACTACAGTGGGTGGCAAATTCACCACCCACAACATCAGGGGGCAAAAAACACTTGCAAAACACAGGAAAAAGCCCGCCTAGCCACCAAAGGAGAAGACACGCATGCAAAACGTGGCAATAAGCATGGGCTTGGTAGACTTGTGATGTCATCTACAATGTTTTTCACTCTTTCCAATGAGACTCCTCTTGGATTTTCCCTATAAATGAGCAGACTTGTTCATTTATCAAGATCTTCCCCACTTTTGTAAAGAGCACTGCTCTCCAAATTTTCCACCTGAATCAATAAAAGACAGTTTTACCTCTATTTGGATGGATCTTTTTGTGTATGCATTGAATGTTAATCTATGTCCAGTCATTATCTCTTGATGCTCTCACAGGTTCAACACCAGCAAACCTGCGATCTACAAAGTGCCACTGTCTACTGCTACCAGTAGTAGAGTTCTATTTTGGAGGTATAAAATAGGTGAGGTCACTTATAGTGTGTATTTCTCAGCACCTTGGTGAGTCCCTATTTCTTGTGCTTTCCATAAGAACCTCCCTATCATCCCAGAGACCTAGTCTTTTCTGCCAGATCTGAGTGTATGTATGTTTTTCCCTGATCTTGAGTGTGGATGTGGAAGGTCAACCTATTTTGGTGTATCACCTCTTTTAGAGTAGGCTGTTTGTTTTCATGCTTTTTCTCTATCTCTTTTCATCCCCCCCAGTATACCTATATACCTATATTTTGCGCTACCTGAAACAAACAAGATACATCAGAGGGAACTAGCCCATACCTAGAGACTCTCCTCTCCTGCTTCACCGTCCCACAGGCGAGAGAGGGACTTCCATGTTGCAGGGAGAGGGCAGGAATCCATTTTCCTGCCACAGGGTGCACTTTCCAATGTCAACAGTTTTGGCATGCCCGGTGGGACCACAATTTTTTATAATGTAGTAAGGTTTCAGGATTGATGCTGGTCTTGTTACAAAAAATCAAGTTTCTTCAGCATCTGGCGACTCTGAAGTAAATCCGCTGGTTAAGTAGCCTGGTGCCATCAAAAATCATCCATTTCTTGTATGTATACTTCTTTTGCACAAAATCATGGATTTTGTTCTCTTTCATATAATATCGATCAGACTCAAAATATTTATGGAATCCCCTCAAGTGGCTCTCCTAGTTGCCCTACAACTATAAGGGAGATGGCTTTGGAATTTGAGAGACAGACAAAAGAAATTGACAGGGTGGAAGAGCAGTACAAATATCAGTAGGAGCTGATGTATAAAGAGGAGTGCTTGTTTAGGCAAGCACAAGCCATACAATCCATGAAGGAAGAGACGCCAAAATGGAGAAATCCATCTTTTCAAGGCAGCCAGCCTTGCATGCCCCCTCCTATCCTGAAGAAAACCCCCTCTTTTGCACCAAATCTATTTTACCAAATTGCACTTGCTCACTCCAGCTCATCAAATACAGTTGCTCCCAATCTCGTGCGCTTGGCTTTCTAACACCAGAGGGTATCAGAGCAACCTCCCATGGAGATCAATCTTTTCAACTCCTTAGATTAGGAATCTTCCATAAAAAATAATACCACTAGCCAGCACGTCCCTCTTCTAGAGGCTCCTCCAACGCACCAATAGTGTTTTCCTTGCATTCTTCAGCCTCCCCAAGTTTTCCAGCATGATGTGCAAATTTCAAGTTGGAGGAAAGAATGCCAACGACCAGTTCAGAGCTTTGAAGAGGATCATGCTAGCCACCTCCAAGAAAGACTCTTCCAAGAAAACCTAGCTAGACAAATTGAAGACTTAGAGGCTAGGATGAAACTGCTTCTTGAAAAAGAGATAAAATTTCTAGACCTTGTGGAGAAGCCTCAGGACCTCGTGGAGAACAAAGTTACTGCCTGTTCACAGGAGCAGAATTCAAATTCAGAGATCCTGAATTGGGGGAAGATAGTGGAATCATGGGGCAGCAAAGAGGAAGAAGAAGAACAGGGTTTTTCTCAAAACCTTGAAGAAGCTGAGGCTGCGCCTACCTATGGTGATGCTGGCAGCCTTCAGGAAAAGCTTTTTCAGGAAGATCTGAGTAGGAGAATTGCAGAGTTGGAGTCTAAAAAGAAATTCCTCAGCCAATGTGTGGTGGATGGTTCAGACCAAAAAACACATTCCATGCCTGAACACACCCCACCTACACATTTTCAAGAGAGTTATCAGGCCGTGCCTAATATAGATGAAGTACTGATTAAGTCGAGAGAGGAGAATCATTTGATTCTAGCTTAAGGACTATTCCCTCTTCCACCTGCTTTCTCCACTTCACCCCTTCTCGAAGAAGAATCTATTTTGCAAGAGGCAGGAGAGGAACAAAAAATCCAATCTGCAAGTCTTCAGGAGGCTATTATGAGTGACAACGAAGAAGAAATCGTCATTGATACTCCTTGTGAAGACCTTATTAGTAGTGGAGAAGATGAAGGCCTTGCGTATATACGGATGTTCCAACAATTTGAGGAGGAAAAAATGCATGGTAAGCTCTCTTCTCCTCTGTTCTATGAACTTCCTTGCTGTATTGATGAGGATGACTACATTGAAGAACTTGAGAAAGAGGAAGATCAGGAGAATATTTTTGAAAATCTAGAGAACCTGATCGGCCAAGAGGAAGTAGAGGATGAGTCTGACAGAGTTTTCAGCGAAGCAGAGGGAAACAAATCAGACCATGATACATTACAGAAGAATTGTGCAAATCAGAAGGCTTACGGTGATGAGCCAGTAGCCATTGATTTCTTGGTGAGGGGCACCAATTTGAAGGACCAGCATCTAATAGGCCTCTCAAAATAATCAGAGTACGTATATATCGGAGGCATGTTTGAATATCCACTCGGTTCCCAGCCAACTCAGGTGACAGGCAGGAGGAGCAAGTCACCATCTCTCTTTTTCTTCCAGCTACTTGCCTGTCATGATAAGTCTCTTCACTAGGAAGGGGACTTAAGAAATTTTCCTTTCGATCCAGGAGGGATGCAAACATTCCTAGTTAGCTGTATATAATAGTTTGCTTTCAGTTTTTTTCCTTGTTTTCCCTAAGTGCAATTGCACATGTAGTGTTTTTTTAGCTTTGTGTGTTTCCCTTTGTTTGGGGGTAATTTTTGTGTATTTGATTCTAAGATCTCGAAAGCTGTTGTGAACTCTCTTCAAAGTCACCATCTGACTCCGCACCCAATGGATATTCAGAGGCAACTGGGTTCTAAGCATAGTAGGCACGCTTACCCTGTGAGTTGCCAATTTATTGACCCAATTTTGTCCCTCCGGCAAAATCTCAGTCACCTTCTACACCTACTTTGCATGGCCAGTCATTTCGAGTTGCAAGGTCTGCCTTCAAGGTTTGACAACTCCATTTTAGAGCATTGGCTCATTGGCCTAGTTCGTTGGCATTCATAGTAGCAAGAGGCAGAGTCTTTAAACGTTCACAAGAAGAAGGGAAAAAATTGGGGCGTTCGACACTTAGCAAAAAAGGAAGGGCAGATAAAATGCAGAGGGCGGAAAAATCACCACCCACAACACGGGCGGGTAAAAAGAGACCCCCTACATGCAATGTAGAGGGTGGCAAAATCACCGCCTACAATGCCGATGGAGAAAAAGAGGCCACTAACATCGCCCGACGTCGGCAAAACTGCCGCCATCGGTAGATTACACAGGCTGACATCAGCAAAACTGCCACGATTGGTAGCTTATCGGTCGACATCGACAGAAGTCCTACATGTAATCCACTACAGCGGGTAGCAAATTCACCACCCACAACATCAGGCAGTAAAAAACACTTGCAGAACACAGGAAAAAGCCTGCCTAGCTGCCAAAGGAGAAGACCAGCATGTAAAACGAGGCAATAAGCATGGGCTTGGTAGACTTGTGATGTCATCTACAGTGATTTTCACTCTTTCCAATGAGACTCCTCTTGGCTTTTCCCTATAAATGAGCAGACTTGTTCATTTATCAAGATCTTCCCCACTTTTGTAAAGAGCACTACTCTCCGAATTTTCCACCTGAATCAATAAAAGACAATTTTACCTCTATTTGGATGGATATTTCTGTGTATGCATTGAATGTTAATCTGTGTCCAGTCATTATCTCTTGATGCTCTCACAGGGTCAACACCAGCAAACTTGCGATCTATAAAGTGCCACTGTCTGTTGCTGCCAGGAGTAGAGTTCTATTTTGGAGGTATAAAACAGGTGAAGTCACTTACAGTGTGTATTTTTTAGCACCTTAGTGAGTCCCTATTTCTTGTGCTTTCCATAAGAACCTCCCTGTCATCCCAGAGACCTGGTCTTTTCTGCCAGATCTGAGTGTATGTATTTTTTTCCCTGATCCTGAGTGTGGATGTGGAAGGTCAACCTATTTTGGTGTATCACCTCTTTTAGAGTAGGCTGTTTGTTTTCATGCTTTTTCTCTATCTCTTTTCATCCCCCCTAGGTATACCTATATACCTATATTTTGCGCTACCTGAAACAAACAAGATACATCAGAGGGAACTAGCCCATACCTAGAGACTCTCCTCTCCTGCTTCGCCGTCCCACAGGCGAGAGGGGTTTCCATGTTGCGGGGAGAGGGCTGGAATCCATTTTCCTCCCGCAGGGTGCACTTTCCAGCGTCAACAGTCACTTAGGTTAATGTAATTAGATTTAGAAAACTCAAGAACTACTTGTTTATTATTTTTTCATACAATCTTTGTACTTGGACAATAATTTTAGTTTCATACTTATCTTCTAGGTTTGTAAAATATTGATATGGATGCAAATCACCAAGAATAGTGACCTAGTACAAAATGAGGGAAATTAATACATTGGTGTAGCATGGAAGGGACTGCATGTACTTTATGGATTCAAGGGCGACCAAGAAGTAAATTATAAGGTAGTTTAATATTAATTATATAGAAAAAGGTATTATGGATGAGATGCCCAATAATGATAGGAAAACAAATGCTACCTAATGACTCTCTCTACATTATCATAGGTTTTGATAGTGATAATGTCTTGTTACATATTTGATGTTGGATATCCCAAGTGTTGGATCAATTTTAAAGAAGCAATATTCAGTCTTGAACCATTATCTATGAAAAATTTCTTGATTTTGTGGTGGGAAATGAGGGCTTCAATATATAGGGGTTGTGCAAAGGACTGAGGGATGACATATCACTTTGATGGAATTTCAGTTGATACCTTAGGGATAAATGCCACACAAGTGCTTATAATTGGGTAGGATCAATGTCATTTAGTAATTTAGACTATTATAGAAGGTCATGTAATATTTTTTGTGAATTTTGATGTAAACAAGAGATCCATGACAAAAATGTACATTAGTATTTTGGTTAATTATTCACCAATATCATACTGCTTCTCAGTAGAAGGGAAAGATGGTTTGGATTTATAAGGCATAAAGTTTTGAATATGATTGAAAGTGGAATATGGAAAATGGCCTTGGATATTAACTCATGGATGTCTAGTTATGATTACATAATTTTAATTTGGGAGGGAGTTACCCAAATTAGATGAAATGGATGAAAGACTAATATGGAAAATGGCCTTGGATATTAACTCATGGATGTCTAGTTGTGATTACATAATTTTAATTTGGGAGGGAGTTACCTAAATTAGATGAAACGGATGAAAGACTAATAATAGTAATCCATAGAGGTTGAGGCATAACTATGTCATTCAAACATGAGGGAATTACTTGAATATGAAGGCAAATGTCCTAAAATAGAAGGGCCAACATTTTAATGAGTGTTAGACAATGGATGAGGAGTGGTCTTAATGGTATCAAAATAATTGATGGTAACATTGCCCCATAATATTTCCATAATCATATGAGACATTACGATAATATATTTGGTTGGTATGTGAATCATGAACTTGATTATGAGTAGGTTGATTCTATTTCTAACCTTGAGCTCGATGCTAATGATTATTCTACTAATAATTGTTGTGATTTGGGAAGGGATATTTATATATACTCATGTTATGATTGGCATTGGAAGAACTTTTATCTAACTCAATTTATACTATGAGGAAACATGTGAATCAACTAAATAATAATAAAATCTACTTCCTAGCATGCAATAAAGAACACCTGTAGATGCTCTTATGGATTACATTTACCTTTATATTTATTAAACTTAGGCAACTTGAAATGAGGTGGGAAAGGTACTTGAAGGAAACTCATGTCAAATAGGTAAGGGCATATGCCATCAAATTTATACTTCTTTCTTTGATTACCTTCTTGAATCCATAAAACAACTTATTTTATCACATTCCATTCTTGAAAATTAGGAGTGCTTTATGATTGAAGGAGGGTGTTTTGCTAGCCATTCAAGGATTGATGGATTTTGTTGGAATTGATATCAGTTGGGATGCATCCCTTTTATGTGGTTTTATTAGGGATATTATCCATACCCTAAATTATATGTTTGATAAGGGACCTAATGTTGGTTTGAATTAGGAAGGGTATTACCAAGGTGTTATTAGTTTGGATGAGTTTAATAATGATAATTTGGAATTTGATATGAAGAGAAGGGGAGTTGTTATTGATTGAGATAAATATGATGTTGTAAGATAGAAGGAATATTTTTTTGGTTCAAAATAATATATTTTTGTTTCAAATTATAAGAGGTCTATTGTTGTGATGTAGGCAATATGCATTGTAAATTATTCACTACTTGCTATGGTGGTATGTTTGAAACTTATTGCTATGAATTGTCAAGGATTTATTGTGTATTAGAAATAAATTCTTTATGATTAAATAAGGTATGTTATGTATTGTTTGTAATTTATTTTGAATAATTCACAAGAAGTGTCTTCTCAAAAAGAGCCAGTGGATCCACATTATATGTAGGATTTGCTAATGAGTTTTGTAACTATTTTAATGTCTAGATTTGGTCTATGAATGAAGCATTGTTGAATGAAGTGGTAAATAAATAATTGTTTAAATCAATGAAAATATTATCCAAATAAAATTGACTAATATATTATATCATGAAATTAATGGTTTGACCATGTTGGGATGGGTCTACCAGTTGACCCTTTCCTTTTCTAGATGATGCAATATCTAATTTTAAATTGTGAACAAGAGGATGATTTTGGCTAATATTTATTTTTGTCACTCAACATTTCACCATAAATAGGTTTTTAAATCCTTATCTACATCAAGTGGAACATTGGATTACCTCTATCCCTATGGGTTGCCTATAACATAGGTGAACCTCTAGGTTTAAGGGCTAACTCCCTAGATTAGTATTTGATAGCTTATCACCTACACTACTTACTTGATTGGATGAAAAGAGATATAAGGAACATAAAAGTAACCTATGATAATGAGGTGATACATTATATATATCTCCACTAGACTACCATATTCTTGCACTATGAAACATGACTCACAACTTTAGTCTCAACATCCTAGATTGTTCCAACATAAGTATTTCAAACATGGAGATGATATGAATTATAATTATCAAGGTGAGTGAACATGTTGTCTAATTATAGACACTAATTATACTATTTACACTTGAATATAGATAAATACACTAGCTACACTTCATGTGACATATTAGAGGTAGAACTACTTGCATCAAACATGGAAGAGTAAAGAGAAGGCAAGGATAGATACTTATCACTTGAAATTACACTAAGCATAAATTCACACACTTAGATAAGAATATTATGAAATCAAAAAAATATTATAAATATTTATTTAAAATGCAAATATAGTACTCACTCAAACTAGTAGGGCTTTGCCATACTAGGTGTGGATTCTTTTACAAAAGCCAAAATGGCTTGCATTTATAAAGCATATGAGAGGAAAGAGAAGAAGGGAAGTGGAAAGGCCACAAATAAAAGTGTAAATAATTTTAAAATAGTTAAATTTAAATATAAATAAGTATAAAAATATTTTATTTAGTTTTCATAGATAAGTTTCCATCATAATTGGACCCTTCTCTTGAAATTGGCACATATAACTCAACTAGCCTTCTTGAATTGCCCTCATGATGAAGCATCACTTGACTGATCTAAACCACCTTAGTAATATTTGACACATATGAAATATATTAATAATGTTGGAAACAAGATATGATAGTCATCATATACCTCCCTAACTAATAACCTTCTTCTTGACACCTGTATTCAATGTCTATAGTCACTTACTAGCCCTCTTTGCTTCAATCTTCACATTTGTCATCAAGATGACCATAATTTTCTCAATTGAATACATGGAAGAGGTGTTAAGACATATTTTAAAAGTCACTTTTTCTTCTACTCCATTATTTAGACTCCAAAAAGGTCCATTATCATACCTCTCATCTTCTCA
The DNA here is from genome assembly GCA_037957365.1 of Torreya grandis. NCBI lineage: Eukaryota > Viridiplantae > Streptophyta > Pinopsida > Cupressales > Taxaceae > Torreya > Torreya grandis. The sequence continues at coordinate 878,771 of JARHVA010000548.1, read as the reverse complement.
CTAAGCAATCACTTCTCACTTTCACTATCTGCCAAGATTGACTGTAGTGAAATATGTAGCATATATAATTTCATGCATCACTATGATTATATATGAGTATATATAGTTATAATAATTACTTATTTACCTAATTTAATGGCTTTGATCCACCAATTCTCCTCTACACCTATAAAACACATCAAAAATTTGTAAAAAAACCCTAAAATAGGTCTATTTGTATAAGTAATGGTATGGTAAAAGTGGATGTCATGAATCCTGAGAGAGTGATAGAAATTTTACAAAATTATCATGGCAATTTTACCCCTCATAAATTCATCTCCAATGATATTTTCTCCATCTGATTCAAACAAGGGTTTTAGGAGGTTTTTCTTCTTAACATTGGTTCATAAAGGTTAGATGTCCAAAACTTGAACCAATTCCACAAATATTTATTTCATGACCCTTATCAACTAAATATAGATCCTTTATTAACCATGCATAGTGTCTATATAAATATGAGCATTTGAAGATGGCTCTCTAGCTCCTTCTAAGTGTTCTGGGTAGGCCTAAGACTAAATTAGGCCAAAGTAATCAATTTAGGATACTTCCTTATAAAAAGGATGTTATAGACCCTCCATTAATAAATTAATGTTATAAAATAGTTTTAAAAAGTCATGTGATGTTATAAGTGAAATTGGGAGCCATTAGGGTTCATGTTCATTTTAGGCCTAAAAGGCTTAGATTGCCTTTCTTGAGTCTTTGACTACCTATGAGTGATTCTCAGGAATGTAGGTGACTATTAACATTTTTTCACCTATAATTAAACTATTTACATAATTATATAGTTTTATAAGACTCCCAATTACATTCTCTTACTATATACACACTATACCTATAGTTATCTTACTCTTGGAGTGCCCTCTATTAGAGATAAAATAGAGGGCATCTCCACTATTTAATTGGCTTAATTGAGACAATAGAGAGATTTTTTATCATTAATATTATATTAAAAAAAATTAATAACTTTTTCATGATCCAAGTCCCTTCAAAGCTTCTAATACTCAAGTCTAGCTTATAGAGTTGATTGTGTGCAGGATTTGTATACAGAGTTGGAGCTTGTTTGTTCAACCTTCCTTTACCCCACTTCCTTATTTCATGAAGATCATATTATATTGAAATTACCAATATGAGAGTGGTATAAATCATGTTCAATACATCATACACTTATACCAACCTTCTAATCTAATATCTCTCATTTTCTAAAACTAGTTTTTAGTCAGACTATAAGTGATAATATCAAAGAAAGTGTAATGAAATTACTTCAAGAATTAAGTATAGCAGCAGAATTATATCCAAATATGACTTAAATATATCCAAATATATGATAATAGATAAGCCACTTTGAGGGGGAAACCTCCACAAGCTTCAATAAGAGCAAAATTCACAATATGATGATAAATGATTACCCACTACCTCCTATATATAGTCTATCTAGGCGATGGTTACTCCATAGGCCGACCTAATAATCAAAAGAAAGCATAGATAAATGTAATATAATGTCAAAGAGGGATAAGTAAGCCATAATTTAGATAATACTATCCTCATACATGTGATAGGTTAGGGGTGTAGCATGCCCTTCCCCTTTAAACCAACGTTGTCCTCAACGTTGAACAACTCTGGATGCTGTTGCAGAAAATCTTCACCTTCCCAAGTTGCATCTTCACTACTTTGGTTTTTCCATTTGATCAAATATTCCCTAATCTCTCTGGTTCTCAACCTCTTAGTACGTGTTTGGATGATCTCTGGTTCCAAAATGACTCATCCTTCTTCATCTATTTCTGGGAGCTCTGTTTGGGCAGAAACTTTCTGTCCAATGACCTTCTTCAAACAAGAAACATGAAATACTAGGTGTATGTGAGATGAATGAGGTAACTCGAACTTGTAAGCCACACTTCCAATTTTTTATAGAACCTGATAAGGGCCATAATACTTAGGAGCAATTTTATTGTCCTTTTTTTGTTGCTTCAAGGACATCTGCTTGTAAGGCTGCAAACGAACAAATACGCAGTCACCCACCTCAAAATTTTGCTCACTACAGTGTTGATCTACTTGCTGCTTCATCCTATTTTGTGCCAAGGCCAAATTCTCTCTCAAACTAGCCAAAACCTCTTGTTGATGTTGAATGTGCTCTTCCACATCTCAAACCTTGGTGTGCACCTTTAATGAAGAAGTGATGGAAGGTGGATGGTAACCATATAGTGATAGAAATGGAGACATTTTAGAAGAGGTATGGAAAGATGTGTTATAAAGTGGTAGCCATTTAACCCAATGTTCTTGTTTATCTGACACAAAACAATGGAGATACCCCTATAAACATTTGTTAACCAATTCAGTTTGTCCATCAGATTTGGGGTGGTAAGATGAGTTATGAGCTAGCTAAGTACCCAAACAAGAAAATAGTTTAGTCCAAAAATTACTAGTGAAAATAGGATCATGATCACTTACAATTATTTTTGGGGTTCCATGTAATTTGAGAGTTACTTCCATAAAAATAACTGCTACTGTACTTGCTGAAAATGGGTGTGAGAGGGCACAAAAATGGGCATATTTGGTAAGCCTATCCACAATGACCAAAATAACATTCTTACCTTTAGAACAAGGCAACCCAGTGATGAAATCCATGGAAACCTCCTCCCACCTTTGACTAGGAATTGCTAGTGATTGTAACAAACATGGGGTCTTAACTGTTTCACCTTTATTATATTGGCATATCAAGCATTCTTCCATAAAATTTTGTACATCTCCCTTGAGTCCTTCCCAAATAATTCTTTCTTACTTCTATGAAAAGTTCTTAAGAATCCTGAGTGTCCCCCAATTGGAGATGCATGCAACTCTGCAAGAATCTTATGCTTAAGCTCTAAATTTTTACACAAGTATAACCTACCCTTATACCATAGGACATTACCTTTCCATTCAAATTTGTTAGAGGATAAATTACCTTGCTGGAGATTTTGAATCAAAACCTATGTATCCTTGTCTTGCTCCCATTCTAACCTAGCTTCATCCACCCAATCTGCTTGCATTATGGACATTGCACAAAGTAATGCTTCTATGGATGTATCCCGTCTATATAGTGCATCTGCTACTACATTATCTTTACCCTTCATGATTTCAAAATCATAACCCACCATTTTGGTTACCTATTTTTGTTGTTCCTCAAATGATAATCTTTGCTCCAAAAAGTATTTGAGACTATCATCATCCGTTTTCACCTTAAAGTGTCTACCCATCAGATAAGGCCTCCATTGTTTAACTGCATGAAGAATAGCCATCATTTATTTCTCATATACAGGTTTTTATAGATTCTTACCTTTGAATTGATGACTTTAAAATACAATGGGTCTTCCTTCCTACATTAGTACTGCCCCCAATCCAAACCCAGAAGCATCACATTCAATAGTGAATGTTTGTGAGAAGTCTGGAGTAGCCAAAATTGGAGTGGTGCACATAGTTACTTTTAGTTTCTCAAATTCTTTGGTGGCATCATCATTCCAATGGAAAACATCCTTCTTTAGCAATGCAGTGAGTGGGGCTGCTATGCTGCCATAACCTTTCATAAATATTCTATAGTAACCTGTTAGTCCAAGGAACCCTCAAAGGTTTTTGAGAGTTTTTGGCATGGGCCATTCCATTATCACTTTGATCTTTTGGGGATCAAATTTTACGCCTTCATGGGAAACAATGTGACCAAGGTACTCTATCTCCTATACTCCAAAAGCACATTTAGATGGATTTGCATAAAGTTGGTGCTTCTCCAAAACTATCAACACCTGTTTCACATGTTGCAAATGTGCTTCCCATGTCTGACTATAAATCTATATGTCATCAAAGAAAACTAGCACAAACTTCCTTAAAAAAGGCCTAAAAATAGTGTTCATCAAGATCTAAAAAGTAGATGGTGCATTTGTAAGACCAAAGGGCATTACCAAAAACTCATAATGGCCCTCATGTGTTCTAAAAGTAGTTTTATGAACATCTTCATCCTTGATTCTAATTTGATGGTACCCCGAGCGAAGATCCAATTTTGTGAAATAATTAGCACCATAAAACTCATCAAGTAAATCATCAATTACTAGAATAGGAAACTTATCTTTGATGGTGTACTTGTTGAGTTCCCTATAATCTGAGCACATCCTCCATGTGTCATCCTTCTTCCGCACCATGACCACTGGTGATGAATATGCACTTTGGCTATGCTTGATGATCCCTACCTCCAGCATCTCATGGACCATCTTTTCAATTTCACTCTTTTGTGCATATGGATATCTATATGGTCTGATATTTGGTGGTTGACTACCTGGAATTAGTTGAATGGCATGATCATGTTCTCTTTTTGGTGGTAGTCCTTTTGGCATGGCCCCAAAAATAGATGACTGGTCTTCAAGAATTATTTGTAGATCAAGATGTATAGATACCTATGTGGGTTGAACTTTTATGGAGCATAATCGTGTAATAATTCCCTCTGATCCCTTTTTTAGCATCTTGGTCATCTGATGTGAACTAAATAATTGTGGAGATTTTGCATGTAATCCATGTAGTTCAATTTTCTTACCTTCAAAATGAAAGCACATGAATAGTTCTTGGAAGTTCATCTCAATGGTACCTAAGGTTGTGAGCCATTGGACTCCCAAAACAATGTCTATGTTACCCATGGGAATAACAAACATAAGAGACTCAAGATTGCACCCACCCATAGTAAGCTTAATACTATGGCATTTGCTTAAACAATTAATTGCGCCACCATCTACAATCATGACCTAAAATTTTGGTGCTAGGTAGATGAAGCAGTTCAATCGAGTGGCCAAATTATGGTTTATAAAGTTATGTGTGCTCCCTGAATCAATCAACATTGTTACCTTCTATTTCTTGAGGAAACCCACCACCTTAAGAGTTTGTGGAGTGCTAATACCTGCAAGTGCATGATAAGAGATTGTAGGTTGGGAATCTTCTGGTACCTCCTCTATATCTTCTTCATCATCATTGGAGGCATCATCTACTTCTTCATCTTTGTTTGGTCCCTCAACTCAGCACATCTATGTCCTTTACTCCACTTTCTATCACAACCAAAACATAATCCTTTTACACGCTTCTCTTCAATTTGCTGAGTGGTCAATCTAGTAGGTGGAGGAAATGTTGGTGATGATATGCCATGATCTTTGAAGTGAGTGAATGGATACTTCTTGGTGGCTATGAATTTTTCCTTAGCTCTAAGTGCTAGGATAATAGATTCAAAAATATTAAGTGGATTAAACATGTGTACCTCATGTTGAATGTGGTCCTTGAGTCCACCCAAAAATAGGTCATTCAAGTTTGCTTCAGAAATTGTCTCCACACGTAAAGATAGGTTCTAAAAATGATGAATATAATCCTTGACAAAGCTAGTTTGTCTCAATTTTGCTAGTTGGCTGAAGTAATTCTCTATCACACTATTGCCATAGTGTAATTGTAGCTCCTTTTTAAAAACTGACCAGGTGACATTGAGAGTCATCTTTTTCTTTTGAGCACACAACCATTGATACCAAATGAATTGATCAGGTTCAAGATATAAGGATGCCATGGTAACCTTCTGTCCACTTGGAATCTGATGTAGGTCAAAAAAACTCTCCATTTGGTTGAGCCAATTGAGTGGATCTTTTCCATCAAATTTGTGCATATCCACCTTTGGTAATAGGTTCCTCTGTGGCCATAGAGTTGGATTTGAAGTAGACTGGTCAAGAGAACCACCCTGGTGGGTTTGTGAAATAGATTTAGATTGATGATTTGACTAATTAATGTTCAAAGCTGTCATGATATCTCCCAAACTATCTTGTATGGTTTGCATATTAGATTGTATGACTTGCACCTCACTCTGAATGCCTTGCACACTATATTCAAGTTGGCTCACTTTGTGATCTATGTTAGAAAACCCTAGTACAAAGGGTCTATTACATCCTACTTCTGACTCCATCTCATCCTTGTTAGGAGTTTTACCTAGAGTTTCAGCACCCTTTCCTCGGCCCCAAGTTTGTGGACCTACCATAAAAGTGTTTTATGATGTCGACCCTTATTGACACTTTTAACCCAACTTTGACCAAGTGATTTTGGAATTATTTCAGCCTCAAATCAAAATATATGAAGAACAAACTATAGCCAAATTTTTCTAATCTTTCCAAAAAAGTAAACAACTCAGAAAAATTCTTTGAATTGCGCACTATAGAGCAATTTTATGAAAAACCATAAAATAGCGATAACTTTTGTAAAACAGATCCAAATGAGCTGAAATTTTAACGGAAGCTTAACATGATTATTTCTCACCTCTAGTAAAACAATTTCAGATAAATTTTCATCTATTTTTTATATATCTCAAAATTTAAAAATTTAGTGTTTCACCCACAAGATTGCCCAAATCGCAGCTCTGATACCACTTGTAATGAAATTACTTCAATAATTAAGTACAACAACAGAATTATATCCAACTATGACTGAAATATATCCAAATATATGGTAATAGATAAGCCACTTTGAGGGGGCAACCTCCACAAGCTTCAATAAGAGCAGAATTCACAATATGATGATAAATGATTACCCACTACCTCTTATATATAGTCTATCTAGGCAATGGTTACTCCATAGGCTGACCTACTAATCAAAAGAAAGCATAGATAAATGTAATATAATGTCAAAGAGGTATAAGTAAGCCATAATTCAGCTAATACTATCCTCATACATGTGATAGGTTAGGGGCGTAGCAAAAAGGACTCTTGTAGGTGATGACCTAAGTCAAATCATTGTGACTCAACTACATTAATTGTTTTTTATGTCATTCGTGTCATATCTCATTCAAATAATGTCAATTTGTCTTAATTCTTTTAACCATGGTGTCATTTTTGTGTTGTAAGACCATTTTGGCTTTAAGAGTATTGTAACTTATTGAAAGTCTATAGTGAAAAATTAATTGAAATAGAAGCCTATTTACACCATACTCTCATGACATAAAAAACCACCTTATTATTCAAAAACATAGTATATAGGCTTGGGATACAAGATAAAAACCATTAGGCCTATCTATACCTCAAGACATTCCATCATGAGATGACTTTTTGTGAGGTAGAATCCCTTCATAGAGAGATTAAGGTAAACTCTCCCAATTGCAACTTTTTCAAAATGGGAACAAGGACCTAGGTTTGTTTACAATGTAATAGATTTAACATTGTAATATTGATCTTATATATGATATTATACCTAATTTTAGGTCTCAAATGAGTTCAAACATCTCCCATTCAACACTACTATGCCTCTTTTGGGTTAAAAGCAGCCCACTATTGGAGAATGCTTGTATGTCTATCAGATATATGACTATGTATGTTAAACTGGTTCTCACAACCTATCTCTAACTCTTTGAATAGATTAGTTTTATGTTTTCCATATTTATATTCTATTTAAAATATTTAAACCTCCTTAATTCATCAATATAACTGATCAAATCTTAGCTCCACTTGACTGTAGGTGACAATTAGAAGGAAATCTGACTATGTGTATGTTTATAGACCTTTTCACTCCATAAATGATACTTTTGAGAATAAAACTTCAAAATAAAAACTAATAACCATGATATGAGAGATTGGAAACAACATGTCACCTTTTATATAAATACCAACATAGGAAGATAAACTTTGCAATTATGAAAACATTGTATGCTAACTTTCAATGGAGCCTTCCACTATCAAGATGAGATAGTCCTACCTATTACTTAACCTCCACACATGAAAAATAGAATAAGTACCATGTGATAAAGTTTTTAATAATCTTATATATAATTTACACCACTTGGTTTACTCAAACCAATCCAAATAGAGAAGAAAACTAAAGCCATTCGGGATGTGTAGGCGGTTTTTATAAGCTAACAATCTTAGAGGTTGTTCATAGAGCATAGATTACCAATACTTTGAATATTGACATTAAATGGAATTAAAAATGGAGTAACACACCCACTAATTTAACTTTTTCTAACTCACCTCCTCCTATTTTTACCAAGTGGAAACTTGTTGACCTTTTTTACTTGTCCAAGAGAGTGATAGGAAAGAGAGGTTAGTTTTTGGCAATTTTGGACCTATCAAATTTGCCTGAGCATGGAAATGAAATGAGGGAATATCAATAAACACTTTTTAAGTATTCCTAAAAAATGATAAAACTATTTTACAATCTATAAAACTTCCTAAAACCACTTGAAACTACCTGATCTTCTTGGATGAATGTTGAACTTACAATTTGTCAGCTTCACAACAGGTTTTCTAACTATTCTTAACAAGTGGGACAATACATTTCTTCTTTACACATTTGTAGTTCATGAAACCCATACTACTTCATTAAATGACTCAGAATGTTACCTTAGATGACATAAGACCAACTATAAAAAAATACAAGGATGAAAATATAATATTTGACCTCATTAAAGACCATGGTACACATTTTCTATTAAGAGACCCTATAAAAAGTTTGAATTATATAGGGGGTTGACCTCGTTTGACTTGGGGTCAAATTAGTCAACATTTTGGTGATTTCATATTGGTATTCAACCATATATACTAAATATTAGTATCATTCTCCTATCCATTGGGATATGGAGTCACTTATACACTATACTTGACACTAAAATGCCTTTGAAAGAACACCAAACCACACCAAATACAAGGAAAATAACACATAATAAAACACACCAAAGCAAACATACTTGTGCTCTCAAGAACACTTAGGAAAAACACACACATAATAAGAAAATCATACTTATCCTAATATGTGCAAGGCATCCAAGACTTGAGATGAAGATGAATTCATCATTACTTTAACCAGGGTCAAATATAGTGCCTCTTGCATCATTGCTACTCCATGAAATAAATCCATCATGTGAAGCATACTTATCAATAATTAATTGCTTATGTATATAGTCAAATGAATTATCATATTTGAATCTTCTACTGACTACAAGTGTGTCACTTGGAGCTCTCATGAATGATCCATCTTGCCATCTAAGAATCTTGTTTGAAATTATAGCTTGCTTGACTTCTGTCATGTTCAATTGGCACTTCCCAAATTGAATCTTTGGAGCTATCAAAGTTGTCTTAAATTCACTGTCTTTTAGGACATGATGCAATTTTTTTTTAGAACCATCAAACATTTCCCCTTGCTACTCCAATATGTCTAAAAGTGATTTAACCTTAGGTTGAGGTTTGGAATACTCCTCAATCATAGAACTTTTTGCCTTAGCCTCATTAATTTCCTTCATGACTGAATCCTTCTAGATAGTATTTTGACATTCATCTTCATACTCAGAAATATAATCTTTCATGTTTAGGATATCCATAAAAAACCTTACTATTAGGTTCACACTTATTTATAAGGGGAGTTGGCTTACTCAACTATTCAAACTCTTAAACTATGGCATGGAACCTTTACCATAGATTGTCTTCTTATTCATGGATATCATCTTCATGGATTCCTCCATCTTGTGCTGATAAAATGGCATTGTCTTCTTCATTACCTTGATCTAAAATTCTTTTTAAACCATCATCATCATCATGCATATGAAAAAGGCAATAACCATCAATAATTTGTGGAAAATAATTATTAATGCTTACCTCAGATTGTCCATCACCTTCCTCATGGATGATGTATGTGCTAAGATCAGTCTATTCAATGAAAGTGTATGGATCATATCCATAAGTGTCAATACCATAATTGTCTAGGAAAATATTAGAGATACCCTCAATCTTGGAGGATGCTCCATAATCCATAACATACTCCTCTTTATCATTGATGGTATAATTCAATTTGTATCTTGCTTCTACATATGGATCAATATAACACTTAGCCAATGGTTATGTCCTAATAGTCACATTTTCTCCATACCTTATCTTGAATTCAAATAAGTACCAATCAATAGAGATATAACATACTATTTTGGTGGTAAATTCCCTTACATGGTAGTTAAAAAAGTGATTAGGTAGATCAAACACTACTATATCTTGAAGGATTGGGAAGCTTGGGTAATCATGTAAGAAAACTCTCAAACCTTTGACAAGACCCACTGATGTATCTGATGTACCATAAATTTGTATCACTCCCTTGTTATATGGCTCATATTTTAAGCCCAATTTATCTATCATAAACTTGGGCATCATTAATGTACTTGCCCCATTATCCACAACGCAATTATGAATAAACTTGTTTCCAACAATGAGAGTGAGGTAGAATGGTGGAGGATTTTAATATTTGGAAGAGGGTTCAATAATTTGAGTAGGATGATTAGTGATTGTCACATCACCATGTCTGGATGGTTGAGGATTGATGTGAACTTGAGACAATTGTTCTTGAAGAAGCTCCTTTTGATCAGTATGTGAATCACTTCTCAAAGAGATATAAATGTTTTAGCATTTTTTAAAGCATAAATAATGTTCAAATCAAGAACACTCACATTTTATTTCATTCTTTAAGGAAAATAAGTGACTTGAGCTTAAGGTAATGGATCACTTTGAGTCACATTTCCAACATTCTAATTTTGAAGAGATGCATAAATTATAGGGACTATCACACTTGTACTCATACCTTGTTGCCTTATAGAAGGATTACTCTTGTAACATATCCCAAAGCCTTACTCTTTTCTCTTGTATTAATACCATTGAAACACTTTTATTGATGGAAAATGTATCTTCCACTTGAAAATTTGCAAGATTCACTCTTTGGGGTTGGCATTCTTCATTTATTTCTACCTATATGAAATTATCATATTTTTCTATCAATTGAGTAGTAACTCCTCTTTGAGATACCAAATATTGTCCTTACCATTATTGGCATCCATATTTTGTCCTTCAATTCTTCTCCTTGGACTAAGTTACTATGGACCAGAACCATAGATCTTATGTTCGGAGTAGATGTTACATTATATGCATTGGGTGACCTATTGAAGTTAGGTTGGCTTTGACCTCTCCCTTGACCATGTTTTTGAGGTGGGAACCTATTTCCTTATTGAGTATAGGGTTAGGGATTTTGGTTAACTCCATAATTTATATTTAGTTGCCTCTTAATCAATGGTATCTTCTACCTTCTTTGGGGAAGATCTAGACTTGGTGTTTGCATTTAGGATTAGAGTAACACTTAGAGTAGTAGAAAACATGTTGGGTAGAAGACACATGGATAATTTTAGAGGAAGTTTAAAAGCTTTTATTAGGTCATTATACACTCTAATGGATGTCATAAGATTTAGGTAAGGTGTAACCACCCATAGACTACAACATGATGGCTATATCAGTTCCAATAGCCCTTCGATATGTAGGGGAAAAAATCTTGTAGGGGGTCTCATGGGAGGAGCCAAACTATACCAAGTTATTTGAAATATCTCATTGAAGTCATGCATAGTCTCCTTAGGACCTCTTTGAATCACATTACACATATGAATGAGTGATGTGTGATCATTTTTATCTTCAAACCTTTGGGTCAAAAATTTCCTAACAATGTCCTATACTAGTTAAGGGATTTCCCTCTAAGAGACATGGTAAGCAACCTAATTTCAATGTTAACCTTAGTGACATTATGAAAGTTTCATAAGTTAGATATGTCCTTAATATGCTCACTTGGGGTAATGGGACCTTCACCATTGAAAGTAAGAACACTCTTAGTAGAATTAGGAGGTATGTCATCATCATTGAGGTGCATAAGATTTTTAGTGCTAAAGGATGTGAAGGAATGCTACGTATCCATGTTGTACTTAATATTTTATTTAGTCTCTTGATATTATTGGCTTGAAAAGTTTTCTTACTCTTCAAATGTAAAGATAGGTTGAGGGTGTTTAACTTTAAGAGGAAGTTCAGGTTGAGGGAGTGGATCTAAAGGATAGTTTCCTCTACTAGTAGTTGACCTAGTAAGGACCATGAAGTATGAAAAAGGAATGATTAAAATTTATCTATAAATATATATTACCTTGAATGGATTCATCAAATGCTAAGTAGAACACCATATGCAGTTGTGATGTTGTCAAGACCAACATTCACCTTGATAATATATACTTAAGATAATAATCCCATCGGGTGTGTCATAAATATTCTCACTCAATATTTTACCCTAGAGAGTTTTTTCAAGCCTTCTCTATATTGAGTGGAACATTGGATTACTTCTAGGCCTGTAGTTTACTTATAATAGAGGTAAACCTCTAGCTTTAAGGGATAACTCCCTAGATTAGTATTTAATAGATTATAATATATAATAATTACTTACTTAGATGAAAATAGATATAATGAACATAAAATTAACCTATTATAATGAGGTGATACACTAGATATATTTCCACTAGACTGCCATACACTTACACTATGCAACATCACTGACAACTCTAGTCTCAACATCCTAGATTACTTCAACATAAGTATTTCAAACATGGAAGTGATATGCATTGTACTTCTCAAGGTGAGTGAATAGGAGGTCATATTGTAGACACTAAATATACTCCTTACACTTGAATATATATAAATACACTAGCTACACTTGATGTGACTTATTAGAGGCAAAACTACTTGCATCAAACATGGAAGAGTAAAGAGAAGGCAAGGATAGATACATATCACTTGACATTCCACTAAGAACCACTTCAAAAACTTATACAAGAATATTATGAACTCAAAACTAGATTGGAAACATTTATTTCAAAGGCAAATATAGTATTTAAACTAGTAGGGATTTACCATACCAGGTGTAGATTCTTTTATAAAAGCCAAAATGGCTTTCATTTATAGAGCATATGAGAGGAAAGAAAATAAGGGAAGTGAAAAGGTAACAAATCCAAGATTCAAGACTTGGAAAATAGTTAAATTTCAAGACAATAAATTATAAAAAGAGGTTATGAGGTTATCATAGACAAGTGTCCATTAGAATTTCATCATTCTCCTAAAATTGGCATAGAGACCTCAACTATCCTTCTTGAACTGCCCTTATGATGGAAAATCAGTTGAATCCTCTAAAATACCTTAGGAATAATTTACAAATATGAAATATATTATGAAGTTTGGATAGTCATAATATACCTCCCTAACTAATAGCCTTCTTCTTGACACCTATATTCACTATCTGCAGTCACATACTAGACCTCTGTGATTTAATCTTCACATTTGTCATCAAGGTGATTATCAGTTGTTCAAGGAAATACATGGGAGAGGTGTTGGGACATATTTTAAAAGTCCCTTTGTATTCTAATCCATCATTTATACCTAAAAATGGTCTACTATCAGACCTTTCATCTTCTCACTAGGTAATCACTTCTCACTTTCACTATCTATCCAAGATTACCTATATTAAATTATGCAAAAAAGGTAATTTCATGCATTACTATGATGAGATATGAGTATATGAATTTATAATAAGTCCATATTAACCTACCTTAATGGATTTCATTCACTAATTTTCCTTTTCTCCTATAAAACACATAAAAAACTTTAAAAAACCCCCCAAAAAAGGTATATTTATACAAGTAGTGGTATATAAAAAGTGGATTTCATGAATCTTGAGAGAGTTATAGACGTATTTAAAACATTCTCATGTCCATTTGACCCCTTTTGAATTCATATCCAATGATATTATCTCCATCAAGTCTAAACAAGAGTTTTAAGAGGGTTTGCTTTTTAGCATTGGTTCATAAAGGTTAGACATCCAAACCTTGAACCAATTCCATAAATATTGAGTTCATGACCTCCTTAACTACCCCAATATATTTGAGTCACTGTGCATAGTGTCCATATAGATACAAGCATTTGAAGATGGTTCTCCAGCTCTTTCTAGATGTTTTGAGTAGGCTTGAGACTAAATTAGGCCAAAATGATCAATTTGGGCTAATTTCATGCAAACCAAATGATTTTTATAGACCCTCCACTCATCAATTAATGTTATCAACTATATTTTAAAAATCAAATGATGTTATAAGTGAATCTGGGAGCCATTGGGGAATTTTAAAACATAATATCATGACCTAAAAAACAACCTTATCATGTCAAAACCTTGTTTATAGGCTTGGGCTACAAGATATAAACCATTGGGTCTATCCATACCTCAAAATAATCCATCATGAGATTAAGGTAAACTCTCCCAATTGTAAATTTCTCATATTGGGAACAAGGACCTAGGTCTATTTGCATTATAATTGCTTTACCATTGCCACCTTAATATTATATATGATCTTAGACCCGATTGGAGGTCTCAATTAAGTTCAAACATCTCCCATTCAACACTACTCTGCCTCTTTTGGGTTGAACTCAGATCACTGTTGGAGACTGCCTATAGGTCTATCAGATATATGATTGTGTATGTTGAATTGGTTCTCACAACCAATCTCTAACTCTTTGAATGGCTCAATTTTATTGTTTCCAAATTTAGAGTCTCTTTGAAATCTTTAAAATTCTTTAATTTATTAACATGATTGATCAAGGCTTAGCTCCATTTGACTACAGGTGACAGTCATAAGAAAATATGACTGTGTGTATGTTTCTAGACCTTTTCACTCCATAAATGTTACTCTTGAGACTAAAAAATAAAAATAAAAACTGATCACCATGCTATGAGAGATTGGAAACAACATGTCACATTTGATTTGAAGACCAAAACAAGAAAATAAACTTTACAATTATGAAAATAATGTCTGCAAACTTTTAATGGAGCCTTCCATTAGCAAGATGATATCGTCCTATTTATTCCTTGACCTCAAAATGTGAAAACCATACTTAAAACCATATGATAATGTTTTTCATACTCTTCTATATCAATTACACCACTTGGTTTGCTTGAACCAATCCAAATAGATAAGAAAATGAAACCATTAGGGATGTGTAGGTAGTTTTGAGAAGCTAACAATCTTAGAGATTGTTTATAGAGAACATATCACCAATCCTTTGACTATTAACATGAAATGTAAGTAAAAGGGATTAATACCACCAGCCAAGTTCACTTTCTCCAACTCACCTCCTCCTATTTGTACCAAGTGGAAACTAGTTGACCTTTTTTACTTGTCCAAGAGAGAGATAGGAAAGAGAGGTAAATTTTTGGAAATTTTGGACCTATCAAAGTTGCCTAAGCATGGAAGTGAATTGAAGGGTTATCAAGATACACTTTTTAAGTCTTCCCATGTGTCATAACTATTGTATAGGTCGTACAACCACATAAAACTACTTGAAACTACCTAATCTTCTTAGATAAATGTTGAACTTGTAATTTGTTAGATTTACAATAGTTTCTTTGACTATTATGGACATATGGGACATTAAATTTCTTCTTGACACCTTTGTATTTCATGAAAATCATATTAATTCACTAAATAACTCAAAAGGTGACCTTAGATGACATAAGACCAACTATACAAAAGTGACAAGGATGAAAACATAATATTTGATCTCATTAAAGACCATGGTACACATTTTCTCCTAGGAGACCCTATAACAAGTTTAAAGTATATAGGTAATTGACCTAATTTGACTTGGGGTCAAATTAGTCAACAATTATCTCTTAAGGTATTTCTTCTAATTGAATAAGGCTACATATTTATTCTATGAGAAAATTAGGTAGGATTTTATCTCTATATTATAGTAACCTCAAAAGGGATTCATATTTATCTTCTAAGAATTGGATTTTGGATTTATTTTGACTAGATCTTGCTATGAGAGGGAGATCCTCAAACATAATTAGGTGTTCCTCCCTATCTTCACTATTTTTAGATTTTTTAAGATACCTAGGTGGATAATAAAATATTCCCTTCTCAAAATAAGTAGTATAAGAAACCCCACCATGAGTGCTCTGAGACATGTCTAAGCTAACACTTGAATTTGAATTGAAATAAGACACTTGGGTTGACTCGATGTGAACATGTAAAAGAGTCTCTACTAATCAAATCAAAGGGGTTTTTTATAATTCTATAAACATTTGAGATCAAATCGAACCTTAGTTGATTTTTGAATTTTAAAAATTTGACCACTTGAAAGTTTGACTTCAATCTTAAAATTCAAATTTGAAAATGGATTTGCATTGGGCTTGAAATTTGATTCAAACAAGTAAAGAAATCTGAACAGAAATGGATAGCATATTGGTACCAAATGGGTATGAATTGGTTTCAATTTGGATAGCCTAATTATACTATGTGAACAATGTAGCGATATAATTAGCTAGCATAACACTAATAGCGTATAAAAATGCCCCCAAAATTAGGCAAGGTTATACCCTATTGCATAAGTGTAATATAACAATGGTATTATACTTCAGTTTTTGGACTTGACTTATTGTTGGATTTGGTTTTTATTACAAATAGGTTTTTGACATTAAAATCAAGCATCAATATACAAATATCATGAGGCCATTTTAATAATTGTCATAGGTTTGCATTGCATCCATTAAACCTTCAATATACTTAATTTTGAGAGGAAAGGTTTAAATAGTAATCTAATTAATTACATTTAGTGATGGTGGTGTGTACTCCCACCCTCTCTCAAAAGTTTGTATGTGAATGTTCCATGATAAAATAGGCTTCTATAAAGAAATCCAAAATCAGCCTATTCATGGGAGGGTCTAGCCCCTTTGTGATTATTGTTTCCAAATCTCACACTGTATAATAGGGTATTCAATATTCTTCTAGATTTGGGAAACATTGGAACACTTATAATTATGTGGGTGTACCTATAGTAGATGTGATCTTGTATATTTTAATGGATATCTCCTTGAATGTATCTTGAAGTTCTTTCACCTATGATAATGATTGATTATGGGAAAATAGTTAGAATCTGCATAAATTGAACCTAATCTAAGGGGGTGATACACTAAGATCTATTCCATATGATCATCATACTTTCATGTACTAAGAAACAAGGTAGACAAACTAGCTTCCAATTCCTATGTATTCTAACATGAGTATTTCAATATAGAGGTGAGATGTATGAGATCTATCTAAGGTAAGTGAACCATATGATAGCTTAAATCACTGAGGCTCATTGTATGCTTAAAACATAGTTTCATACACTTAACAATACTCTATATGACCTATTATAATGAAAACTCATAAAAAAACATGAAAGGATAAGGGTAGAAAGGATAGAGAATAATCACTTTGCATCACCATACATCACTTGCACACTCAAACAATTATTCAAGAACTAAATATCAAATTTTCTTTAATGTTTAAAGGTATAATATGATGTCATTCTAATAGGGATTTTCCATACCTAGAGTGGAAATTATTTTATAATATCTCAAGAGATATACTTATAGAAAAGGGGAGAAAAAGAGAGGTAATACTACCTTTGAGAGTAGAGGAAATCCCTCCAGATCAAGAAGTGAGGTGGTAGACTTTGATTGCCTTTTTATTTGTGTGACTTGTTCAAAAAATAGATTTCCTATTATCTCAATAATAATCAAGCTCCTCATATTGGTTGAGGGATATCACTAAAATATAAGGGATTCTTATGCATAGTTCCAAAGTCTATTCAAATGAAAACATTGCCTTTAATCTCCTCTCCAAGTACCAGCTCACCATCTTGGGACTCTAAGTCCACTTACCTTGATCATGAGGATCAAATCCTTGAATCTTAATACTGATAAACATGCCATGCCTTGGGCAGTATAGTACCTAATTTTTTGATGATGGGAACCCTTTCATTAATTATATATTCACCCATTTTCATATCTAGATCATAGGTCCCACCTATAAATGGAAAACCAATCTATGGACATTGGTTTTCCATATATATTCTATATTAAATGGACCTATGGATCATTTATTACCTTCTATATTATAATAAATTCAAATAAACCTATTATATATTTGTGGGGAACAAGAATTCACATATGCATGGATCCTTATTTAACCTAGAGAACTAGTCACAAGAAAAAATCTTGTAAGCTCTAACTTATCGAACCAGAGATCAATAAGCTCCAATGATGATCCCTTCATATTCTCCATGATTGAATGAATCATCTAGACCACTCCATATAATTTGAATGAGCTTAAATGGTGTCAATAAGACCCTATAAAGTCTTTCTTTCTATGGTAAAAAATGGATTCTCAACCTCTATCAAAAACCCTAGGCTCACCTTCACTCTAATTGGCTATCAAAATCTAACTTGGCTCATTGACACATTAAATCTCAATCACTCTATTAGATCTTCCAGATATGAAAAAATGTGAGCCCTTAGATTTAAATTTTAATTTTCAACCTTTTCCCCACTTATGCCACATGTTGAACATGTGTTAATACTTAGGATCTTACTGTCAGTCTATAGTTTCATGCACTTGTGCCATGTGTTGACCCCTTGAGTTCTCTGACTATTTGACTCATCTTGTGTCATTAGATTGATATGTATGATTGAGAGAGGAATATTGATCTTAATAAGAACCATTTTTTGAAAGCTAATGGCTAATCTATGGTCTTTAAATTTATATTCTATGGGATATCATTTGACATTCATGTGATCATCAAATTTAAGCTCAAAAAGATTGTCTTTCTCTATCTTTAAATTTGACATTCATGCATCCATCATTCATCATTTTGAAAAATGTGATTGACATCCCATGGGCCATAAAATTTAAACACAATTATATATTTTCTTGAGCTTTAACTTGATGTTCACATGAACATCTTATATTTTTTGACCAACTTTGAAAGCTTGGATCTTGAAACATGAGAAATATGGAGGTCCCAAATTTGTAGGAGATGCGCTTCTTTCTAAAAAGGATGAACCAATTTAAAGTGATGGTCATGAGATATTCTCAAGTGAATATATTTTAATTTCAATAAGGTTGGTTCATAATTACTTTTGTGTGACATCCCACGATGGCCGAGCTCAAATGACTATGGGAAACTTAGCAAAAATGCCCAAGAGCCCAACTTTGCACATGTATAACTTCAATTACACTTCGATGGAGGAACTAGGACTTAACATGTAACAACTAGGGAATAAAATGAAAAAACCCATGTGGTCATTTTCCTTTGATTTATCCACATGTGTAAGATCTAGCCTCAATAAACTACCCACTTGCACTTTTTACTAGTGGACCCAAAATGCCTAGGTGAACACAATAAAGAACTAGATGAATACCAAGATCTTCCTAAGTCATTCCAAGAACTCTTAACATCTGATATGGTCTCTAAAATATTCTCCATGATATTATAAAATCCCCCTATATAATATTTTTGCTATAGAGTGTTGACCCATTTTGGCCTATGGGGATAAATGGTCAACATCTTGGTAATTTCCCAGGGGTTGCATGTCTACCTATGAAAAAGGAACCTAGAGTAGTTACCTAATCATATCCATTGGGATATGGAGTCACATATAAATTGGGTTTTATATAAAAAAATCCTTGAATAATACAAAAACACAAGGGAACATAAAGAAGCAACACACAAGATGAGAAACAACATGTGTTTCAAGGGAACTTATTAAATAAAACACAACAAAAAAGGGAGCACACACATAAACACTAACTAATATAAGATGAACACTTCCTCTAGGATCAAAGTGGAATCTTGAAACCTCCCTTGCTTTATGACATGAAAGGTTAAATGAGACATGTAGCCTTTTGATCCTTGACATTAGTGTCTCCATCTTTTTCATGCTATTCACCAAATTTTTTGACATGATGTTTAATGAGAACCAAGTAGCTCCAAATAGGTTGGATTTATAAATGAACTATTATTTCATCCAAATAGCCTCAAATATCTCATATGGTTCCTCAACTATGACCTCCAATGGTGGTTGAACAAGGATTACATTCTTGATCTCCATGGTGCTCTTAATAAGATTAGGTTTCTCTTCAACTTCAAGTTCCTTAAGCTCATCAAGGAGATTTGAATAGTCCACCCAATCTTGTTCAATATCTTCC
Organism: Torreya grandis; assembly: GCA_037957365.1. Taxonomy (NCBI): domain Eukaryota; kingdom Viridiplantae; phylum Streptophyta; class Pinopsida; order Cupressales; family Taxaceae; genus Torreya; species Torreya grandis. Next base: position 858,856 of record JARHVA010000548.1, on the reverse strand, counting down.
ATGTAAAAAATTTCATCCACCTTCTCAATTACTTACCCCTGAACTTGGAAAATATTTTAAAGCTCTCAAAAGAGCTCCATTTACTACTACTAATCATCCTTACTATCCTTGTCATTTAGGAACCCTTCCTCTTCAATATTCTCTTCTTGATGTATGAGTTCATAAAAATGATATTATTCATATTTCAATGCATCTAAGGGTGATTCAAAATTAGATAGAGGCATGGGGTCATCTCCAAGAACTATGTCTTCTACCTTGGTCTCATGAAACTCCTTTAGGACTACAAATTCTCGAGGAGTGACTTGACTTTCATCCTTGATAGCACATTACAATTCACGCTTGAGATGGTCATCCAAAACTTCATTATAATACATGGAGTCTTCTTCAAATGCCTCTCTCTTCATATCTTGGCCACTTTCTTCATGGAAAATTACAAAAGAGTCTTCAATATGTTCCTCTCCACTCAAAAAGGTAGGATTACCCCTTTGTTCACCAAGGGGGGTCCCTATGGTGATTTATTCCTCATAGCCACTCATGGAATCTTATTGATTATATATGAATCAAGCTCTTTCCTCTTCATTTAATTCCCTCAAAATGGTCTCCTTCTCAAGAAAGGGTGAGGTGGAAGGCTGATGGATAGGCTCATGTGAAGGATATGGGATATGAAGTGTAGTGGAGGGATGAGATGTGATGGGGGGATGATGAATTGGGGATGGAGTGTGAAGGGTAGGAGAGGGATTGTCAGTGGATTTAGGAAAGAGAAAATCACTAATGCGTTCATAGGGAAGTAATTTCTTGGGATGATTGGAAGGAGGGACACCTACATAAGTAGGATTTGCATCTTAACAATAGTTTTCTTGAAACTCTTTAATAACTAAATGTTTATTTTTGAGATATTTCTCCTCCCACATAATTAGCCTATCTATTGAGCATTGAAGGCACTTATTTTTCAAGTCTACCTATCTTTTGATATCCCATTGGATTTCATCTTCAACCACCTCTCGTTCACTCATCTATTATTGGAAAAAACTTCTTAACCATTCCATAAGATGGTTAAGAAGCACATAAAACTCATCATCTCATGTTCCCATATTGTCTTCACTATCTATCAGCTCTGGTAGGAGTGCCAAGAAGGATTGGACATGAGGTTTTGTTGGAAGAAAGGGAGGGTAATGATGAGGATCAATAATAGCTTTAACTTGTTGCATTATAGACTATAATAATCTATATCTTGTCTTGTAATACCTTGATATAGAGTCCATAGAAACATCTTGTTCCTCATGACAAGACTCATAGGATTACTCTTGATGTTTATAGGTAACAGGGTATGGTTTATAGGGTTCATATTAGGACTGACAAGGAGGTGTTTCTTTATAGGTATCCTAGTATCCTTCTCCATAGGGTTGTGTAACAACATGGTGTCTATCTAGTGGGGAAAATAGAGGGTTATAGGGCTATCATGGCTCATAGGACTAATAGTCATTTTGATAGGGATGTTGGGGAGTATATTGTGGTTCATAGTGAGACTGGTAAGGAGGTCCATGGTAGGGATATTCACCATGGTTATTCATGTCAACCTCATGCATCAAGGGAAATATAAAATTGATCAAAACTTTAATAAGATATACTTGGGCTATTTACAAACAAAATATATCATTCAGAGTTACCATTAGTGCTAGATTGATTGTTACCAAAAGTTGATATAGGAAAGACACACCAACAATCTTTCCACTCTCTTGGACTTTAGTCCCATCAGGTGTGCTATAACTATTGTCACCAAATATCATACCCTAAAATAGGTTATTCAATCCTCTTCCAAAATTGGGTAACATGGGAACACTTCTAGATATGTGGGTGTACCTAGAGTGGAAGTGAGCCTCTAGATTTTAAGTGTTAGATCCTTGAATGTATATTGAAGTGCTTTCACCTATGCTAATAATTGCTTATGGGAAAAGAGTTATAATTTGAATAAATCAAACCTAATCTAAGGGGGTGATACACCAAGATGTATTCCATATTATCATAATACTTTCATGCACTAAGAAACAAGGCACACAAAGTAACTTCTGAGTCTTATGGATTCTAACATGATTATTTAAATATGGAGGTGAGATGTATGAGATATATCTAAGGTAAGTGAACCATAGGCTAGATATAAGCACTAAGGCTCATTATATGCTTAAAATATAAATTCATACACTTGAAAACACTCCATATGACCTGTTAGAATGGAAAATCCTACACAAACATTAAAGGATAAGGGAAATAAGGATAGAGAACAATCACTTTGCATCACCATACATCACTTACACACTCAAAAAATTGTTCAAGAACTTAAAAATTAGATTTGCATTAATGTTCAAAGGCACAATATGATGTCATTCTAGTAGGGATTCATCATACTGAGAGTGGATCTTCTTTTACAATAGCTCAAGAGCTATACTTATAGAAAAGGGGAGCAAGAGAGAGGGAACAATGCCTTCAAGAGTGGAGGAAAGAGGTCTAGATCAAGAAGTGAGGTGTGTTGTGCAGACTCATTACCCAGTTAATACTAGATTATTGAGTTTGATTAATATTAATTGCCAACCCAAGGTGCATATACTTTTCAAGGATGTCAACACTATATATGCATTATTGATTCATAGATTAACTTGCTTTACTGGTTGTAGTACAATGAAATTTTATTAATTTCACCAAATAGTTATACTATGAAACTATTATAACAAAAATATAGAAATACTTCACACTTATGAATCACACATGCATCACACTTTATATAATCAAACTAATAATGAAATTAACTTACACATCACACTTAATGAAGGAGGGTCAAGATCTTCACTACTTCTTCTAAGGGGGCCCTTCTTTGTTTAGAACTAAGTTCTAATCCGTCTTAGAGAGATTTGCAAAAGCTTATTATAGAGTTAACCTTCTCATTACTAAGATTTATATCAATTAAAGATTTCTGTAGAAGATTATAATATTTAGAATGTAATGAGTTTTACAATTCTACTATTTTTCTATCATCTCTTCAACTCTTAATTTGATATAGGTTCTACCATTAAATATATAAGGTAGTTTATTATATTTTAACCAAAAACACTAAACTAGGGAAAAATACAAATACTTAGGAACTACCCTAGTCAACCTTTAGGTGGTTAGTAACTGAAGTTACTTATTTTAATCTTGAATAGGTTAAGGACAATGCATATTATTTTTCTATTTTACTTCTTTTTGTTTCCTTCCATTATCCTTGTCTTTCTCCTTTTTGGCAACACATATAAGTTTCCTTGTATGTGGGGAGTCTATACAGTATCTTTGGTCCTTTATAATCATTCATTTAGTTCCCAAGATATCTAGATATGTCCTTAAGATCTGATCACAATAATGGTTTTGTTCTATGTAGTGGCTGTGGGCACCCTATAGGTGGAAGCCTATACTTATTACAGGTAATTTTTAGTGGTTGTGGGTAACCTATAGGTGGAATATTATAGTTATTTTAGTTAATATACAATTGCTACAAGAAACCTATAGGTGAAATCCTATAGTTTTTATGGGCACCCTATAGTGGCTATGAGCAACTTGTAGGTGGAAGCCTACAATTGCTATGGGCAACTTGTAAGTGTTGTGCCCAAACAATATTCCTGTAGACTTACGTTACCCTTTAAATCTTTGTTGAATAAAGTTACATGAGTAAAATCTAATCAAAGAAAAATCATCATTAATTCATAACACACACACACACACACACACACACACACACACACACAAACACACACACACACACACACACACACACACACACACACACACACACACACACACACACACACACACACACACACAAAATCATAAATTCATTCATTTGTATGAGTCATGGATGGTTATGGAGATTTACATAGAAAAAGATATATACTAGGTATGGATGAGGCTATAAAATAGAATAATTGGTGGCCTCATCAAGGTGGTAGCCTTTGATTACCTTTTTATTTGCATGCTGTGTTCAACAAATAATTTTCATATTATCTCAATAATCATCAAACTCCTCTAATTGGTCGAGGGATCTCACTAAAAGATAAGGACTTCTTATGAATAGTGCCAAAGTTTGTTTAAATGAAAATAATGCCCTTAACTACCTCTCCAAATCCCAACTCATCATCTTAGGACTCAGTACACTTGCCCTAATTATGAGGATTAAATACTTGAATCTTGATACTGATAAACATGCCATGCCTTAGATGGTAAAGTACTTACTTTGTTGATGATGGATACCCTTACATTTATTACATATTCACCCATTTCCATATTTAGATCATAGGTTCCACCTATAGATGGAAAACCAATCTAAGGACATTGGTTTTCCCTATAGATTTTATATTAAATGGATTCATGGATCATTTAGCACCTTATATATTATAATAGGTTCAAATAAACCTATTATATCTCTATGAGGACCAAGAATTCATATATTCATGGATCCTTTTTTAACCTAGAGAAATAATCACAAGAAAGAACCTTGTAAGCTCTAACTTATTGAACTAGAGATCAATAAGATCTAATGGTGGTCCCTTCATATTCTCCATACTTGATTTCATCAGTTAGAATAATCCATGGCACTTGAATGATAATTAATGGTGTTGGGAAGACCCTATAAAGTCTTGATTTCTATGGTTGAAAATGAATTCTTGAACTCCTATCGAAATCCAACTTGGCTCATTGACACCTTGAATCTCATCACTCTATCAGATATTCTAAATAAGAAAAAACATAATCCCTCATATCTTCCTTTAAATTTTTAACCTTATCCCTACTTGTTCCATGTGTCAAATGCATGTTAATATATAAGATCTTGTTGTCAGTCAATAATTTCATGTGCTTGTTCCTTTTGTCAATCCCTTGAGCTCTTTAACTATTTGAATCATCTCACACTTTTAGATTAAGATGTATGATTGAGTGAGAATCTTGATCTTACTAGGAAATATTGTTTGAAAACCAATGCCTAGTCCATGGTCTTAAAATTAATATTCTATGGGACATCATTTGACATTTACATGACCATCATTGATGGTTATGTGACCATCAAATTTAAGATCAAAAGGAATGTTTTGATCTACCTTTAAATTTGACATTCATACAACCATCATTTATCATTTTGTAAAATGTGATTGATGTCCCATAGACTGCCAAATTTAAACATAGATAGATTTTTTCTCAAGCTTTAACTTGACATTCGTGTGAATGGCTTATGTTTTTTTACCAACTTTGAAATCTTAGATCTTGAAGCATGAGAAACATGGAAGTCCCAAATTGTTAAGAGATCTCTTATTGATAAAAATTATAAACCCATTTGATGTGATGGTCCTGAGAGCTTCTCAAGTGAAGATATTTGAATTTCAAAAAGGCTTGTTCATAACTACTTCTATGTGACATCCCACGATGGTTGAGCTCAAATGACTAATAATGGGAAACTTAGAACAAATGCCTAGGATCCCAACTTTGCACATGTATAATTTCATATTCACTTTGGTAGATGACCTGGGACTTAGCATGTAATAACTAGGGACCAAAATGAACAAACCCATGTGGTCACTTTCCCTTAAATTATCTACATGTGTGAGATTTAGCCTAAACAAACTGCCCACTTGCATTTTTTACCACTAGACCCAAAATGCCTATGTGAACACAATGAAGAACTAGATGAATACCAGGAGATTCCTAAGTCATTACAATCACTCTTAAAATCCCATAGGGTCTTTGTAACATTCTCCATGATATTATAAAATACCCTCATATAAGATTTTGGCTATAGGGGGTTAACCCATTTTGGCCTATGGGGAAAAATGGTCAATAGTGACCACTTCATCAGTTGGATTTTAGTAAAGTGATACCAAATTTTTGTATTAATCAAAGTTTTACATGGCTTACTAGATGGTCCAAAATGGGTTCAAATCCATCAAATAAAAGATCCATGTGTTAGGTTATTCATAGGGGGATACATCTCATATTAAAGAGACCCTAAATTCCTTGGTGGTGATGTCTAATGAATTAACATTAGGAGTTAACTTATTCCTTTCATAAAAGTATTTATGAATAATTATACCAAACCTAAATAATACTTTTTAGCAATTTATATCTCCCATCAGATGTATGAGGCTGGTATGGATGTTGGGATATCAACCCTGAGTCAATGTGTCCTAAGGACTTGTGAGAAGGTGATGAAATCTATTCTACAAAACTAAAAAAAGAAATAAAAAAAGTAAAAATAACACCATTTATGATTCACCTAAGTTTATAATAACAAGGGGAGAGCTACATGATATATATTTTATGATAAAAGACAACTTTCCTCATGTTTCTAGCTTATCTAAGTTCCTAAGAATAAAGGGGAGAGCATATATGTGAATAAAATAAAAATAACTCAAAAATTAAATAAGAAGGGAAATGACTTAGAAAATAAACTATTTTAAAGCCCAAATTAAAAAATTGGTTCATTTTAAATCCCAAATTGAAATATCAGTTTGTTTAAAAGCCCAAATTGAAAGATTAGTGAAAACAAATGCTTTTGTTTTTGAGTTATGAAATCATTTTGTGGACTAAGATCCTATAAAAAAAAATTCAATAGTTTAAAATTGTATTTTAGACTATATATGAAATTTAAAAAGTGTGTTGTAAAGGTCTCTTATTTTTATCATAAGATGAATTCATTGTTGACCATAGTGGATTAACTATTGTTCAAGACAATTTCACTATTTTGAGTTGTGAATTCACTGTTATGAAAACCTACAAAAAATAGTTAGACAGAATACATAGACATTTTTGTTGTTTCTTGGGATGATTTTTTCATTTTGAGCTATGAATTTAATGTTATATAGACAAAAAATAATTAGAAACAATACATAGATGTTTCCATTATTTTCTAGGATAATTTCACCATTTTGAGTTGTGAATTCACTATTACGTAGACCTATAAAAAACTAAAACAAAATAAGATCAATTCACTATTATCAAGATGATTTCATTGATATTTAGAGAGGTATCACTATTATTTATGAACATTTCAATGATATGTATGATGTATTTACCAATGTTTAGTGCAATTCTGATAAAAAATAGAGATCGATATGTAGGATGAATTTACTAACATTTTGATTTCATTATTTGGTCTTTTATACAAAAAATAGTTAGATGAAAAAACAAGTCAAAATGTAGGATGAATTGGTTGATGTGTGTGATCTTACCAATATTTAGTGTGAATTCACTATTTTTCCACATGAATTCACTATTTCACAACACCTGAAAAAAAGTTAAACATTAAATAGAGACACATTCATCATTTTTTAGGATGAATTTGTTGTTGTGCATGATGAATTCAACATTATGTAGGATGAATTCAAAAAAATGTAGGATGAATTTATAGTGAAGAATAAAATGAAAAAAATAGAGGAAATGAAAATAAAAAAGTCAATAATTATATTTTTTAAATTTAGAAGGTCCAAAAGTGTTTATAATAATGTTGTGGGGTGCATTGATCCCACTAGATGGCCAAATGTAAACCATGATTACAAGAGAGGTTAGTTTCTTTGTTAGCTATGCAAAATCAAACAAATTCACAAAACGTAATTTTTCAAGCATGATTCCTCAAAATGGGTAATACTTAAAGAAACAAAATTGACAATAGAAAGCACAAACAAGACATTTCACCTTCTATTTAGATGTTTCCTTTAAAGCTAACACACATGCATATTTGTGCCTAGATGTAGAGCTCAAAGTCTTATTCAATGTTATGGTATGAAATCCATCAACATATCTGCAAGCACTATCTACAATGATTTATGAAATAATTAGAATAAAAGGGATGAAGATTTCTTTGGATTTATATAGAGTTTATTTTTACTAAAAATCTTATAAAAAATCTATGGTGACCCTTATATTTATAGATTTTCCAAATTGATTGTGGCCATTGGATTCAAATCAAGATGTGTGGTTTATAATTAAGTAAAATATAGAGGTTTAATGCCATAAATATTTTTAAAATAGTTCATATTAAAGAGGCATGGCCTACCTTAATCTTTATATTTGTTTGCATTCATTTTTAATGCTTGATAACTTTCATAATAATGTCATAATTCATGATATTTGTCCATGATGTCATGATGATGTCATAAACCACTTGGTTAATTGTCATAATAATTAAGGAATAAATAAAATTAATGAATTTATAATAATAAGAAATTCTAAAAGCTATGGAATTTCCCATTAGAGGAAGATTAGGTTAATTAACAAATTTTAATCAACTTAATGAAAAGTGAAGTGACTAATAAAAGTTGAAAAATCATTCGACCTAATTAATCCAAAACATATCTTACATAGTCTTAAATTGACTCAGGATGAATTAAGTGAAGATGATGATTGCATATGATGCATTTTCCCAATCAGGGATACGCTAATATATTTCAAAATATGCATGCCAAGTATGCAGAATAATTTAGGTGTTTCAGTAATTTGTGCATCATTGCTATAAATTATTCTAATTATAATTTTGGCATGAGAGTGGTGAGAAATGAGTGTCTATATATGTTTTAATTGTATGGTTTTGTTTTTTAAAAATTATTATAAATCCATTCTATATCTCATTTGTGCCACATTTTGCATTATATTTTCCATGCAACTATGTTCATGACTAGAAGCCATAAAGTCAATCTTTCTACATGTGTAATAGCCTTGTAGTCCTCCTACACATTAATTTTAGTAAATTAATATAAACATATAAATAAATTAAAAATATTATTCAAATTAGTTATGTTTTCATACTCATATATGTCGCCTCATCCTTCCAAACACATCTAATGTGATTTTTTCAATAATACTCACATCATAGTAGGCATGATCAAAATCTTTTTGAATATAAGCAATCAACCATTTTTTATTCTTAATTGGTTGACATTTGAATTCCAGGTGCCGATTTTATGTAGATATTTGTTTGGCTTGCAAACCAATTCTTTTTTAAAGTACCATAAATAAAAGAGTGAAATTAAAGTAATTTTTTAAAAAAAAAATTATATAAAAAATAAGAAATTAAAATAATTGATTAAATTTAAAAATAAAATAAAACTAATCCTACTTACCTCAAACTTCTTGTAATAATTCCATGTCATCATTGACATATAATCTCACTTATTTCCTGACACTTGATACATTAATTTTTTTATTGTTAAACAAGATGTATCAATCCTCCTTAAAATTAGGTGGAGAGTATATATCCCCCCTCAATAATGTGGACAACAACTCCTCAAGGCTTATGGGGGTAGTCTCTTTTCATTTAAATATGCGAGTACAAGATTGAAAAGGCTATGAGGAAGCTACTACTAAAGACAAGGATATGCATTTATATAATAAAGTTAAAAACCAATAAATTGGAAAATAAATTTAAGAACATGACTACAAATATGATAAAATAAAATAAAATGTCATCTCAATAATCACACCATATGAAGATCATCAAAACACCTTAGGGATGTATTAAACATCAAAATGTTGAGTCTTTCAATATTATTCCTCTATATCTTATGTGGTGTCTTCACGAACACTAGTCCTACCATATCCCAAACTATGTAATGCCATTTTCAAAAGATTTGAGCTATGATCATGGAGTTGCTTATTTTTACATGCTCAATAATACAAAATATTTAGTAGTTTTAAAATTATATATCTTTGATAGATTTAAGACATGAATAATGAAAATTTAATAAACATGGAAAATAAATTATGTTAGTTTTTTACCCTTTCCATGTATTCAATAATTTTGTAAGGTTTTTTTAAAGGTTTATTCTTACTTTTTTTTTGGTATGATTTCCTAGAATTTTTGCTTGTTATTTTTAGTAGGATTTTTCTAGAGTTTATTATTGTATCGTTTAAAATTTATAGGTTCAAGTTTTCTACCTACAATCTTACCTTGGGTTTTTATCTATTATTTTTTCTAGGTATTTTGCTTTTTGTTTTTTAAAAAAAAAAAAAAAAAAAAAAAAAAAAACTAGTTTTGTGTGTTGATTTTGGTAGAAAGTTAATGATTGTTATTTTAATAGGGTTTAAGGGTTTTGTATTTGTAACTACTATTTTACCTAAGGTTTATGCATGTTATTTTGTGAGGTTTTTTTGCTTATTATTTTTGTTATGGTTTTACATGTTGTTTTTGTAGTGTTTTTATTTATTTTTTTGGGATTATATAGAAACCTTTTTAATGTAAAATAATTGGTAGGGTTTATTAAGGTTTTTTATAGAAAATAAATTTGTTTTTTTTATATGTAATAAAAAAATGAATATGAAAATCATTTAGATACCTCTTTTCATTTGTCTCTGAAGTGTTATTTCTCTTTTTCATCCTCATCAGCTGTATACAATTGTAATTTTCATACCTTTCTTCCTTGTCCATATTCTTATTGATAAAATAAACTCTTATCTTTCCCATTCCATTTTGATATTTTTTATTCTCTACATTTGATCCTTGACATTTTTTATATTTTATAGGCCCTCTTAATTTCTAACCATAACATTTCTTTATTGCATGATATTTTTTGTTGTTTGTCGATCCCCAAAAATATAAAAAGTAAAAGAGGGGAGGGTGGATAGGCCCTCCCATTTTTAGTATAATTTAAGGTACATTATGCCACCTTTGCATCACCCCTTACACCAACTATATTTTTAAAGTAGAGATTAATGTTTAATTTACTTTATTTTTTTAATAAGAATTAAGGTGATATAATAAATAATAAACATGTTAAATAATACATTAAATTATTAAACATGTATAAACACATAAGATGACATTTAAAAAGTAATTAATTAAGATGTATAACACCAATCTTTGACATGATAATACACTCAATTGATTTGGTTAAAATCCATAAGATGAAGTTTATAAATAACATGAATATATTAGTACAAACAATATTTTAAAAAATTATATATATGGATATTTTTCATTCAAATGTTTTATATAAATAAAAAATAGCTATATTAATACAACTTAGGTGGAGGTGGTTATATTCCTTCATATGGTTCTTTAAGTAACTCATCCCATAATTGTCTTGGTTTAGGGATAAATTGAAGAATAAGATCTATAATATGAAAATAGGTGTAAGCGATGTTGATGGACACCTTGAAAATGAATGCTTAGGAGGAGTGTAAGTGGATGGTTGAACATGTTGATATTTTATTTTAATTAATCTTATAGAAGGGTATAAAAGTGTAGGAGGAGGGGATGGTGGTGGTGTTGGCATGGGTGATGAAATACGAGTCTCCATGGGATCTTGATCATTATAATGAAAAGACATTAATGATGCACTGTAACAAGAATATTTATTCATTTTTTTAAACTTTCATCTTGTTCATCTTATTTATATACAAATAATTATAAAATTTATTTCCAACTATCTAAATGTTTCCAAAAAATAATATACAATGAAATAAACAACATTTTATATTACATTAAAAACCATAAAATTAGAGTGTTTATAAAAAGCTACAAAAAATTAAAATTATTTAAAAAAAAAATACAAAAATTAGATTGTTTTTGAAATTGAGTTTAAAAATAATAACAATATATACATCTATAATCATTGTTAACTATATATATATATATATATATATATATATATATTATCAATTTTACTAGTGTTGCTATCTCTTTAATTTGATAGTCAATAAGAAGTTTTTCACCAAATTTTATATTTACAATTTATTCTACCATGTCATGATGATGTAAAATTTCATGCATGTCACCCTCTTTGTCATTAACACACTCTATGTATTGATAATTGGGAGATGCAAAAAATGTACACCCATGTGTATTATTGATGAAACCAATAATATTTTCAAATTCATATAAATGCCCATTAGTCTAGGTATAATTATGTATACTTTAGGTTTACTTTGGGCTTGTATGAGTCCAATATTATTTTATATTTGAATTATTAAATGTCATAAGTTGACATACTAAAATTATATCTCACCATGGAAATCCAATCTATGAAACTCAGCACCAAGACACAAAAATATAATATCGACACACTTGATGCAATTTGAGTATTAAAACCAATATTAATTACTTCCAATGTGAAGATCCCAAACATACATTAGGAATATTTGATTGTTGTATCATATAACTCTATCTCTGAAATGGAAAAAACTTGTAAGTTACTCAGATTGGTTTATCAAAGAACACATCCCATAATCTCATAAATTAAAGAAATTGGATTAATATTTGTTATGTTGTGGATCCTATTTCCACATTCCAATGTATTTCAAATATTTTACATTAAAATATATTGTACACTCTTAATCTATTCTCATTAGGGTTTGGGTGTGGTATCCTCCAAAAAAAAAAATGAACCTCCCTTTTTTAGGAGTATAGATATGTAGTTTATCTATAATTGTATATGTGTGGTGTCATTACCCATGATTAATGGGGAACCATTATGGGTTGACTTGGCACATGGTTTTAGTATCAATTATTTTGTTAAACTACTATGTCAGTTACCTATTGATATAATTATATATAGATGGACATACAATAGGTAATATATTAGAAGAACTAAGTTTGGGAAGGTAAACAAAGTGTGTGAATTCAAGATAGATTATTGAGTGAAGATCCAAACAATATTTGAGCATTTTAATTATGAGAAGATTGATCTGAGAGTGAATTATACTCTTGTTGTCTTGTAATAAGATCTAAGCAAGCATTTCTTGGTGGATTTATCCCACATTAGTTGAGCTACATTAATTCTTGTCTTCTTGTTGTGAATTTTAATTTTAATTATTTATGTATCTCTATTTATATCTCTTTTTATTGTGATTCTATGAAATTATTCTATATTGATTTCTAATTTATTCCTAACAACTAGTATTAGAGATTTAGGTTGTATTTATTGATGTGTTGAATCATAGTAAGGGTTATTAGTTTAAGTGGGAGCTATGGCTGATGATAGTAGATCAAAGGTTGAAAATTTCAATGGGAAAAAATTTGGTTTGTGGAAGATGCAAATGGAAGATTACCTTTATCAAAAGGACATCCATGCTCTACTAGGAGGAAAAGTGAAGCAACTAGTGGTATGTCAGATGAGGCTTGGGAGTTGTTTGACAAGAGAACACTTAGGGCCATCTGAGTTATACCTTGCATATTCAGTTGTGTTTAATATATCATAGGAGAAGACCATGAAATGTCTAATGAATGTGTTAGGAAAGTTAAATGAGAAACCCTCTACTTCTAATAGAATATTTTTGATGAAAAAGTTATTTAATATGAAGATGTCTAAAAATGGTTATGTTATTGATCATTTGAATGAATTTAATATGGTTGTGAGTATGTTGAAATATATAAAAATTGACTTTGATGATTACTTATTTTGTGTTCCTTACCAAAGAGTTAGAACAACCTATTAATGGTTGTGAGAAACTCAATCTCTAACAATGACAAGTTGAAGTTTGAGGATGTCATAGGAGTAATCCTTAGCAAGGAAATGTGATGGAAAATCTCTGGAAAAACTTCTAATTCAAGTGATGCTTTGGTGGTGGAGAGTAGAGGGAGACAAAAGTATGGAGGAAAAGGAAAGCATGGAAAGTCAAATGGTTAAGGTCAAAATCAAAGAGTAGGATGGCATGTTGGCACTGTGGAAAGATTAGGCATGCGATGAAGGATTATTGGACTCTTCAAACCAAGAATAAAAATTAGGAAGACACCAAGGAGGTTTATGTGGTAGAAAGTAATGTTTGTTAGGATACATTGATTCTCTCCATAGATAATATTGTTGAGTCTTGGGTTTAGATTCAAGGGATTATTTTCATTCTACACAACATATACATTATTTTATTGATTATGTTCAAGGGGATTTTGGACATGTTTATTTTGGTGATGATGAACCTTGTAGTATAGTAGGAAAATGATGTGTTCAGGTCAAGATGTAGAATGGGAACACTTGGATAATGAAGGATGTCAATCATGTGCCCAAGTTGAGACAGAATTTGGTATCTATGAGGCAATTAGGTAGTAAAATTTGTATGATGACTTTTACGATAGATTATTGGAAGGTGACCAAGGGTGCTCTTATGGTAGTAAGAGGTAATAAGTTTGGTACCTTATATTTATAAATTAGTGCTGACTATGATAATTTAGTTTTTATAGATGCATATGCAACTTTGTGGCACTATAGGCTTAGTGACATGAGTCAAAAGGACATGCAAATTATGAAGGATAGGTTACTCTAATTGAAATGGTTTAATTTATATTTCTATGAAGACTATGTGTACAAAAAATATAAAAGGGTGAAGTTTCCAAGGTTGGACCTATAAAGAAGGAGAATAAGTTAGAATTGGTTCAATCAGATGTATAGGGGTCAGTTCAGATATCTTCTATTAGTGGCTTATATTATTATGTTACTCTTATTGATGATGTAACTATGAAATTTTGGGTGTATGGTATTAGGAGAAAATTTCATGTGTTTGATACATTTAAAATATGTAAAGCCTTGGTTGATAATGAAATATGTCTCAAGTCAGATAATGGTGGGGAATATTGTAGCAATGATTTTTTTGATTACTCATCTAGGAATGGAATTCATAGACAAAGGCCAATTCTAGAAACTCTATATTAAAATAGAGTGTTAGAATAATTTAACAAGACTATCATCAAGCATGCTAGGATCATGAGGTCATATGCAAGTCTACCCCTTCAGTTTTGGGCAAAATTAATACACATGGCTATATATATGATCAATAGAGGACTTTCATCTTCCTTGTATGGAGGAATACCTAAGGAAGCTTGGTCTAGTAATAAGGTTGATTATTCCTTTATTATAATACTTATATGTGAAGATTTTCTTCATATTGATAAACATGATAGGACTAAGGTAGAGGCTAAGTCAAAAAAATGCACTTTTATTTGTTATGATAAGGATGACTTTGGTTTCCAGATTTGGAGTCTTAAATATAAACAAATCTTTTAGTCTAAGGATGTAGTATTTAATGAAAAAGCCATGTATAAACAATAGTTACAATATTATAAAGAGGATTCCAAAAAATATTACATGGTGTTGGATCACATTGTAGATGGTAAAGTGTCCTAACAACTAGTCTAGGCACCTACTCCATAAGAATCCCAAACTCCTCAGGTGAGAAGGTATTATAGAGTAAGAAGGTAACTTAAACCTTTTTATCCATCTCTTAATTATTTATTACTCACTAACAATGGAGAGTTAGAGTGATTTCAATAAGCAATGTAGGTAGATTTCAAGAAGAAGTGAGAACAAACAATGGATTAGAAAAATTAGTCTCTCATGGAAAATTAGACATGGGATTTGGTAAACCCAATTGAAGGTAAGAGAGGATTGTAGAACAAGTGAGTGTATAAAATTAAAGAGGATGATGGAGGTGATAAAAGTTACAAGGCCCAGTGGTGGTAAAGGGGGTTTTACAGAAGAAGGGAATTGATTTTGATGATATATTTTTTCCAGTGGTGAAGATGACTTATATTAAGCCTATTCTTAAGATAATGGTAGTGGAATAATTGTACTTAGAGAAGCTAGATGTGAAGACTGCATTCCTTTATGGTGATTTGGAGGAATTATACATGGAGCAACCATATGGATATGAGGTCATAGGGAAGAATAACATGGTATGTAAATTGAAGAAAAGCTTATACGGCCTGAAACAAGCTCCATGATAGTAGTACAAGAAATTGAATAGTTTTATGATGGAGCAGGAATACTCTAGGTGTCATTTAGACCATTGCATATATATCAAGAAGTTTGATGATGGTATTTACATTATCCTATGTTTGTATGCGGATGACATGTTGGTTACAAGTAAAAACATGTGGGAAATAAAGCTACTCAAGCAACAACTTAGTAATTCCTTTACTATGGAGGATTTAGGTGCAATAAAACAAATCATTGGTATGAGAATAGCTCGAGATAAGAATGAACGAAAGTTGAATTTATCTCAGGAAGAGTGCATTAAAAATGTCTTGTAGAAGTTTAGTATGTAGGATGATAAATCGATTAGGGATCTTTTGGTAAGCCATTTCAAGATATCAAAGGAGCAGTGTCCCAAGAGAAAGGAGAGAATCTAGATGTCTTTTGTACCTTACTCATTAGTATTTGGTAGCTTGATCTTTTCCATGGTATGAACTAGGCTATATATTGCCCATGCAGTGAGAGAAGTAAGTAGGTACATAATTTATCCAAGTAGAGAGCACTAGAAGGCAGTGATGTGGATCCTTTAGTACTTGAGAGGGACCATGGGGACATTTTAAAGCTGCATTAGATTGAACACCAATTTGCATGGTTATGTAGATTTAGACATGGATGGAGATTTAGACATCATGAGGAGCATGACAAGATATGTATTTACTATAGGTGACACGACAGTGAGATGGATTTCATGACCATAGAAACTTATGGCTTTATCAACCACATAGGCTAAGTATGTTGTTGACATAGAGTCAAACAAAGACATTATATGGTTATATCATTTTCTTGAAGATTTGGGGCATAAGTAGGAGGAAGGGAAGCTATATAGTGATAGTTATAGTGATATACACTTAGAAAATAACTTTGCCTTCCATTCTAGGTTGAAACATATATAATTAAGGTACCATTTCATTAGTTGAAGATGGAGAAGATTCGTATCAGTTAGAATCTTGAAGATATGATGACCAATGTGGTCACAAGGGAGAAACTAAATCTATGTTCAGCTTTGGTTAGCCTTCATAGATGACAGTGAAGGGTTAAAAATCTTGCTCAAAGGAAATTAGTCTCCAATTAGGAGCCTATTATGTTATGGAACCTATTTACACATTATAATGTATTTCAAATATTGTACATTAAAATGTAGTATACACTCTTAATGTATTATTGCTCAATTTTTTTGATCCCCCTTTTTTTGGGAGTATAGATACATGGTTTATCTATACTTGTATATGTGTGGTGTCATCACCAATGGTTAATGGGAAATTGTTATGGGTTGACTTGGCCTATTGTTTTGGTACCCATTGTTTTGTAAAATTGCGGTGTTAGTTACCTATTGATTCAATTATATATAGATGGACATACAATAGGTAATAAATTAGAAGAATTAAGTTTGAGAGGGTAAACATAATATGTGAATTCAAGTGTGAATTCGAGAGAGTTTGTTGAGTGCACATCTCTAAATAATATTTGTGCATTGTAAATGTGAGAAGATTGATCTGAAAGTGGATTGTACTTTTGTTAGCTTGTAATAATATCTAAGCAAGTGTTTCTTGGTGGATGTATCCCACATTAGGTAAACCACATTAAATGTCTTCTTTTTGTGCATTTTAATTTTTGTTCTTTATGTATCTCTGTTCATAACTCTTGTTATTACAATTTTGTGAAATTATTCTACATTAATTTATAATTTATTCCTAAAAACATTTTGATAAAACTTCATTAATAAGTTTGAAATCATCTTTAGACTCTTCATAACTTTCAATCATAATTTCCCCCTTATTTTCAAGTAATTTATTCAAAATTACATACGCCCTACTATTTTTTCATGCATTATTAGAAATGCTTTGGAGTCTTACACCTCTTCCTCTTCAAAATGTTTTACCTTATCATCTTTTATTGTCTCCATACTCTTGACATATTCATATGTAGGTGTTAATGGTGGAAAAGAATAATAAATTAAATTTTCAATGCTCACATATCTATAAAAGAAATAAACTAAGATACAAATGATGATGATGACGACAACAACAATGATGATGATGATGATGATGATGATAATAATAATAATAATGTAAACTAGAATAAAAAAATTAAGACAAAAATAATAATTATATGAAATAAAAGATTAAAAATTCAATAACTTATGTAATTTGGATATTTTCAATAAAATGTATAATGAAAAATATGTATAATTCCACTAATTTTACCCCATTTTCATATTTTTCTTAATTTTACTCTAATTTTACCTTAGTTTTCATAACTTTTATTAATTTCCCCAAGTTTGTCAAATTTGCGTAATTTTCCCTAATTTCCTCAGTTTACTCTAATTTACCCCATTTTTATTAATAAATCCTAAATTTACTATAATTTTACTGTAATTTACCCAAGTTTCACTTATTTGTGTATTTCCCTAATTTTTTGAGATTTTCCAAAACACCATGAAATAGACCCATTTAGTGGCACTAATTTCAGACCATGTAATATTGAAAGCTTGATATTCACTTCACCTAAAATTTACAAAATTTTCACACTTTTTAGATCTTAGTGTGTTAAATGAGAGGTCAAGGATTATATTTATAGTTTCCTAGACCCCCTCAATCCTTGCCAAATAATATTGACTCAACTTCTACCTATTCAGTTGTGTTTTTTTAGTCATCTTTCCTTGAATTTGTGTAGGTCAAGTTGTGAAAAACAAATAGAAATAAACTCAAATATTATGAAACCAACCTATCAGTTAAGCCTGAAGAACCAAACACTCACCCAAGACACTATAAGCGATCACCAAGAAACCCATTGGTATAGAGAGAATTATAGATATAAAAATAGTGCCCAACAAAATGTATAAACCATAAAAACTAACATTCACATAACACATATCCAATTCAAATAACATTAATTCTATTAATCCACATTATTTACATTCAATGTACATCACCTGTATACAAAACTACCATTACATGCATAATCAAAATTATTCACCTCTACAAAGCATAAAATGATATTGCAATAACATATCATGGATATTAAATTCTTCAAATCTTAATCTTCATCTCCACTTTGATCTTCAATTAAAAACATGTAACCAAAATTAGATGTTCACACTCTGAATCCAAAAGCTCAAATGAGAGACCAAGGTCCCTATTTATAGATTTTCCTAGATGCCCTTGGACCTTTTATAGTTATTTCCAACACATATATTTTTCCACCTACTAGTGAATTTAGGAATATTCCTTCCTATATCTTATCCACATATATGTAGTTTACTATTCCATTTGCCTTCCTAGATTATTCCCTTTCTAATCTATATCAAACCTCATATACTTCACCACCTTGTATACCTAATAAGTGTCACCATCTTATTCACTATATTTTATGCATTATATAAGTTACGCATCATCCTTCCCTCACACCATGATTTATTACTTATAACAAGATAACATAGTGTGAATTAATGTATCTCACTCAAATTATTTCATACTCAGCCTTATTTATGTTTCCTTTTTCATTTAAAACTTCAAAATTGAGGGTCAACAATCCCTTGACCTCACTAGTTGTCTATCCTCACATAAATTCCTTTGTATCTTATTTAGTTACACTTAGAATAATTTCAAGTATTACTCACTTAACCTTAAATTCATATGCATCCAAAAAAACATCACTTGATAAATAATTATCGAGGCTTCCTTTGCATTTCCATTCATTTTATTTAATTCAATAATAACTTCCTATTTCTCTATGTATATTTTCTCCAACTTGTCTACTTCAATTCAAAATTAAACAAAAGTTTCATGCATTTTTACTCCTCCATCACCTTCCCCCATATAAATATCTAATTTTATCCTCCAACGAGAATCAATGCTCCTTTACCATGGCTTTCCAAGTATCCAACTTGGACATTTTCTTCTTATTTTTGCCACATTTGCTTCATTCAACATTAGAGCATTTAAATATTCTATCTTCTCAATATTTTCTATCAACCACACATCTACATACTTTGATGTCTTACAAAACTCAATGAAAATATATGCCACTATGATTTATCTATTTTGTGCCTCTTTGAGAAAACCTTTTGATTCATTTGCCTTATTTTACAATTCTTCTTTATCTCCTCCTAATTCTTCTTTATTTTATTTTTTGATATGGTGGATCAAATAATTCAAGAACCCTAGTCCATTGAAAATATTCTTGTGCATTCATCTAACTATTTATTCTCCTTGGTTGATCTAACTCTTCATTAAATTTGTTCATTATGTCTACCTTCTAGTGATTAAAATATTCAATCACATATGTTACAATCTTTATTGTAAATTCTTATCCCTCATGCACTATATCCATAACTTGCATGAGTGGTGGGTCGAATAATTTTATCGTCTTGGCCATTTTACCATTAGGTGATTTTATATTTATTGTAAATTCTTCTCCCTCATGGACTCCATCCACAACTTGCATGAGAGGTGGGTGAATAATCTTCTCAGCTTGGCCCTTTTACCATTGGGTCATTTTATTAATTCTTCAATTAGGTTTTCTTATTTTTCATATTATATTTATTATTATTTGACCTTTATTTCACTCTCTATCACTAGTTTTGACACCAAGAATTCTTCCTTCTTTACCATCAAATATGTCCTTACTAGTGTTGATTTATTCCTCACCATGGTTGTTTAACCCTAATTCTTTACAACCCTTTCAAACCAAAAAAATTCAAAGAGAAAAATGGACCCGATAAATTAAAATGAGAGAAACAATACTAATAGAGTAATTAAGCTAACAAAATATGAAAAATGACATACACACAAGATTACATAGTACACATGATTTCACCTAGGAAAGCCCTTTTGGGTAAAAAAACTAACACAATAACTCCTTTATTGAATTAAATCAATTTTTTATAATACAATAATGCACTACCAAGTTTTCTTTTCCCCTACTATATGTGTGAGTATATATATGAACATAAATAGGTAATCATTAAATTAGTATTACAATACCATGGGTACCAAAACCATGGGATATATAAAAAATGGGATAAAACCAACCAAATATATACTACTATGGTCCCATTCTAGCTCGAAAATCTAGTAGAGTGTAAATCATGGAAAATATACAACACATTTCTGACATTTCATTCAATCAATCACCTCTTCTTGACTAGCCTAAAAATATTTCACTTTTGCACTTGAATTCTTATACATGTACTCCTCTAATGGCATTGAATCTCCTCATGACACCTAGATATTTCTCTAAAAACTACAATTGCTATGAGGCCCTATATTTCTTTCCTAGAAAATAATACTAAATATATTTAATTCTCAATTTTTAAATGATTCTTCAAAAGGATATCTTTCTCTTTTTTTAGCCTTAGGTGTATTAACTCCACCACCTACTGTTAACCAATGTCCTCAATTTACTTGTAACTATCTAATTTTCAAAAATATCATAATTCACACCTTTTTCCTAAGTGAATTTCCTTTTTATAATATTCACATTCTAATATGTGCACAATATTTACATATATTCCATCCCATTCATTTATTTTTAACACACCATTTTATGATGTACTTTAAATTCATTCACACATCTTTTTCAATGCATTATTCTTCCCCTTGCACAATTTTTTATATGCCCAAAAATTTTCACCTTCATGCACAAATTTATAAAATATTTTCTTTATAAGGTAATTTAAATCTCACACACCCCTATTACCCCAACCAATATGTGTTAAGTAATATTTCTCATCATATTAGGTATCAAATTGTCTAGTTGTTTTCATTCTTTTAATTTTAATCGAGCCATGTTCACACTTATCTGCAAGACTTCTTACACATGATTACCCCTCCCAAAGATAATTAGAGGTTTATAATAAAATTTTTAGAAGAACCCTCACTCAAATTTTCATATTGGATTTACAAGATAATTTGTGCTTAGAGTAACACAGGATTAAAAAGGAGGTTAGTTTCTTATTAGCATGGAAATAAAACCAAAAGTAATACAAAACTAACATCCTAGGCACATGTATTTAAATTGGTAAAGGTCTAATAATTGATAAATGAAAAATATAAGATAAAATCATAATTATTATAACTTCCCTATGGATGTATATTTATAGCTGAAACTTAAGGATGGATTAGCTTGGATGTAGTGCTTGAGGTCTTTGATAATGTCACAAAGTAACTTGGATGACATCTCCCCTTGCACTATGTATGATTGGATTAATAATTTAAAAATTGGTTAAAGTTTAATGTGAGAGTGGCTCTTCAAAATGGTAACACCTTATTGTTTTATCAAGACTTGTCTAAATAATGATTAAGCCCTCCAATTTATAGACTTAGATGATGAATGTGGACCATTAGATCAATTAAAAGATAAATGGATGAGGATTAGTCATCCATCCTCATAAAATTATGATATTTAATGTGTAAGAGGGAGATATGGGGTGTGGAATAAAGGATTGAGTATATAAGAGCTTGTGTAAGAAGTGTGCAAGAGGATGTAAGAAACCTTACTTGTAAACTTCAAACTTTGCATTGACTTACCTTGTGGAGGAATAGGATGATGTCATGAAGTTGAGACAAAAAATAGGATTAATTAAATTATTAAAAATATGAAATGTGTATTCCATGGATTTTTCCATTAATAAGAATATTAGTTAATTACTAAAACATTAATTGAATAATGGGAAATGATGGGAAGTTGTTAGGATAAGATGTGAAATATAAGAATGGATTAATTGATTAGGGGGTAATAATGATAGAATATTAATGTTAACGCCAATATAATAATTTATTATTAGAGTATGTTATTTACCTACCTTAGTTCATGTTTACTAGGTGCACTATTTATTTTTCCTATTGTGGATTTATCCCACATTGGTTAGGATGCTTTGCTTCTTGATCTTCCTTGTATATACATGCAAGGATATTTATTTGTATTAGACAATTTCTAAATATCTAAATATCTTAGGTAAATGTCTTAATCAAATCCATCATCTAATTTTATAGAATAATTAATATGGAGATATATGATATTTCTCTTTATTTTTTTCATTTGCTTGCCATGTGATGTTTTGGTGTTATCACCTGTGATCTTTGTGGCTTAGAATGATCTAGTATTCATTCCTTTCATGATATTATATCATATTTATTATAATAATAAGATATATAGAAAGAAGAAGATCTATGAAAATAAGAAGATCTATGGAATGATCACAATTCCTTATTGTAAACTCCAAATGGATGCCTGTAACACATCTTGTTCTAATACCACGAAAGGAACAAAGACTAGATCTTTCCAAGACACAAAGATCATGGGTGATAACAACGTCCTATAGGATAGGTGGTGTTTAGTGAACTTAATACATTAAAATAAATCATTACTCATATAAATGGTGATGCGAATCATGTTCAGAAACACTTGAACCAACATCTTGTGAGACTAGAACCTTGGCTCTATGGGTCTTTAAATCTAACTACAGAGCTATGGTTTGTGCTTACTTTAATCATATACTACAGATCTAATAAATGGGTATGCCATTTTATATTTATTTTATTTTTGTCGAGCCACCTCTATGGGATGATTTTTTTCCAGACTTGGGATGTCTATTTGCAGAACCTACCTTTATTCCTACGTAGGATGTTGAGCTACCACAAATTATCACTTTAGAGGAATCTATTATTTCTAGTGAGTGTACACTTGTTGAGCATTATGATCCACTTCCCATGGATATTATTTTAGTGAATTTTCCATGTATTTATACTAATCAATCTACTTATATAGAATTACATCCAGTTCATATGCAAGATCTTGCCAAACCTATGACACACTTTAGATTTGGATGTGATTCATAGATATTTGTACTACTACCTCCTTCATCTTATATTGTGGAATGGGTAGAATTAAATTACACCATTTATGTTCTTCCTTTGTCAAAAGGAAGAAACACTATTCGATGTAGATGCCGATAGTCTTCTAGCCAATGATCTTGACATTGATACTGGTCATTATGAAAGCCTGACTTGGATTATTGACAGTTTTAGTATCAATGACACTTGTCCTTGGGGGAATTTTTATTTCCTATGGTTTTTATCTCTCCACTTCATGGATATTTTGTACATGAGTACCTGATCATGCCTTGTTTCTATAACTCTCAATGTAGATATGCCACTTTGTTTTTGGCTATTTTTAGCCCCTAACTTCACTTGGGTGGGGTGTTAGAGTGGGTTATTTACTTGCCTTAGCTCATGTTTACTAGGTGCACTAATTAGCACTATTTGCTTTTCCTATTGTGGATTTATCCCACATTGGTTAGGATGCTTTGCTTCTTGATCTTCCTTACATATATGTGCAAGGATCTTTATTTGTATTAGACAAGTTCTAAATCTTTAAAGCTCTTAGGCAAAGCTCTTAAGAAAATCCACAAGCTAAGCTTATAGAATAAGTAATATGGATATGTATGATATTACTCTTTGTTTTTTTCATTTGCTTTCCATGTGATGTTTTTTTTATCACCTATGATATTTGTGGATTGGAATGATCTATTCTTTATTCCTTTCATTTATTAGATGATTCAGGATGATGTTAGTGGCTAGTTAAAATTGACACAAAGTGTCTAATTTTAGGTGTTTACATTTTCCCCCTCTTTGAGAAGGCATTGTGAGACACAATGAATGTAGTAATGGATTTTGAAATAAAAAAGAAGATGAAAAAAGTGGATAAAAAATTAGACAATGATGAAATAAAGAATGTGATGAATGATACCCCCTTGAGAGGGCGTGCAAGGATGAAGGATGCAAATGGGATATATAAAAAGAGATGAATAAGATATAAGAGAAGAATAAATGGGTGGGTGATGTATAAATAGAAGGGATTGGGATGCATGATGGGATGATGATTATCCCATGGGTGAGATTAACTCTTTTGTGATAAATCTGACTTACTTTGATTTATGATGATGATGAATTGATTTTCCCTAAGCAGAGAAAAATTGGGAAAGAATCATAAAATAATCTACACACTTTGACTTGACCCAAAAAAAGTGAAATATGTGAGCTTGAATTTCCCCAAGTAGGGTGGATTTGGGAAGGATACATCCTAAGAGAAATTGCATACTTTGACTTGACCCAAACAAGGTAAAATTTATGAGGGTGGATTATATTTATGATGATTTATTAAATTTACCTGAGCAAGGAAAATTGATTGACTAATTAATTTATTGATTTTCAATTATATATCAAGGATTTAACCTATTGCATATATTAAATATGAGATGATCACATTGACAGATGACATAAATTTGATAGGTAGACATAAACAAACGTGTGGATGGTATAATGATTTTTCATAGAATGAAGAAGCCACAAAAAAAGGCACACAAGGATGCCCCAAAGTGATGAAAATAATGATTGAAAAATGATGTGATAATGATCAAAGAATTATGTGATATGAGGGGATAATTAGATAAATAAGAGACATGGTGAATTGATGTCCATACATATATGACATGATAATTATTGTTAGCCAGAATAATTGGATGATAAAAGATGAAAATGGAAATAGGAATGGAAAAAGAGTAAGAATGGTGAATTATGGTTGCCAAATTGACCTAAAAAACCCCAGGTATTTAAACACTACCTACATAGTTTGAATGGAATTTAATCCAATTTAGTTATCCAAAAATGGAGGAATATTATGATAAATTATGGAGATAGATGATGATATGATGTTAACAAACATAACAATGGATGAGATGATTTCTTTTGAAAATGGATGATTTTTCAAGGGGATAAACAATAACTATAGTGTGAAATTTCATATAAGCCTCAAGCACTTGATGTTTGATGTAACACATGATGGTATGCACCATGATATAAAACATCATGATGACCTTTCCTTAATGTTCATAAAGGCCGACCCTCAATCCAATGGACAAATGACACAAATGCACCATGATATGGAAAAATCATGATGACATTTTTATTGTATGCCAATGGATAGACTCAAATATAATTACATTACATGAGACACCATGATATGTAAAAAACATGATGACACTATATAAATTCATATGGGCTAAGTCAAGGTGCAACAGGAAAAGCAAACAAACAAATAGTCAAGCAAACACAAATAAAGTAATAAAAGTAACATAAATCATCTTATCGTTAATCAAGTCAATATCCACATGGGAAGGCTAAATTATATTGATAGTTGGATGGCTCCCCAAAGAAATTATACTTGCCAGGGAATGAATTTGGAAAAATATATTAAAAGGCTACACACTTTGATTTTCCCTAAACAAGCTAAAAGTTGTGAGCTTGGATTGATGACTTTACCCCAATCAATGTGGATGTGGGAATAAAATATACTAAAAATATGGAATGATTGGATTCAAAATTTGATCAAGGATTATTGACTAGATTGAGGATAAGATAAATGCTTTTGGATTATTTTGGATTTGTATCTTTCATGGATATTTATGGCCTTTTTTTATTTTTCTAATTTTATAATGTTTAAAATTTGTTAGGGATTTTATTACGTTTTTGGATTTTTGGAATAAGGATATGTAAGGGTATTTTAAATAATTATTTAAAAAGGGGAATCCAAATGTATGTACAAAGGGTCATTATCAAAGGGAAAACCTATTCTAGCACTGAGATGTGGAAAGTGATGTAGGATGCAAAGGATTCATGATAATGTTGGATGATAATGGACAATTATGGGGGACAATTATTAAAAATAGAGTAGTGATATCCAAGGACCATGTCACGTGGTAATCAAGTGTATAGTCATCAAAGTACCATTCAGATGATATACCAATATTTTTCCAAAAATAAGACTTAAAACTACTTCCAGTTCCTTATCAAGGTCAAGTCAAGAAAATAGGTGGGCATGATAGGATGGATAAAAGAATGGACAAGGATAGGGATTTAGATGAGCCAAGATCGCTTGAATATAAGGGATAAGGATAAGTATTTAGATAGGATATGAATGGTTAAAATGGAATGGATAAGGACTTAGATGGTTGAATATGAATTGGATGGGATTTCCCCCAAGTGTCAAGGTACTTGTAGATAATAATTCTTTTTATGCATGATGCTAAAAACCTAGTTTTCATCATGGTACTTGTCTGAGGTGCTATAAGCATGGTTTTCACCATTAGATTATTAATTTATCTACCCCCACCCTTTTTTATGATTTTATTATCTCAAGTAAATAGAGGATTATAATATGCATAATGCTAACCCTTTGATTTTTTAGCCCACACCCACTTTGGATAGTTTCTCAAATAGGATCCTATTGTTGATGTGGAACACACTGATGCTATTTTTATCTTCATTGATTTTAATTTTAATTCCTCCAAACATCTAAAAAATGTGTCTTCATCTCCTCTATAAAAGAGACAGCCACTAAAGAGGGTAAATTAAGATAAAAATTAGATGAAGGATCTAATTTGATGAGGTAATTCTAGATTTGGATGGAGGATATGATCATGAAGGGATGTATAGTTATTTGGAGACCATGGGAAATTAGGATTAAAAATCACACACATTATTTTTGATTATGTATGTTCTAATTATGACATGAATTTGAATGTTGGGGGGTCAAAAACATTTAAAAATTCTCTCAATAGGGCCACACATTTATTTCTCCTTAGGCTTAAGATTTGAATGAACTTTAGACTATATACTATTCTGATTTTAACTTTAATGATGTTTTCATCAAGAAATTGAGAGATAATGTATTCATATATTGGCACCTCCAAGAGGCTTTCACCAATATAGTCTTCTTGATTATTCTAATTTTTATTTTGGTTATTCCTTAGTGCCTAAAACAAGGTTTCACTATGGGATGTTAAATTTTGATTTGATTGTTCCCTATCACTTTAAATAAGGTTTCACTAGGGATATTAATTTTTGACTTTGATTGTCCCCTATCACCTCAAACAAGGTTTCACTAGGTAATTTTTCTTCTAAATTTAAATTATTTTGATTTTTAGTGTCCTTTAGTGTCTCAAACAAGGTTTCACTAATGAATTTTGATATTTGATTTTGAATGTTGTTTTGGATCCCCATAAATTCTACCACTGATATGTCACTATGGAAGAAGTCAAAAAAGTGTGATTATGTTAGTCCTAATAGATGGGTGTGAGAGATTAGATGTTAAAGTATGGGATAGGATGGTTAATGTGCAAAGGAAAGGTGAAACTAAAAGAAGGATTAAAATCTATGCAATCCTCATAGAGGCTACTAGGATAAATTGATTTGATGCCAAAGAGAAATTTCTCAAAAACCATGGAAAGGCCACTGATGTATTCAAATGGATCTATTAAAAGTGTGTAACTAATGTAATAATATATTTATTCTAATTCTAATGTTGATTATGATGGTAAAATATATTTTGATGTTGATTATGATTATGATACTAATATGGAACCTAATTCTGATGTTGGTTCAAATAAGAAATTTTATTGTGATTTAGATTTGGATGTAGATACTAATTTTGATTCTGAATTTAATACTAATTGTGATGTTGATTTGGAATATAATTTGGATGTGTCCATAAGGAGGGCTTGTTGGATTATGTTATCCAAAATTACCTTTTCCACTTCTCACTTATAAATGATAGATTTGGTATGAAAGGATTTCATAAAATGGGGGATGTCTTGCAATGGATGAAAGATGGATTATTAGCCAATGATGGTTTCTTCAAAGATGGGCTCATCGAAGAAGGGTTTGTAAAATACCAATGGGCTGTTAAAGTCAAGACCATCAAATATTATCATATGGTCAAAGGGTGACTCATTAAATGTGGGTGATTTGACAAAAACATTGAGGATGGGTTGACTATCTTGATCTTGACTTGAAACTGGATAAATTTGATCATGGTCTTGGAAGCAATCTTGGCATATCCCTATTTGGTGATCCTCATACATAGATGTATTTGATTATATTTTTATGTATTTATAGTCAATCAAACCTTGGATATAGTTCTATAGGATATAGACTTAGATAATGGCCTTAAATTTTGTGATATTCATAATATTCATTTTCATGGTACCCCTTAAGTTTTGGTTCATTTTCATTAAAATACTTGGTGTGCAGATATACAATCATGTTTACCATGACTAAATGGTAAAAGATTTATTCTAAGGGTTCATTAATAATTTTGAAACCTGATTTTGACATGGATGGAATGGATTCTAGATGTGATTGTTGTGGCTCAATGGGCTAGACAAATATTGGATAAGGGTGCCAAAATAGGTTTCCCTTTGCTATTTTGATGAGGGATGTGATGATCAAGACCAATGGATGGGATGTTTTATTGATGTTGATGGGAAATGATTTAAATTTACCTATTTAGGATAGAGCTTATGTTTTCTAGATCATAATCTATATGAAGTTGAACACTTATTTCTAAGAGTCACAAATAACATTGTCATTATTCTCATACATGTACTGTTCAATTTGGACTTTATCTATATATTTTTTGGATGCCGTCAAATTTAATGTATAATTGATTAATGATTTGATGTGTTGGTATGATTTTGATGTTTGATTTTATTTACCCAAAGTAGGTTATATTGATTTGAAGTGATTATGATGTTTAATATGATTATCCCCAAGTGGGGTAGAGTGATTTGATATGACTGTGATGTTTGATGTGATTATCCCTAAGTAGGGTAGATTGATTTGATGTGATTGGCCATAAGCAGGGTAGATTGAGTCTGTGTTCAATTAATATCAAATTTTATTTTGATTGTTGGATTTGATTCAAATGAGATTAAGGGTTGATGTTATGACTTCACCATTCCTAATCAACATGTGTGGGAGATTGAATGGAAATATAAGATTTGACTTTAGATGTGATGTTTAATTAATTTATAATCAATGTGACTTAGTCAAAATAGACTTGATTTGACATTATTTAAATGTTTTTACTTTGGAATTAGATTGGATTTGGTCAAATTGACTAATTTTGACTTGATTTGGACTTGGTCAAAGTTGATTAGATTTGATTTAATTAGAATTGGAATAATTGACTTAGGATGTTTAAATTATAATATTTTACTTAGAATTTGAAGTTTGACTTGAAATTTGACCTTGAATTTTTTTTTACTTTTGAAAGTGTTTGACTTAGATATTTGACTTGGAAGTTGAAATTTGATCTTCAATTTAAATTTTTTTTACTTTAAATAGTTGAGTTTGAATTTTGAAAGTGTTTGACTTTGATTTTTTATAAATTTAAATTTGAATTGAAGATTGACATTGAATTATTAAAAGAGTTGAGTTGGAATGTTTGACTAAAGAATTTTGACTTTCTAAAAATGTTTGACTTTGACTTTAGAAGATTTAAATTAGACTTGATTGGAAATGTTTTACTAATTAAAACATTAGAATGATTTGGATTCGATTTAGAATTGGATTTGGTTCAAAATGAATCTTATTTGGATTTGTTTTCAAATGACTAACATAATGGTGGAATATAGATAGGGTACCATTTTAATTAGACAACATGATGTTCAGAATGGGATAAAAATGACTTGAAATTTGGGCATTGTAGTGCCTTATCGTGCCAATGTGTAATGATAAAGTTTTAGACTTGGGATGATTTGACTTGTTTGATGCATAAGGTATAACACAAAAAATGAGGTATATGACAGTAAACAAGAAATGGCATTCACACAAGGCAAATCCTATTTTAGTGTTAAAATGGGTGTACAACATAATTATATCCCATGTATATACCTCACAAGAAGTGGGAATAAGTTAATCTCTTAACCCTCACTTTAAATAGTATGTCCTGAGATCTTGGGGCAGTTTAGTTTCCCTGACACTATGAATTATTTATATCCTAAATGACTTAATCTAAATTTTAATAGGATTTATATATGATCCTTTACATAACTCATGGTATATGGGGCTCAAAATTATAAGGAAAGATAAAAACAATGGTAAATTCATGGCAGGGTTTATTCCCTTCATGACCACTTCAATTGTGAGATCTTAGTGAAGTGATACCAAAAATTGAACTCCAAGAGTGATTAAAAATGACTTATCATTAGGGAAAAACTCCTTAATTTTACAAAAAAATTACAGGGAATTTATCTATGCTTTTAAGACAATTCCTTCCAATTATATCCCCCATCAAAAAGGGGTTGGTACATAAGTTGGGGGATGAAATCCCAGTCACCATACCCTAATGACTCACTTATGGTGATTAAGTTGACATTACTTAGCTAAAATAAAAAGGGACGGTTCACTATTTTTGACCATTTAGATCTCACAAGTGGCCAAGAGGAAAGCATACTCTAGTTTCAATTTGGAAAAGGCAAAAGTAACCTATGTGCTTTTGATCACTGAGTGTTCCACAAGTGGGCAACGGGAGAACATGAACATAATAATCCACCCATAAACACATAACACACACTAAAATTAATGAAAACACAATTACTTTTAATAACCAAATTTAAATATTGGTTCATTTTTAACCACCAAAATAAAATGTGTTTGTTTGTGAAAACAACCAAATATTTGACTCACAAAACCTACTAAAAACACATTAGTGTTTAGATTTTTGGCTTTTGACAAATAAAAAATAAGTTGAAATGATTTTTGTTTAAGTATATAAAAATTACCATAGGGTGATTTCACTATTTATTAGGGTTAACCCATCAGTTCAGGAATCAATATCACTGATTTATAGCCATAAAACACAAAAAATAATGAACTAGAGATTCTATTGATTAGCAGGGTGATATCATTATTTAACAAAGAAATTTTATTGATAAAATAAAAACTTGGATAAAATAAAAACAAAAAATATTTTACTAATTATACTATCAATTCTATTATTTCTAAGTATGATATCACCAAAATACATGAAATACAAAGAATAAAAGTTACCAAGAATTTTTGTCGATAAGCAGGTCAATCCTATTGATAGGAAAATTGATTCCACCATTTTAATTTATGATTTAATTTTTTTATAAAACCACACTTTGATTCAAACCTAAGAGCATTCATGCCATTTAGTAGTGTGATTTTATTGATTTTTAGGTCAATCCCACCATTTTCCTAAAAAACACAATAGAACATAAAATAGAGAAGTGATATAATTGATTATCATGTTGATATCAACATTTATGAGAAATTATTATGACAACTAGTAGATAATTTATGACTTTAATTTAGGAATGGAAATTTGATAAATTAAAAATAAAAAGAGGTGAAATTAAGATCAATTTTGAGCTAATTTCTTAATTAGAGGATATGTTGTTTTAAAGGATAATGTGGGGTGTTAGTCCCATTTGGTGTGTCATACGTAACAAAACATTACAAAGGAGGTTCATTTCTTATTATCATGAAAATAAAACCAAAAAAATACAAAACTAACATCCTAGGTGCATGTTATCAAATTGGGAAAGGTCTAAGGAATGATTAAAAATAAATAGAAGATAAAATCAAAATGATTATACCTTCCCCATGGATGCCTCCTTCTAGTCATAATTCAAGTTTATATTGGCTCAGATGTAGTGCTTGAGGTCTTTGGTAATCTCACAAAGTCACTTGGATAATGTCTCCCCTACACTATGTGTGATTGGATGAACAATCAGAACGTTGGTTGAAACTTGATGTGAGAGTGGCTCTTCAAAAGGGCAACACTTATTTATGTTATCAATACTTGTCTAAATGAGCAAGAAGCCCTCCATTTTATATAATTGGATGATGAATGTGGACTGTTGGATCAATTAGAAGATCAATGGATGAGTATTAGACCACCATCCTTATAAATTAGGGAGATGAAGTGTATAAGAGGGAGATATGGAGTGTGAAAGAAAGGATTTAGTGTGTAAGAGGGGTGTAAGAGATTATGTAAGAAGTGTGTAAGAGGATGTAAGAGACCTTGATTTCACTTAAAATTTTACATTGGATTGCCTTATGGAATAAGAGGATGATGTCATGAACTTGAGATGAAAAATAATATTAATTAAACTATTAAAAATAGGAAATGTGCATTCCATGGAATTTTACATTAAGAAGAAGATTAGATAACTAATCAAGTATTAATAGACAAATGGGAAGTGATGTGAATTTAGTAGGATATGATGTGATAATATAAGAATGGATTAAATAATTGGGGGGGGGGGGGGAGATGGAATAGTGATAGACTAGGAATGTTAATGAAAATAGAATACTTAAATTAGATGATTTAGGATACTATTAACAGATAGTTAAAATCAAACCAAAGTGTCTGATTTCAGGTGCCTACACTTATTACCCACATACTACATAAAAAAATTAGTGGAAATAAACTATAAAAAATAATAAATATTATTTTGTTGTACATTTTCATAATGTTAGTGACTTTAACATCTTCCTTTAATGCAATCATTCAAATAAGGGATTGTGATTACTTCCATTGAAGTTCCCTTATAATAATTCAAGCTTGCATGCACTATTTTTTAGAATGTTGTGAATAATACGTGGTCTAATCTACTAAATATGTAACTTTCCTAGGTGTTTTGCATATTTTGAGTAATAAAAAAAACCTGATGCCGACACATTTTTTTATTTTGATGTGTTTTACATGCCAAACCTTCTAATAAGCTTTCTTTATTCTTTGACTCCATCTAGAAAGTAGAATTTTATTATCCAACTTCATTAACTCTATCAACCTCTTATTGAATGATGTGCTCCTTTACTATTATTATTCACACAATCCTTAACAAAGGAATAACAAACTCTACTGATAATAATACACCTCTCTCATATACTAGCTAGAATTTTGTATGCTGATTCAAATACTTAAATGTGGTTATATATGTTCATAATATATATAAAACCCTATAATTCTAATATTTATGCCCATTTTAACAAATCTTAGCTAAAATCTTTTTAAAAGCCTCCATTATACCATTTCCATGTGCACAGTAAGGTGTTGTCTGATGATGTTCAACCATAAATTATTCCAAAAAAATGCACACCATTTCCATAAATAAAAAAATCCTCTATCGATTGTAATACTTAAAGGGCATGCATAACTTGTTATTATGTTTTCCTATAAGAATTTAGCTGGAGTTTCTACTATATAATCTCTTATATGTGCAACCTTAGCTCATATTATTAACTAGTCAATTTTATTTATGATATAACATGCCCCACTATGTAATGTAGAAGGGTTATTTAGACTCACCCAATTAGATTACTATATTAGATAAATCACACTAAATTCAGGGATTTTGAATATGTAAAAGATTGCCTATAGATAGTTTCTTCTACCATAAGGAAAAATGCTTAAATTTTTGAGTAGAAAGTAGGTGATTTAGGTCATGGCCACATGATGTATCAAGAAGTGTAAAACCATTAGACATAACACCAAGTGATATTCATTGAGACCACAAGTATGATTAATAGAGTATTTTTGACCGTTCTCTTTGATTCTAGATCCTTTGACTCATTTATATCCCCTTCAATTGTGGAATATTGTAGGCTAGTGGATTCTAGGAAGCATGAGTGTTGGGAGGTTGAGTTGGTCATTGGGGACAAGATGTATTTAAGCTTATTATCAAGTTGTTTTGCTCTAAATTTGGGTGGATTTCCCATCACTATTTACTTACACATTATACCCTTGGTTAGTTATGAAGTCAATTTGGGTATGGACTAGATTAGTTATTATAGAGACAAGTTGGATTGTCACAAAAAGGTAATTGAGCGTGTTGATGAACTTGGGACCAATATGATTATCATATCTCCCTTCAAATTTTTCTATGATGAAAATCAAGTGGATCATGTAGAAAATATGTTAGATATATGTTATCATAGTAAATGACAATTTAAAGGAGGAGATAGAGAAGGATTAATTATATGACCATCTCACTAGTGAAAAACTAGGAGAGGGGGAGACTAATTAAAGTATGTCTTTAATTCATGTATTGTAGGGGTTCACCAATCTAATGGACACACACACACACATTTTTTAAACAATTGATAATCACTCAAAATAGAGTTTTAATTACAATAACACAACAAAATACTTTCTTAATTTTAATAAAATTTGGCTTATTCAATTAAAAAACCATGTATGAAACAATTAAAAACACCTACTAGTCTGAACATAGACCTCTGCTTCACATTGGAAACATACATAGTCCTTTATAGATTTCCTAGACCAAGAAAACAAAAATAATATAATTTTGGTTTTCCAACTGAGAACCAACATTAGTCAGGCTTTGTTTTCTAATTCATTATATTATTATGAATTAGATTATTATGTTTACAAAAATAATCTAATTAATTATTATTGACTAATATTTCTATTAGTTGATACTAATTCCACTTAACCTATTTTATTATTCTATTTATCTTATTTCTAGCCATTCATCTAATAACCCCCTTCAATAATACTTCATTCACCATCCTTAGTCTAATCCCATCCCTTCATTAATTCTATCCTAATCCCTAATATTCTAATCTAACCCTAGTTATCCATTATATGGGAATTAAAAATTTTCATAATCCCACATAACCTTTACCCTATATTAAAATCAATTAATCCCCTCATTAAACCCATAATACACCCTATTACCTACTAACCTACTCCTTAAACCCACTATCCAATTTAAAATTCATATTTATTCACCTACCACCCTAGCTACCCTACCACCCTAGCCATTCCTACATCCCTATGAGCCCTAATCCTCATTATTTCCTATCTAATCCCCTAATTATCCCTTGAACCTATGGAGAAGCCTCTATAATCAAAGAGGTTCCTCCAAGTCTCTAGAAGTCTCCAAACTAGAGAGTTTTAATAATTTAAAATTCTTCAAAATTCCCTCCATTTTTCTTATAAAAGACCATGCTTGGGAAATGGCAAACTAACAACAATTTTCATAACATCTTCATGCTAATTTAATTCTTCAACTAGAAAATACATAAAGTCTCCATGTCCATTTAGATAACTAAGCAATATAGCATTTTCATACCTAATTCATGTCCAAACATCCATTTAATCCAATCATCCAAATCATTTGATCAAGCATCCATGTCAATTTGAGTCTACATGCAATCAATCACAAATCCATTTGTAAATCTTGGAAGGATGTAATATGAAACAAGGAATTCAGTAAGTTTTCTAATTTATTTTATAAATCCTTTCTATTATGTAGTTTTATATTTGAGTTGGTTGAATTAGCTTGTTAAATTCATATAGTGTGCTCAAACTCTCTCTACATTTTGGTGACCACGATGGGAGTAAAATCCTCTTAAACTAACATTTTTGGCACTTAAGGTGTGATTATTTAAGATTTTAGGCCAAACTTGAAGATTGGTATCTCAAAAATTTCAAAATTCCCATCCACAACAATCATCAAGGTTATGGTTTGAATACTTATAGCATATATTACTATGTTTTTCTTCCTCACACAGCGATTAAGCTAGTTGCATATCTTCTTGTTTATAAAATTGCAAGTGAATGATATTCACAACATTTTAGGATATTTTAAAAGGTTTTATATATTCTACAAATATATGTGTGTGTGTGTGTGTGTGTGTGTGTGTGTGTGTGTGTGTGTGTGTGTGTGTGTGTGTGTGTGTGTGTGTGTGTGTGTGTGTGTGTGTGTGTGTTGAAGTACTTTGACACCCAATGTTTTATCTTATCCCAACCTTATCATCATTATATTTATATTCCTATCATAATAGTAGGTAAGATCATTTATTTTTTTCTCTTTACAGATATTCTATCAAGTGGTTCACATGTCTAGAAATTGGTGGCTACTTTTGCAAACTGATAAAATATTTTCTACTATGCTATGCTAAGCGCCTATCATTTATCACAAAACTAAATTGTTGTGCTTAGAATAGTCAATGTAATAGATAGCTTTAAATTTGTAAATCTGTAGGAAATTTATTGTCTGAAACTCTAAAAAAAATAGTATGCCTTAGATCTGCATGATGCCTAGATGCATTTAAGGAAAGGATAGTAGACAACACTTGTTCTAGCTTTCATTAATATAGGATAATTTTTTTAGATAGCTAATCATGTGTTTGGATGCTACAGGTTTTAATTCATTACGATGATATGTTAATGTTGGGATTAGGGTAATTGATGGTTTGACATATCATCATCCTAATCTATGAATTATATTTGTTACTTTTATTTAAAAAAATTGTGATCTGTGTGTGTCATATAAAAAAATAATAAAAAAAAAATTAAAAATTATGATCGGTGATTCCAATTTTCTTGTTGACACTTGTCTGTTAGTCTAGATATGCCAATTATAATTGAATATTGATCCTTCAATCCATTTATACACCTATTTCTAACAAAATCTATTGTTTCATCCATATAGACAATACTAATTCAATATATTATGATCATTTTACTATTTTTAGATCCTGGGTGTTAAGGTGAAGTGGTTGGAAATCATAGCATGGGGATCTATAATCTACACGGTGTGTTGTATTATGGGCATATAACAAAAGTAATTAATATTTGAACTAATCAAATATTAGTTGGCATCTATGGTATTACTCTATCAAGAATATTTTATTTTTATTTTAGGGTTTTTATGATAAGAGATAGATTTGTATAGTATTTGACCACCTCTTTGATACTTTGGCCAATTTCTAACCATTTCTGATTTTTTCATGAATTCATTATACATATAATATATATATCTCATCCTTTGGTATTAATATCCAAATGGATTTTTGTTTGTTTATTTTTAAGCATATTTATGTCTATGTAGGAGAAGGTAGCCATGACATTTATTGGGCACAAAAACCCAATCACTGAATCAAGGGTTATCCTGGTAGTTGTGTCCTATAATGTCGCCCAAATTGGTAATATCATTTCATTTTTAAAAGGCATAAAATCATTTTTTTAACCAAGCTTTTGTATAATTCACTATGTAGCTATTTCAAATTCAATAGAGAGCAAGAGGAGAAGGGATAAAATATCCACCAGACCAATGCATTAAGAAAAATGTCAATCATGAATATCCAAAAAATGTGGTATTGATATAATTTTCACCATTTTTAAATCCATTTCATAGTCTTGTTATCCCCACACATTTTAATCATAAGTTTCTTCTAAATTTTTTGTTATATCTATATTTTGTCTAAAACTTTCTTGAATATATATTTGGCTCTTAATTAATCTATACATGTACAATTTTAGGCATCTGGATAATTTCTTATGATTTGTATAAATAACTGTTTGAGTCAAATATTCAAATTTATGACAAAAACATGACTGTCGATCCACTTCTAATAGTAATTTCAATTTAATGTGACTTTGAGGTTTGAGTCAGGGTTTTGCAAATAAATCATTTCATATTTTAGCACTGTCTACAGGGTATTTTAGGCATCTAATAGAATAAACATATAAAAGAATCTGATATAAAACATCTTTCTTTTCCTTAGGATAATCAAAATCTAGGGTAATTATTTCAAAATATTCATTCATAAATTTTTGATATAGCGTAGTCAGTCTTTGATCCATATAATCACCCATCAATAAAGTGTCCTTAGGACTTTAGAACAATTTTGTCATATTATAAAGGCCTCTGTCTAGGTCCAATATTTAAACCTAGAGGTTTTGTCATTTATAACAAAATCATAAATATCAAGTTATAGTAAACAATGATTTTTTCATGATGGGTCACATTTTTGTCTAGCTAACTATGATTTTGTAGATATTTGTCATGATCAATTAGCCTTTGAAAAATCATAACTCATATTAGTTATTTTGATCCCCCCCCCTTAATTATGACTTTGACTATTTTGGTTTTAATTTTGTTTTATACTGACTGTATATTCATGGTTTTGCAGATAGTCAACTTTTTTCTTGAAACTACTAACCTTTGCCTTGTAGGACCCAATTTTTAGAGTACTAATCAAACTACTAACCTGTGTGCTTGTAGGACATGAAACAAATATACATTTGGCACTTTTAGAATAGTTTTTTACTCATTTTTTTCTTGTATATATCATTTTTAATCATCTTATTATGTGTATATATCTTTGTTGAATTTCTCCTTGTATATAATTGCTTGAGTCAACATGTAAATAATTATCATATCATGCCCCTCACATAGGTAATTAAATAGGTTAATTAATTTTATCATGTGTTTTGCTTGTTTATCAACCCATCCCCTCTAGGATGGCATGTGACATGGAATTGACACCCATGCATGGGCTTAGTATATAGGGGTTAGTGTTGTGGATTTCATCATTGCACACTAACCAAACTTTATGTTTTATTAGAGTATAAAAATCATGGATAGTTGTCATTAGGCTAATTGGTTGACCCCATATAGGTCATCCATGAAGGGGAAGAGTTAATTCTATAAACTAAGCATTAGACAACACCCTATATGGATTTGGACCCCTATGTACCTTGGTGTATATCAGGGACTCCCATAGAGAGCTCTTTCAGCCTAGTATAATACCTTTCACCTGTAATAGGTGTACCATTGCAAGAGTCAACATCAGCTTCAAAGTATCCATCAAGTGCAAGTAGGGTTAATAGAGTTTGATTGATACCATAACATGTCATCGACCTACAACCTCACCTATGAATCCATTATATGGTGTGGACATTGGGTTACACACCCTTTATTTTACTAATAATAGGTTATGGATTGCTTGATTGGGTGTGTATTATTCAAAACTTGTACTATTTATGAGCTGATTTGGCCTTCACCTATCTATACCTATCTAGGATCCTTTTAAAAACCACCTTGTACATCCTACTATCTTGTACAAACATACCTTGTCTATTATTACCTCATCATACTTATCCAATCATCCTCCTATATATACCATCATTCCATCATCTTGTACATATTTTCCATCATCCATTTGTATATATTGTCTTTATCCTATCCCATTTCATCTCATCTTCATCCTATCTTAGTTTATTCATCCTCACCCCATCACTTATATATTCTAAACATCATCTTGTATATCCCTTTATCTTGAATGCCTTTATCATCATCCCATTATACATCCTCTTCATCCTCCCATTATCACCTTATCTTCCTCCTATCCCAATATAATTATATCTACCCACCTTTAGTCATACCTTTATCACCTATATACCCTGATCATATCCTACATCCTTATCCAAAACCACATCATTAGCTACTTACCTTCACATAGTCATCTCATCCTCTCATATTCCAACCACATATTGTCCTTTTGCACATCCTTTAACACATATTTTACTATATCCCATCATCATATTAAATCCCTACCTAGTATACCCATATCCTATCCCATCATTAATCCTAACCCATCACTCATATATCTGAATACATCTAGTCCTCCCCACCTTGTCCCAAGTCCACATTGTACATCCTTGTCTTTTGTATCCATCATTTTGTACTAACCTAGTCTCATCCCCTTTATACATAATTACCTTATACATTATACTCATCCTATTCCATCTCCCATCTTGTCTAATCCACTCATTATAAGTCATACCCCTATCTTACCTTCTACACCCTTGTCATATTGTCTTTGTCATTATCCCCCATCTACCATCTTGTCCCTATCCCATACTAGTCTAACTATACCCACTCATAATTATTTATGACCCCATCTACTTACCTATCCTAATCATCATCATCTCTTCATACCTATTGTTTTATTTCCCATCTCCCATCTTGACTTCAACCCATTTTAGGTCACATCCCCATCAACCTGTACCTTATATCTTAAACATCATTAACCTATTGTCCTCTTGTACATATCAACCTATCATCTTGTATACCATTGACATCATCCATTTATCCTAGTCATCCTCTCCACATCATTCAATCATTATCTTATGTATCCTAGTCATCATACCAGTCCATGTATTATCTTTATTACATATCCTAATCACACCTTGTCATCCACATCTTATCTTTAAGTCCATTACATCTATAAATCCTAATCATCATCTTGTATCATTATCCCTTCACATAAATTTTATATTGTATATCCTAATCCCATCATCTTCTTGTACATATCACTTGTACATATTTATCATCATTCTCTCCTATCTCCCATCTTGTCTTCATCCCATCCTAGCCTAACCATAACCACTCACTATTGACCATCACCTTGTCTTGTTTATCCTTATCTTATTACCCTATTGTACATAATTTATTTTTCTTAAATATTCTATTAGACATATTCCAATCTCCCATATTAGTCACATCCACTCATCATCCTAGTCACACCTTATCATAAGACCACCTCATTCATAATCAATCACACCTCACTTTGACCTTGCCTTATCCATCAATCACATTATAGTCTTGATCATTCCCATATAATTTTATTGACATTACCCCCTTAAATATTTAATCTTAACCCATCACCTATGCTAATCCCATCTTGTCTCACCATCCACATTATCCATAGTCCTAATCATCCCCATACCCTCTTGTCTCATTATCCCATCACCTTGTATATCCTTGTTTTAGCTTCTTGTACATAATTCACTCTATTTTACATCCTTTTAATTATATCTTATCATAATACCCATACATCATTAGTCATCCCATAATCACATCTTAATCATACCTCGTCATCCACATCTTACCTTAAATCCATACCTGATCACTTGTTTTGACCTTGCCTTCATCACTCATCTAGTCATCACTAGGTCACATATAGGTCTAAACCATCCACCTTTCACTACCCCTTTATCATTTCATCATCACACTTATCCTTATTCCATTTTCCTAAGCAACTTCATCACCTAATCCTACCCCATCCTAGCTTGAGAAAATTTGTCTAAGATTTTAAGCTAGTCCTATCATTCTGCTCCACTATCATTTATCCTTTGGCTAGATACTCATCTCTAGTCAATATCTTCTTATCATTTAGCCACCTCGTTAGGTTCAATCTATAAAACCCATAATTATCAATCTAATAATCTCTAGTCCAATTATCCTTGCCTACTCATGACTAGTACCCATCATATTATCATCTTACTAGTTTTGAATATAGGCACCCATCACATTCCCAATCCTTTTTCTATATTGACAACTAATCATTGTTAATAATACGTTAGCATCTATTACACTATTGGTTTAAAATCTGATCCCAACCCTATATCATATTTTATCACCTTTCATCCTCATCTAGCTTGGTTATTTCAACCTATTTTGATCAAGAACCTCATTCGATCTTTATCCTACCTAGATCATCCATCACTAAATCACACATCACCATGGAGATAGACCCCACTTTTATAGACCAATACATAGCTACCAATAAGGATGAGATCCTCCTGAATTTTCTTATGATGGGTGTACTATTCCCCAAATGTGTTGACCCCATTCAACTCATTACACATCCCATCCAAGTCCCTTCATCTGCTAGCCATGAACCACCATCTACCCATTCCCATACTAGCAAAAGGAATCCAATCTTGGTGACCTTAAATACATCCACCCATTCATATCCACAACCATATGATCATAAGTCCAATACTTCCACATCCAAGTCACAACATGACGCAGGTCCTTATACTCCCCTTCTTATATCATTAGAAGCCTTTCTCAAACAAATTATCATTTCTATCATGATGGTCTATTTATCTATCTGACATATTGATCCCACTAAACTCAATCCATCTTGGTATAAATACAATCAATATTGTGCATATCATCAAACTTGGGGGCATACCATTAATTGATGTCAACCTTTCAAAGATTTTGTCTAGGACCTCATTGACTGTGGTGATATAGTAATTGATGATGAAATAGATGCATCCACATCCTTAGGTAAAAAAAAGAGGAATGACAAATTTCCATTCCCAATCATGATAAATCCCTTCCCTCTCCAAACCAAGGTCAAGACACCACTCCTATCTATGACAAATCTTATATAGAATGAGTCCATTCACCATGAGCCTAGTCCACCCATTTATCATGAATCTTTCCATGGCTGTCTCTTTGAATCCATCCTTCATCTTTCATCTCCCTCTCACCCATCACATAAAATACCCAATGATGAGAGGTCATATATGGATAAGAGCTCTCCTAATAGTAGCATTGCATCTTGTGTATTAGAATCAACTTCAAAGTTAGCATATGAGGTCTTATGTTCCATAGGATCATGTTTAACACCTGTATCTAAATCAAATTCCTCATTAGAAATGTCATCTCTCATTAATGCTAATAATGCCTATCTTTTAGAAGATACATACAATCCAAATACCTCTAATTCATTACCAAGCATATCTTTTGATTCTATTCTAGATGATGACATCATAAATGAGTTCTTGTAAACTTTATCTATAAAATATTGTCAAAGTGAGTTTGATCCTCCTTTAGATGCATCTAATACAACTAATCTTAGTAATCCTTTTATTGATCTTGAGGATATTAACTTCGATGTCAAAATTAGGTCTCCTAAGAACCCCTATGAAGACTATGCTATCCCATCACCACTCATTGACCTCATCATGACCTCACCACCATCTTCATCCATCATGGACCCTTTTCTCCCCATCAATGATCATTTAATCACTTCCATTCATAAGTATGAATATGAGCATGCATCATTGGACCCTTCCTTGAAAAATATAATATGTGCCATAAATCCAAAGGTCCAAGACAATATTCTAAAAGTCATAAATCATAATCAAGTAATCTTTGATCCCATTAGTCAAAATCAAGAAGAGTCAAATCATCAGCCTTATCCAAAAATGTATTCACCTAGTGAAGCTTGATATCTAGCACTAAAAGATTATCAAAGTCAAAATAATCATTGTATATCAAGTCAAAGATCAATATCCCCTAGTAAAGCCTAAAATTAGGAATGAGGGGGTAGTCAAAATTCTAATAATGTCACAAGCATGGCTAATCATCCATCAAATAATCATATCAAGGATAAACCACAAAGTCAAAGTGTCTTGGATTTATTACAATATTTTATTGCATAGAACCAATCACTTGAAGCATGTCCCACATCTCCAATGGCATATGCATCTTCTATTCCTAATCCTCCATCAACCCATCTTATCATGATCCCATCATTCATTTTAGTCCTAATCTTCCATCACCCATCACACCATCATATCTTGATCCTATAATCCATTCAATTCCCATGCATCAAAATCAGGCTCTAATAGATTCCATACCCCACATCACTGACCCATGCATCATTATCTCTCTTAGGGGCAATGATGATACCTAGTCTAGATATCTAGAGGGGTCACCATCAAGAATCACTAAAGGCCAACAAAACATCTAAGCATCTAGCATCCATCATATAATAGGCATTAGATATATTATCCATCAAGTGACCACACCTTGCATCTTTCCCATGAACTAATAAGTTGATATTCCCAATAAAAAGTCAAAAAAATCATTCGTTTGATGGTGAAAACTAGTCTTTTGGCACCTTGGGCAAGTACTATGGTGAAAATTGGTTTCTAGCATCATGGTAAAATAATCTATTATCTACATTGTTCCTCAACAATGGATGGTAAATCTATCCATTTCATATCCTCTTCCAATCATCCTACTTATCACATCCCTTGTCCACCTTGTCTATATTCATCGACCCATCATCCACCATCATATCATGTATCCTATCTATTTTTCATTCTCATCTTGACCTTCATAAATAAGTAGAAGGTGTCTTGATAACTATCCCAAATTCCTCTTAGCATATCCTCTAATGGACACTTAGACAAATAACTATTTGGTTCTTTCATGATGTGGTAATTAGCTATCCCTAGTCCATTCATCCTTGGCCCCCATCATTATCATCCTTTTTCATCCTGTCCATCATCCCTTCATCCTTTTCTTGGTTACTAGTCTTGGTATTCCTTTTGCTAGTAATCTCATTTGTATAGTGTATATACATACCCCAAAAATCCTTAAAAATTGAAAAATGTCAAAAAACCTAAAAATCATAAAATTTGAAAAAGCCAAAAAGTTCATGGTGTCTTGTCTTATCCCTAATCCCCTAGTCCCATCCATCT
Source organism: Torreya grandis (assembly GCA_037957365.1). NCBI lineage: Eukaryota > Viridiplantae > Streptophyta > Pinopsida > Cupressales > Taxaceae > Torreya > Torreya grandis. Next base: position 814,130 of record JARHVA010000548.1, on the reverse strand, counting down.
CATATTATCCCATATTTTGGATACCATATTTTTAACTTGGAATCTAATCCTCAGTGGTCACCCATCCCCTCATATCTTAATCATCCTCTTGGCCTAGGGTTTATTGGAATACATCACCTTATTAAAGACTCTAATTTGGCACCCATCACTTCCTATCAAGGCCTTTTAATATCTATCACCCATCCAATTACCCTTTACCAATATGGAAGGTACTTGATCCCATCACTACCCTTATCATTATCTCTTCATGTCTAACACCCATCCAATCACGTTTTATAACATGAAAGGTATATGATCCCATAATTTTTGAGTCTCCTTGCTATATTTGATCATTATAGGGCCTTGTCTATTGGTAATCCTTGGTCATCACTTTGTTCTATCCCCATCCTTGGCCACTTTTCAATTAAATTTCAAGACCAATTTATATTCAAAATCCTCATCACATCATCTATATTTATATCTTAAACTTAGGGAAACACCTCATCTTAATCATAATCCTCATCATTCATCTTATCTAACATCTAAGACTATCTTAAGTCCATAATCAGATCATGATCAGCCAACCCATCACCTAATCACTCATCCTATCATTAGCTAAGACATTGGGATACTACGTGTAGACACTCGTGTGTGTGGTACTTGTCTATTGCTTATCTTATTTGCATGCCTTTTATCATGTATATATCTTATTTGTAGTTTGTTTTTTTTACATCATGTATCCTTTTGTCTATTGGGAAATGATTGATGATGTTATGAGGACACCAAAAGTGCCCTCAAAGATGCAGAGTTTGCTATTTTCCCATGTACTTTGGCATAATGTCTTCTTAGTCATACTTATATCATGGGGCATCTTTTCAAGAGTTATATTTTTGAAATAATTATACTATGATGATATTTATGACATTTGTGATGGCTTGATCATCTACACTTTTATCACGTATATAATTATCTCATCATCCTTAACCCCATCACAACCCATCTAACATCCAATCTTATATCCTCATCCCATCATCTAAGTCATATCCTATCATCACTAATATCACCCTTTAATCCCTAATCATCATCATCATCATATTTTATCCACTACTCAAATCTACATTAGCCTGAGGCCTTTTTAGTCTATATTGGTAGGACTTGGTCACTTCTTTATACCTAAGGATAGCTCAAACACTATCTCTTCTATCTTCATCATCAATAAAACTATTTGGTCACTTGATCATATCAATTATTCTCTATAATCACCTATATCATCTTGATTGATTTAGCTTTGAGCTACACCCATCATTAATCTTATCAAGTCCTTGTCTTATCCTAGTTTATAGCTCTCCCTTACATACATCCTTACTTGGGATATGTCTAAAGCTTACGACCCTTTATCCTATCATCATATTGTTATGATTGATTACACCTTAGGATTTTTATACAACTATGACACCCATCATCTCTATTACTTATGTATGTTTCCTTACCAAGGGCATCATCAATTTATAGCTCATTTCTCAATATCAAGCTCATCTTTTCATCTTCTATCCCACATCTAGCATCCCATCCCCTCATCTATCCATCAAATCCCACCCATAATTTCTTATTTTGAGTGGCTATTCATCTCATTATTCCCTATATTTCCCCTTAAGGGGGAATCATATCCACCAACATCATCTACTAACATTCATCCATGACATGGTTCTTCTTTGAAATACCATTACTCCTTCCACTTTGCTCCACTTGAAATGCTATTTCAAAGAGGGGGAAAATATATTCACCTAAAATTTCTCACTTTATTATTATCAACTAATATTTCTATTAGATGACGCTAATTTTTCTTAACCTATTTTATTATGCTAATTTATCCTATTTCTAGCCATTCATCTAATAACCAACTTAAATGATCCTTTATTCACTATCCTTAGTCCAATCCCATCCCTTCATTAATTCTATCCTAATCCCTATTATTATAATCTAACCCTAGTTATCCATTATATGGGAATTTAAAATTCCCATAATACAACATAACCTTTATCCTATCTTAAAATCAATTAATCCCTTCATTAAACCCATAATAGACCCTATTACCTAGTAACCTACTCCTTAAACCCACTAGCCAGTTTAAAATTCATATTTATTCTAACACCCTAGTTACCATACCACCCTATCCATTTATAAATCCATATGATCTCTAATCCTCATTAATTACTATATAATCCACCTCATTATCCCCTAAACCTATAGATAAGCCTGTAGAATTGGAGAAGCTCCTCCAAGTCTCTAAAATTATCCAAACTAGAGACTTATAATAATTTAAAATTCTTTAAAATTTCATCCATTTTTCCTATATAATACCATGTTTTCACAATGGAAAACTAACAATAATTTTCATAACATTATCATGCTAATTTAATCCTTCAACTAAAAAATACGTAAAGACTTCATGTCCATTTAGCTAACTAAGTAATCTAGCATTTTCATACCCAATCCATGTCCAGACATCCATTGAATCCAATCATCTAAATCATTTGATCAAGAATCCATGTCAATTTGAGTCTACATGTAATTAATTACAAATCCATTTACAAATCTTGGAATGAGGTAACATGAAATAAGGAATTCAAAAAGTTTTTTGACTTTTTTTAGAAATCCTACCTATTATGTATTTTGATATTTGAGTTGGTTGAATTATCTTGATAAATTCATATAGTGTGATTAAAATCTCTTTATAATAGGCTTATGTGGGATTTGGATCCCACAAATCAACAATGAATACAAAGATTTAATCCACGTCTTCAATAGGAGATAAATATTGATTTACATTGCAATGGAAATAAATAATCAACATGGCTAGTGAGAAAAAGAGCCCAGAAAGAGTGAATAGGTATTTATCATTAGAATTATATCTAAGACTCAATCCAAGATAAATCTAATAAAACTTGATATAACACAAGAACCAATTAGATTTTCAAGCACCAAAAGGGGGAAAAGAAGGTAAATATATTTATGTTTCAATACAAATTGGTCATTTAAAACTTGGTTTATAAAGCAATCAAGGAAAAACTATTTGAAAACCAATTTTTTATGAGATAAGTAATTAGAAAATATAATATCTTATTTCAATGAAAGACCAACATAACTAGGTCAAACACAATATGTATTGGAACAAAAATCAAGAAACTTTCTCCAATGAAAACACACCAAGCCAAGATGAAAGAAAAATAAACAAAGAAAAGAAAACACTCTATTTTAGGTGATGTAATATTTCTCAAGACCATGGATGTTCTTGAATCAGACATCTGAGGTTAAAAAATGTGAGATCTAACTCACATGGATGGGATAAGTAGCAAATCTAATCTTTTGGTCATGAGACAAGGTGACCATGACATACCTCATATGTTTTTATTCTTTTATGCACCACTTTTAGCTCTTACATGATGGTTTCTCTTCTCTTATCTACTCATTTCTAATCTCTCTCACTCCTTGTGGGATTTTACCACTCACCATACTCACTCTCCTTTATGGTATTTAACAACTCACCATAATCACTCTCATTTTTGGGCTTAGACCCACTATCAACCATCCTCATCTACCAAAGGCATAACCATCTCTTAGTCAATTCATTTGTGGGCTTAAACCCACTCTCATACATCCACCACCACCAAGATTCTTGGTCATGCATCTCACACTCCCATATGGGATCAAACCCAACATAGATCAACCAAATTCTCCTAAATCTCACTTAGATTTGTCCACACATTATCCAACCAACTATTAGATCCTCTACAACATCACAACTCCATATTTGCATCTTCACACTCATGGTTGCAATCTTATCATGCACACTCAATAACATCACAAGTAAATACATAGACACATGGGCATCCAAATGATAGCCCATAACATCTAAAATCAAATCAAGGACATTTATTACCTTTTCATCTTTCACTTCCCACATTTATATAGCAAACAATCTCTTCATCTCAATTGTAAATTAAGAATCTACACCACATGCTTGGACTATCATGTACATTATAAACTCTTCTTTCCACTTAGGGAGCTCAAAAGAATCAATATCCATACCTAAAAAATCACATAATTGAGATTATCTCAAACTTAACTTCTCTAATACATCCATATTTATGCTATAATTTTACTCCATGTCAATCTTGGGCTTCTCAAAGCCTTCTCCATCATTCAACTATTCTAGGGACAACTCTTCTTCAATATTTGGATGAAAATGAGCCACTATATTCATATATTATTGAGAAAAAATGTTACCATGATCCATCACTCTCTCTTGTCTCCAAATTAACTTGAAGACACTCCACATTGGTTGGAACATCAACACCAACTATTTCTTCAATCACTACTATCATATCTATCACTTGGGCAGCTTCTTCACTCTGTTTATCATACAAATGAACATGCTAGACTACATAAAATTTAGTCATTATATTAGCCACTATATCCATAGATGGACCTACACATTATACAAACACATTATGGAGAAAAATGCTCCCTTAAATAACTAATTCACCATTCCATTATGCCCCAGGGACATGTTGTCCAACTGCCCTTTAATGCTAGCATGTTGCTCATGTCTTCCACTCTCACTATGGATTTTCAATGGCCCATTATCCACACATATAAAATATATTTTCACCTCATGTATAACTCTAATTTTATGTTATAAAAATTGATTAACCTTCACTATTGTCTCTTTATGTGCACTTGTTTGCACAACATCCACATCTAATTCTTCTTTCAAAGAAACATGTAACTCTTCTTGGCTATAATTTTCACTCACTTATAACTCTACATGATTAAAATATTCAATGAAATATATTGTTTCACTCATGAAAACATTTATCAATCCTTGGTTTTCCTCATCCCTACTACCATCACGAATCATGGAAAAATCAAAATTTTCCCACTCATGGGACCTCATAATATCTTGCCCATCATTGCACAATAGGTCTCCATATTTTAGTGAATAATATATCACCTACAAATCATCCTTCATGAGGATTTCATCACTTATGGGCTGATCACAACTCATTTCAACACTATTTTTCTAAAAATAAACATTGGACTCTACATATATAAGACTTTCCTTGTTGCCTTCTAAGACAACCAACTATTCATTACACCTCTGCACCACTTTGATACTTTTTAAATTAGTCTTTAGATGATCAAATGATAGATCCCCATACTTATTTACTCTCTTATTAACATTATTCTCACCAACACTCTCAAGCCTCTTTACATGAAGCTTTTTCAACCATCTTGACTAAAATTTTGGGAGCAAAAATTGACCCAGCATATTGGAAACCATCTATTCCCATGAATATATCTTATTATTACATTTACCTTGTCTCTTTATTTAGAAATACTTCCAATATAGTACTAAAAATCCACTTGTGAGATGATAAATTTGATAAATTTATTGTGATATGAAAATGTATATCAAAATCACCCAAATTCCATCTACTTCATAATTTAGAACCAATAGATCACAATGCACACAAATAAACATTAAAAACTAACATCATGAATCTAAATATAAATGATCCAAATAATATTAAAGATAAGAAAAAGATTAAATGATCATGGAGACTAGGTACTAGGCATGTAGGAGAGCCTAGGAGATAGGTAGGTAGGTGGGTTATGGGAATTTTAAATTCCCATAGAATGGATAAATGGGGTTGGTTGATAAATAAGACAAAGTTAGAAGAACTAATTGATTTGTGGGATGATATAAGCTTAGTATAATGTATAATGAAAAAGGGGGTGAACAAATGACTATAAGGAGACTAGGAGGACATTATGAAATGAGTAAATAGATGAAATAGAACACAAAATTAGTGTCACCTAATAACAATATTAGTGACAAGCAATGAGGTGAGCAAATTTAGAAGAATATACCACTCAACTGATTGCATGTAGAATTCACCCTCATGAGGTCAAAAATATTCATATGTTCAAAACACATCTCTATATCAAATATACAATTTTTGAGTTATTATAAATTTTCTTGTCTAAAAACTAAAGAAATATCATTCAAATATTTTCCTCCTTTCTCCATCTCAACCTTGGATGGTCTCTTCTATCTATTGGCATATTTTCCTCTAATTTCTTAGTATCTTTCCAAAGCATATATCTATGCTTATAGGGAAAAAAATCCCACCATAAAATCTTCCTCATAAACATCACATGTAGTTACAAAATCATCACCATGTGAAATCTTTCCCATCATGTCCAGTCTCTACTCGAGCACTTTCAACATCTATATTAACTCATACATCTCACATGATATTCTCCTATGTGAGATATCTTACCATGAATTAGTAGGATTATCTTTCATAACATCTAATAGACTCCAAATTGAGTCTCTCACAAACTCACTCACACTTTTACATGAATTCACACACTTGAAACTACTTATGCAATCTTTTCAACAATTTGTAATCTCTATGTGGACTTCTCTCTCATAGCCTACAACACACATTGAGGAGTTTATCACAATTGTAAGGACGCTATCATACTTTTATAACACTTGGTTCAATCATAAGGAAGGGAAGAATAATTAAAGTGTACCTCTAATTCTTTTTTTATAGGGTTCACCATCCAATGGACACACAAACACATTTTATCAAAAAATTGATGGTCACTCAAAACTTAGATTCAGCTGCAATAACATAATGAAATACATTATTAGTTATGAAACAATTTGTATTATTCAATTACAAAATCATAGAATAAATAATTAAAAACCCTACTAGTCTACACATAGACCTCCAACTCAGGTTGGCAACATACACAGTCCTTTACAAACTTCCTAGGCCAAGAAAATAAAAACAATCTAATCTTGGTCTTTAATTTTAGTTTTCCAACTAATAACTAAAATCCCCTCCAAATTGAATGTATTTTTTCATATTTATAGAATGCACTAACCTCTACACATTTCCCCCATGTCTCTTCCACCTCCTAGGCATTTTGTTCATACCATGACTTCAAGAAGAATGCAAAGAGTCAACAAATTGGAATGTCTACCTACAAGAATATCACAATGGTATTCCATTGGTGAGATAAATAATAATATAATAAAATTTTGAATTCATTCCTAGGTAGTATTTTGATAGCATTCAATAGGTTTTATAAGATTATGTTAATCCTAATCGAGACTATGTATATTGATTAACATAGTGTGTAATACTTGTTTTAAAATCAAGTTTTCAAATCCCACAATACATTATCATCTTTCCACCTTAAAAATTGATCATGACTTGTCTCAATCTAGACCCATTTAGGATTTCATTCTTGAGCAACATTGTACACCAAAATGTGAACATTAGAATCTTTGTCAAGTTCTATTTTCTAAATAATATTATTAAATCAACTTACCAAGTTTGAACAGGTAACTGGAATCCATACATTGATTACCATGAGAATGATGCATCAAGAACAATACAATTTTTTTGGGATTTATTCCACTGATATCAAGGAAAATAAATAAAAGAGTGCAGTCACTTGTCAAGCTTTGAGTAAACCCTTATAAATAGTCAATGATTCTCTCAAGTTTTAGTCAATTTTTTTGATCTAAATTGCATTGTGATACAAAGCCAATGCCTATCATAGGATTATGTGGGATTTGGATCTTACCAAAAAAAAATTAATTTGAATCTTTATTCCATGTATTCATTGGGAGATAAACCCCAATTTACATTGTAATGATAATAAATAATTGACATGGTTAGTGAAGTAAAGAGCCCAAAAAAAGTGAATAGGTGTTTAGCCTTTGAAGTTTATCCAATACCAAATCTAAGAGAAAAATAAGAAAGCCTTCTATAACATAATAACCAATTAGATTTTTTATCACCATGAAGAGTCAATGAAGGTAAATGAATTGATGTTGTAATACAAATCAATCATTTAAAACCTGATTTATAAAATAATCAAGGCATAAACTATTTGAAAACCAATTTATTATGAGATAGCTGATTAGCAAAGGCAATCTCCTTATTTTAATGAAATCCTAAAATAACTAGACCAAACACAAGATGGATTGGCACACTAACTGGTAAAATTCCTCCAACAAAAACACATCAAGTGAAGATGAAATAAAAACAAAAAACAAAAAACAAACACTCTATTTTAGGTGATGTAAGATTTCTCAAGGCCACAAATGCTTCTGCATCACCCATCCTTTGGGATTTCATTGACATGTTTACAATTTATTTTCCTAGTATTACCCCACCTCAAGATATTGATTTCATGATAGACATTGTACTTAGGGATGAGCTAATATACAAAACACCATATTGGATGGCCACACTTAAGATTTAAAATCTCAAGATGTGACTTGAATAATTGTGTTGGAGAAGGACCTTATACATCATAGTGTTTCCTTTGGGGAGAACTTGTTATATTCATAAATAAAAAAGACAAACCCCTTTGAATTTGTGCTGAGTACTACCAACTAAAAAAAGTAACAATCAAAAACCTTTACCCATATCTATGAATGGACAACTTATTTTATCAGATGTAAGGGGCCAAAGTGTTCTCTAACATATATCTAAATTTTGGGTATCATTAATTGTGAATTTTAGAATCAAATATTCACAAGACCATGTTTTGAATGTGATATAGACATTATGAGAGTAAAATTATACCTTTTGGTTTGACTAATGCCCTAACATTTTTATGAGCCTCATGAATGGAAAATTTCATACCTTTTAAGGAAATTTATTGTTGATTTTCATTGAATACACACACACACACACACACACACACACACACACACACACACACACACACACAATATACATATATATATATATATATATATATATATATATATATATATATATGAGCCTCATGAATGGAAAATTTTATACCTTTTAAGGAAATTTATTGTTGATTTTCATTGAATACATATACATACAGACATACATATATATGTGTGTGTGTGTGTATATGTATATATATGTATATATGTATATATATATATATATATATATGTATGTATGTATGTATGTATATATATATATCTATGTATATATATATATATGTATGTATCTATATATATATGTATGTATATATATATATATATATATATATATATGTATGTATGTATGTATGT